>CM077240.1:22620716-23073216 GCA_039654775.1 Spinibarbus caldwelli | reverse complement strand
CTTATTATTTTTCAATCCGTGACCATTGTTTGCCATTCTGAAAACCTTGCTTTCATTTTTAAATTTTGTACAATGTATTTTTACTTGCGTTTTAAAATTTTGGTTTCACGCTTGTTTTTTATCCATGACTGCAATACATTTGGCTGGAATTTGATCCCATATGAACCAGCAATAACAGCACAAAGTAGTTTTCAGCCTTTTAATAATTAAGATTTTAATATTCCAGTCATTCTCTAGGTATGAGGAATTGGGGGCCTGTGAGACGGCCCTAATTCTCAAACCTTATTCTCTTTCACATGTTCAAATTTAAATTGTTAGGGACAGATTTATTTATTTATTTATTGTGAACAATGACTTAAATTGTTGTTCTTTATTTATTTATTTATTTATTTATTTATCTATTTATTTATATTGTTTATCCTGTAAAGCATTTTAATTAATTAATTTCTGGTATACTGTAAGTTTTTTTTTTTTTTTTTTTTTTTTTTTTTTTTATCATTAAAATTAGTTATTTTCATTATTGTTATTATTACAGCAGTTTATTTTATTACAATTATTTTATTAGTAGTAGTAATAATAATAACGATATTATTACTACTACTACTACTACTACTACTACTACTACTAAATAAAAAATAATTGTAATTATGCAAATATATATCTTAAAATACCTAAAAATAAATTAATAAAAATTACTATTATTATTATTATTATTATTATTATTATTATTATTATTATTATTGCTATTATTGCTATTATTTGTTTTTCAGTTTATTATTCACTTTTGATAGGAAACACACAGAAATAGCAGAGCAATATAGGCCTAATTACAGTAATACATAAAAAAAATAACAACTAACTAATATTGTAGGTTGCTGTTTTCATCTCATTAGTAAGTGTCAGCTAAATTATAAATACTTTTTTTTTTTTTGGTCATTATGCAAATTTTTAAACGCCAAAATATTGGCATAACCACTAGAATAATGTAAGTGAGTTTGTGTACTCATGTCGAGAAATATGAACTGACAGGGGGCAAGGGGTGTCGAGTCAAACTCTAGTTCGGACCAAGCAATCAAACCATGAGTGAAAATAGCCTGAAACTACCTCTTCAAACTCTGCAGTTGTTTGAGGAGTATATGATGAAAGAGGAAGAAACCCCGCAGGAATCAAACCATCCAACGTCATTCTGGTCTCCTGCCTGATATGAGTCCAGCCCTTCACAATGGCTATTATTGGTATAATTAGCTGCCATAATGAAAGATTGACTCCATCAGACACAGACAGTCAGTCGCTCACTTCCGCCCTGCAGCTCTAGGTTAATGTTTCCAGTCTCTCTGTCTGTCTGTCTATTTTTGTTGTGTTGGGCTGGAGCGCTAAGGGTGACAGACTGCGGCCCCTGAGCGATGGGCCGTGTTGCAAAGTGGGTCAGTAATTAGGCCGTCGTCTGTTCACGGGCTGGAAGCTGGACGGGCCGCCACTCCATATGCATTCACACGCATCTCACATCACTGTCATTCTCTCACTCGCACACGCCACGACAGACAGGAAACTTAGATGGACAGTAATTATGGGCTTAATGTTTAAATTATAGCACTTTTGCCTCCACTGAGAGAGAAAGACTCTGAAAGATGGAAAACAAAATGGTGGGAGAATGTGAATGTGTCAGTGAAGGATTCTGGGACAAACTAGGACTGGAAAGAGAATGACTGATTTCCTCTTCATTGAAAGAATTAGTAGTCCTGTTTTGGAGTCAGTAGTTCTGAAAGAATTTTAGTGGTTCTATTTAAAGGGATAGTTCCCCCAAAAATGAAAGTTGTCATCATTTAATCATCATTTACTAGTCGTTCCAAACCCATAAGATGTTCATTCATCTTTGAAGCTCAAACAAAGATATTTTTAATGAAACCTAAGAGATTTCTGTCCCTCCATTAAAAGTCCATTCCACCAAATGGTTTAATCCAAGTCGGCTGAAGCGACATGATCGCTTTATATGTGTAGATTTTCATATATAAACATTGATCAACACACATATAAAGAGCAAATCAAATATGGTAAACGGAAACTCAACCGTACTTGCTTGATGGGCTAGAACAAACCTCATTGAGTCTCTGCTTCAAGCAAGTACGTTTGAGCTTCTTCTTTTTTTTTACCATATTTGATGCACTGCAGTTGTCTGTTATTACTTTTAAATGCGATCATACGAAGGATTTTTTTCTTGAGGGCAATTAAAAGTGGTCTAATTTAAACTGTTGTTTCCTCCACAGACCACTACTGAATGTTTTTGTTGTAGACAACAAAAATGATTATGTAGCCCTACAAGACAACCCCTTCTAGCAACTACCTAGCAACCACCCATTATACCTTGTAATTACCTTGCAATGTCCTAACATCCATTTTAGTATAATGGCGTTGGTTTTTGCATGGCACTTTCTTAAAAATCTGATTTTTATTGTGATATATTGACTGTTTTGAGTTAGGACATGTACTTTTAAATACATCTAACTTTGTAAAGAGGTTAAGAACAGAAACATCTGTTGTGGATTTTCAAACTAGGTTAAAATGCAAAATAAGTTCCAAAAAAAAAATGACAGAATGCTAAAGATGCCCTAGATCTCTCTTCTGTTCTTGTCTAACGGTCCCTTTCTCCCTCTTCTTACAAACACTGAAATAAATCAGATGTGTTTGTCTAAATGATATATGAGGTTTTAACTAGTTGGATTGTTTTAAAGTGCACCTATTATGCAAAATTCTTTTTTACATGTTGTTTGAGCATAACTGTTTGTTGGCAGTGTGTGTACATAACCACCCTATAATGATAAAAAATCCACCCGCTCCTTTTTTTAATCCCCATAAATCATAAGCAGTGTCTCAGAACAAGCCGTTCGCAGAATCTGTAAAATGTGACGTCACATTTTACAAGCCCCGCCCACGACTGTTGACATGTTTATCTTCACACCAGAGCAATTAAAAGCAGCATTCCAGTAAAAATGTCTTCTTATTAGAGCTATAGAAATTATTTATTCAAGAGCAGTGATTGATATTCTGTTTTTGTGTTATTGTTTGGCTCATATTAACAGTGTAGAGAGCAGTAGGTACTGTATATTATTATTATTATTATTATTACTATTATTATTATTATTATTATTATTATTATTATTATTATGTTGTGACTTGCTGAAATCCAATTTGGTCTCGTACTGTATCGTGTACCTTGTCAGTGTCTGCGCTTGCTTGGCTATTTGTTGTGATAAACAGGAAAGTGTGTTCAAGCACCAGCGGAAGACAGTGTAAAGAAATACTCTTTGAAAGAAGCAGTCTACAGCAGAAGTTAAAAGCAGCTCGTGTATTTACTTGTCTCATTAGTGTTTAGCGCAGTTGTCGTCGCTAGGAAACGCTTGTTTTGTTTACTGTGTTGAGACTTGCTGAAATCGCGTTTGGTTTCGTACTGTATCGCGTACCTTGTCAGTGTCTGCGCTTGCTTGGCTATTTGTTGTGATAAACAGGAAAGTGTGTCCAGCTGAATTCAATTTCCGTTTTATCAAACGGGTATAAAAAAGGTTAGTTTACCGCGGCAACCCTCGTGTGAAGCCCTCGCCGTGTGAAGAGCGAAGAGTGTAAAGACCATCGATTCTACCGTGCGACTCCACCGGGCAGGGACACACAGTGGGGCAAAAAAGTATTTAGTCAGCCACCAATTGTGCAAGTTCTCCCACTTAAAAAGATGAGAGAGGCCTGTAATTTTCATCATAGGTATACCTCAACTATGAGAGACAAAATGAGAAAAAAAAATCCAGAAAATCACATTGTTGGATTTTTAAAGAATTTATTTGCAAATTATGGTGGAAAATAAGTATTTGGTCAATAACAAAATTTCATCTCAATACTTTGTTATATACCCTTTGTTGGCAATGACAGAAGTCAAACGTTTTCTGTAAGTCTTCACAAGGTTTTCACACACTGTTGCTGGTATTTTGGCCTCTAGAGCAGTAATGTTTTGGGGCTGTCGGACTTTCAACTCCCTCCAAAGATTTTCGATGGGGTTGAGATCTGGAGACTGGCTAGGCCACTCCAGGACCTTGAAATGCTTCTTACGAAGCCACTCCTTCGTTGCCCGGGCGGTGTGTTTGGGATCATTGTCATGCTGAAAGACCCAGCCACGTTTCATCTTCAATGCCCTTACTGATGGAAGGAGGTTTTCACTCAAAATCTCACGATACATGGCCCCATTCATTCTTTCATTCTTTCAGATCAGTCGTCCTGGTCCCTTTGCAGAAAAACAGCCCCAAAGCATGATGTTTCCACCCCCATGCTTCACAGTAGGTATGGTGTTCTTTGGATGCAACTCGGCATTCTTTCTCCTCCAAACACGACAAGTTGAGTTTTTACCAAAAAGTTCTATTTTGGTTTCATCATTCTCCCAATCCTCTTCTGGATCATCCAAATGCTCTCTAGCAAACTTCAGTCGGGCCCGGACATGTACTGGCTTAAGCAGGGGGACACGTCTGGCACTGCAGGATTTGAGTCCCTGGCGGCGCAGTGTGTTACTGATGGTAGCCTTTGTTACTTTGGTCCCAGCTCTCTGCAGGTCATTCACTAGGTCCCCCCGTGTGGTTCTGGGATTTTTGCTCACAGTTCTTGTGATCATTTTGACCCCACGGGGTGAGATCTTGCGTGGAGCCCCAGATCGAGGGAGATTATCAGTGGTCTTGTATGTCTTCCATTTTCTAATAATTGCTCCCACAGTTGATTTCTTCACACCAAGCTGCTTACCTATTGCAGATTCAGTCTTCCCAGCCTGGTGCAGGTCTACAATTTTGTTTCTGGTGTCCTTTGACAGCTCTTTGGTCTTGGCCATGGTGGAGTTTGGAGTTGGACAGTTTGAGGTTGTGGACAGGTGTCTTTTATACTGATCAAACAGTTCAAACAGTTGCCATTAATACAGGTAACGAGTGGAGGACAGAGGAGCCTCTTAAAGAAGAAGTTACAGGTCTGTGAGAGCCAGAAATCTTGCTTGTTTGTAGGTGACCAAATACTTATTTTACCGAGGAATTTACCAATAAATTCTTTAAAAATCCTACAATGTGATTTTCTGGATTTTTTTTCTTCATTTTGTCTCTCATAGTTGAGGTATACCTATGATGAAAATTACAGGCCTCTCTCATCTTTTTAAGTGGGAGAACTTGCACAATTGGTGGCTGACTAAATACTTTTTTGCCCCACTGTAAGTACCGCTTTTTATTTATCCTCTTTCCTACTAATTGTTTCACTTCTGTTTTAGTTTTCTTATAACCAATTCTTACTATGTGTTTCCAGATCACTACTATCACTACCACTCGCAAACCACACATCACACACTGTAGGCAGCGCAATCCTAACAACCTGCGCACTTTGCCTATGTCTGCTAATACACTAGAGCGAGAGAGTTACACCTTCTTTCTTTGCGTATACATTTGGGCGGTGTTATGCAAATCTTCCCACATCATGATGTAGAGATGAGGGGGCGTGTTAGAACGAGCCATTTTAGGTAGGTGTGGCTGACTCTTAAATTTTATAAAGAATATCTCTTTGGATTTGAGACTTTGGTCTTTGCAACTTTACAGATCTTCTTTATGCACCAAGAGCTTGTAACACTCCAAAGAGAAAGAAAAATTTAAATCGCATCATTTGACCCCTTTAAGAAACCCACTCTTAACCCAACTCTTTTAGGAAACTATAGACCAGTTTCCCTTCTACTTTTCATTGCAAAAACACTTGAATGAGTTGTGTTCAACCAAGTCTCTGCCTTTCTCACACAGAACAACCTTCTAGACAGCAACCAATCTGGCTTCAGAAGTGGACATTCGACCGAAACTGCCTTGCTCTCAGTTGTTGAAGCCCTAAGACTTGCCAGAGCAGCTTCCAAGTCTTCATTACTTATCTTGCTGGATCTGTCTACTGCTTTTGATACAGTCAACCACCAGATCCTCCTGTCAACCCTATTGAGAAAGGGCATCTCAGGAACCACACTCCAGTGGTTTGAGTCTTACCTCTCAGATAGGTCCTTCAAGGTATCTTGGAGAGGTGAAGTATCCAAGTCGCAACATCTAGCTACTGGGGTGCCTCAGGGCTCAGTTCTTGGACCACATCTATTATCTGTCTACATGACATCACTAGGTTCTGTCATTCAGAAACATGGCTTTCCATATCACTGCTATGCTGATGACACTCAACTCTACCTCTCATTCCATCCTGATGATCCGACGATAGCTGCTCGCATCTCAGCATGTCTAACAGACATTTCTTGCTGGATGAAGGACCGTCACCTTCAACTCAGCCTAGCTAAGACAGAACTGCTTGTAGTTTCAGCAAACCCATCACTTCATCACAATTTCACCTTCCATTTAGACTCAACCATAACTCATTCAAAAACAGCCAGAAACCTTGGAGTTGTGATTGATAAGCTGAATTTCTCAGACCACATTGCTAAAACTGCCCGGTCCTGCAGATTTGCTTTATACAATATTAGGAAGATCAGGCCCTTTCTTTCGGAACATGCAACACAACTCCTTGTTCAAGCTCTTGTTCTGTCCAGACTTGACTATTGCAATGCTCTCTTGGCAGGTCTTCCAGCCAATTCCATCAAACCTCTACAATCAATCCAAAATGCCGCTGCAAGATTAATCTTTAATGAACCGAAAAGAACGCATGTCACACCTCTGTTCATCAATTTGCTACCAATAGCTGCTCGCATAAAATTCAAGGCATTAATGTTTGCCTACAAAACCACCTCTGGCTCTGCACCCCTTTACCTAAATTCAGTACTTCAGACCTATTTGCCCTCTAGAAGCTTGCGTTCTGCAAGTGAATGACGCATTATTGTGCCATCCCAAAATCGGCACAAAATCACTTTCACTGACTTTTTCATTCACTGTTCCCACCTGGTGGAATGACCTGCCCAACTCAATCCGAGCAGCTGAATCCTTAGCCATCTTCAAGAAATGGCTAAAAACACATTTCTTCCATCTTTATTTGACCCTCTTAATGCTATCACTCTCTATTCTAGTTCTATTTTATCCATCTTTTTATTAAAAAAAAAAAACAAAAACAAAAAAACATACACCCTTGACCCTCTATCAATTGTATATTTATTCTCTAACTGCTACTTTTTCTTTAAAAACTAACACTAGCTTTCTTTTTCTATTCTATCTACTTTTTTTCTTTAAAAAACAAACAATTTCTTTTTTCTATATTCTATCTACTTGTTTTCTTTAAAAAAAATAAAATAAAATTTAGGCTAACCAAGACTTGTCATATCGCTTGCATGTTGTTGCTCTTTTGTTGATTTTGATTGCTTCTATTGTCTTCTTTGTAAGTCGTGTTGGATAAAAGTGTCTGCTAAATAACTAAATGTAAATGTAAAATATTATGCTGCTGTCACTTAATATGCTGATCTAATATAAACATGCAATTTATTTCCCAGCTGTTTAACTTCACAGACATAACGACTGTGTTTTTGTAACTTGTGTGTTTTTAACATAAACTTGTTTGTATTTGACAGTTTAAGCGCAATAAGACATGAAAGAGTTTAGTACTCACATGCCACTTGGCTTGCTTCTGAGCACACATGCGCAAAAACCATATATAAGGTTTAAATTGATATGGCTTTCAGTTGCTTGATTTCAGTGCAATAGACATGATAATCAAAACCAAACAGATGTTTTTAGCAGAGATCTTAGGAATGAGCTGTAAAGGCGCAGCCCTATTCTGAAAAAAAGGGGGTGGGGAACAGCAGCTCATTTGCATTTAAAGATACATGCACAAAAACAGCCTGTTTATGCTTCCACTCAAAATAGGCATATTCAAAATGATATCATAAATGATCTGTGGGGTATTTTGACACATACACATTCTGGAGACACCAGAGACTTATATTACATCTTGTAAAAAGGGGCATAATAGATGCCCTTTAAAACAAGATTTTTAC
This sequence comes from Spinibarbus caldwelli, assembly GCA_039654775.1. Taxonomy (NCBI): domain Eukaryota; kingdom Metazoa; phylum Chordata; class Actinopteri; order Cypriniformes; family Cyprinidae; genus Spinibarbus; species Spinibarbus caldwelli. The sequence goes on along the minus strand of CM077240.1, from coordinate 23,065,253 downwards.
ATTTTGTGCATTTGCCACAAATACTATTTTCAAACTAGGTGAGAAATTTTATTAAAATAAAAAATGACAACCTAAAATATGTTCAGGAAAATAAAAAACCTCTACATTTCTGGGTTATTAGCAATGCTAAATGTCTACGTTGAATTTCAAAGATGAAGTGCTGTGTCTTGGCCTTGACAAAAACAGGCATGCCGTGTGTAATCCTGAGAGAGCGAGTGCTCTCATGCGTCATCGCATACGGTCACTTCCTACCAAACAAAACTGAGAAAAACACTTGTAATTATTAGCTTACTGAGGCTAATCAGAAGCCTTCATTACAAAGACTGCTTTAGCCCCAGGAAGCAGAGGACTGTGCATTGGGTGTTTAGAGCGGTTGTTTAATGTTGAATGGGTTTTACGGGGATTTTGAAGATAGCTGGTGCTTTCACGTACATTTTAATAGTAACGCAGTTGTCTTGGAAACTGCTTGAAACCATTTGGGCTGCTCTTGACACCTTGGGAAGAGTGTTTTTAAAGTGTTTAGTGGAAAGAAAGTGGATAGATGTGGTAAAAGAACATGCGGGTTTCATCTGTCTGTGCTTCAGAAATCTGGTGGGATTGTGATGTGGTGAATTGATGATGATGATGATGATGATGATGATGATGATGATGATGATGATGATGACGATGATGATGGTGGTGGTTTTTCTCATTCCTCAAGTCTGTGGTTGACTCGTGATCTTATAATTCTAATGATGTTTAGGACCGTCATACCATCTAATCAACCATTACAGCAAACAAACACATTCGGTTTGGTGTAATGTCAGCTTTAGATTTCTTTTTGTTCTAGAATAAAAATAGCTTGACACAGGTAACTTGCATCATAGTGCTTTTTTTTTTCCATAGCCGTAAATCTAAAGTGGCCCCAAAACCTAATTTCAGTATTTAAATTACATGTAAAAATGTGTGAATGTCATTGCATTATATAACTAAGTATCAAGTCAATGGCATTTATTTAAGTCAAGTCACCTTTATTTATATAGCGCTTTTAACAATACAGATTGTGTCAAAGCACTTAACAGTATCAAATTGGAGGATAGAGTGTCAGTAATGTATAATAATAAGATTAAACACTCAATTTTCAGTTAAAGGCATTTCATTATTGAATTCAGAGATGTCATGAGCAAGCCAGAGGCGACAGCAGCAAGGAGCCAAAACTCCATCTGTCACAGAATGGAGAAAAAAAAAAAAATCCTTGGGAGAAACCAGGCTCAGTCGGGGGGCCAGTTCTCCTCTGGCCAGGATATTGTTTATTTATGAATTTTTTACTTATTGTTTTAATTAAATTTTAAATGTATAAATGTATTATATTTCTATTTTTATATTGTTGCAATTTCTAACAATAATAGTAATATGTAGTTAGGTATTTTATTATATTTTTAGTTATTTTGTTTAATTTTTAGTTTTATTGTATTTAAGTCGAGGTCTTCACTGGGGATATGTCCCCGGGGTTCATCCAGGTGTCCGGCCTCCGCCGACGATCAGGGTCGCAGACATCATCTCCCGGCGCCGATCCACCATCTGATCCGGACACGGACTGAGAAACAGAATAAGAAAGAAACAGACAAATATTAGCGTAGATGCCATTCTTCTTACGATGTAATGAGTACATCGTGTGTTATGAGGAGTGTTTCCGGTTCCAGTTGATCTAATTAATGCAGCCTAACAATCCTTTAACGGATTTGAATAATAGAAGTGTATTAGTGTGTTATGTGTAAGCCAGGTTAAAGAAATGTGTCTTTAATCTAGATTTAAACTGACAGAGTGTGTCTGCCTCCCGAACAGTATTAGGTAGATTGTTCCAGAGTTTGGGCGCTAAATAGGAAAAGGATCTGCCACCCGCAGTCGATTTTGATATTCTAGGTATTATCAAACGGCCAGAGTTCTGAGAACGCAGCGGACGTGGAGGACTATAATGTGATAAGAGCTCGCTCAAGTACTGAGGAGCTAAGCCATTCAGGGCTTTATAAGTAATTAACATGATTTTAAAATCTTTACGATGTTTGATAGGGAGCCAGTGCAGTGCTGCATTTTGGACCAACTGTAGTTTATTGATCAAGCGTGCAGAACAACCACCCAGTAAAGCATTACAATAGTCTAACCTTGAGGTCACAAATGCGTGAATTAGCATTTCTGCATTTGACGTTAAGAGCATAGGTCGCAATTTAGATATGTTTTTGAGATGGAAAAACACAGTTTTACAGATACTAGAAACATGGCTTTTAAATGAAAGATTGCTATCAAACAGCACACCTAGGTTCCTAACTGATGAAGAAGAACTGACAGAGCAGCCGTCAAGTGTTAGATAGTGTTCTAGGTTATTACATGTGGGGTTTTTAGGTCCGATAATTAACACCTCTGTTTTTTCAGAATTTAGCAGTAAGAAATTACTCGTCGTCCAGTTTTTTATATCGACTATGCATTCCGTTAGTTTCTCAATTTGGTGTGTTTCACCAGGCCGCAAAGAAATATAGAGTATCATCAGAAATATAGTATCATCAGCATAACAGTGAAAGCTAACACCATGTCACCTGATAATATCTCCCAAGGGTAACATGTAAAGCGTGAAAAGTAACGGCCCTAGTACTTAGCCTTGAATTACTCCATACTGCACTTGTGATCGATATGATACCTCTTCATTTACTGCTACGAGCTGATGGTGGTCAGATAAGTACGATTTGAACCATGCTAGGGCACTTCCACTAATGCCAACAAAGTTTTCTAGTCTATTCAAAAGAATGTTGTGGTCGATAGTGTCGAACGCAGCGCTAAGATCCAGTAGAACTAATAAAGAGATACAACCACGATCAGATGATAGAAGTAGGTCATTTGTAACTCTAATGAGAGCAGTCTCAGTACTATGATACGATCTAAATCCTGACTGGAATTCCTCACAGATACCATTTTTCTCTAAGAAGGAATATAATTGTGAGGATACTACCTTTTCTAGTATCTTTGACAGAAAAGGGAGATTTGAGATCAGTCTGTAATTAACTAGATCTTTGGGGTCAAGTTGTGGTTTTTTAATGAGAGGCTTAATAACAGCCAATTTGAATGTTTTGGGGACATATCCTAATGACAATGATGAATTAATAATAGCCAAAAGAGGATCTGTGACTTCTGGAAGCAGCTCTTTTAGTAGTTTAGATGGAATAGGGTCTAACATACATGTTGTTGGTTTAGATGATTTAACAAGTTTATACAATTCTTCCTCTCCTATAGTAGAGAATGAGTGGAATTGTTCCTCAGGGGATGCGATACTGTAGCTGACGGCTGCATGGTTACAATTTTATCTCTGATAGTATCGATCTTGGAAGTAAAGTAGTTCATAAAGTCATTACAGCTGTGCTCTTGGGAAATGCCAACACCTGTTGATGCTTTATTTTTCGTTAATTTAGTGACTGTATTGAATAAATACCGGGGGTTATGTTTGTTTTCTTCTAGAAGAGACGAAAAGTAATCAGATCTAGCAGTTTTTAATGCTTTTCTATAGGATAGGGTACTTTCCCGCCAAGCTATACAAAATACCTCTAGTTTTGTTTTCCTCCAGCTTCGCTCCATTTATCGGGCTGCTCTCTTTAGGGTGCGAGTGTGCTCATTATACCACGGAGTCAGACTGTTTTCTTTGATCTTCCTTAAGCGTAAAGGAGCAACTGTATCTAAAGTGCTAGAAAAGAGAGAGTCCATAGTTTCTGTTACATCATCAAGTTTTTCTGCGCTGTTGGATATGCTGAGGAATTTAGATAAATCAGGAAGATTACTTACAAAGCAGTCTTTTGTGGTAGAAGCGATGATTCTACCATACTTGTAACAAGGAGTAGAATTTACAGTTTTAGCTATATGGAGTTTACACAAGACTATGTAATCTGAGATATCATCGCTTTGCTGCAGAATTTCAACACCACTAATATCAATTCCATGTGACAGTATTAAATCTAGAGTATGATTTCGACAATGAGTAGGTCCTGAAACATGTTGTCTAACCCCAATAGAGTTCAGAATGTTTATGAATGCTGATCCTAATGCATCTTTTTCATTATCGACATGGATATTAAAATCACCAACAATTAAGACTTTATCTGCAGCCAGTACTAACTCAGATAGAAAATCAGAAAATTCTTTAATAAAGTCTGTGTGGTGCCCTGGTGGCCTGTACACAGTAGCCAGTACAAACATCACAGAGGATTTATCACTAACATGTGTTTCTCTAGATAATGTTAAATGCAGCACCATAACTTCAAACGAGTTATACTTAAAGCCTGCCCTCTGGGAAATACTGAGAGTATATACTGTATATATATAATATTCACATACGTGTATATTTAAAAAAAATATATATATATATTTACGTGTGTATGTGTGTCTATTTGAATGAATATATATATGAAATATATAATTTTATATATTTTTTATATATACATATAAATATATATTACACATTTTTTAAATATATACATGTATGTGTGTATATTTATATGTACATGCAAATATACAAAGTACACACACATATATTATGTAAACAAACTTTTATTCCGGATGAGATTAATCGTGACTAATTTATTTATTACATATAAAATTAATATTTCACTCTAAAAATGAGAAATTATTTAATCATTTAAGGAAAAAGATGTATATGGGATCTGCAATCCCAATATTTATAGCTGTTTTATTTTCTTAGTTTTCAAACATTAAACCAGCAGATGTTTGTTTTGACAGAAAACTGAAGGCAGATCTTAAAGGTTCTCTTTTGTTAACCGCAGCCAGTTTCTAAGAACTGCTCATTACAATTTAGGGAATGTGGTAAATGTGCATTTCAGACATCCACTAATATTAGCCTGAGTCTAATACAGTTAAAAGTCATTAAAAAATGCAAAAAAAAAAATTAAAATTGTGTATATGTGTGTGTGTGTGTGTGTGTATATGTGTGTATATATATATATATATATATATATATATATATATATATATATATATATATATATATATATATATATATATATATATATATAATATAATTATTACTATTTTTATTTATTTATTTATTTATTTGTAATTAAAAGATCATTTTTCGATGCCACTAGGTTTGATATTTCATATTTTAAAAAATGACATTAAGTGTGGATTCATTCTCCAAATATTTTTTGAGTCCAACGTATTTCCTAACAGCCTTTGCCTGCGTGTGTTGCATGTTAATTTAGCCCAGGGGAAATGCAGTTTGATTAATAAGTATGCAGTCGTTTAGCAGACATTTTCAAATAAAGCTTTTTAAGTCACACTTATTACATGCACAGTACACGTAGGTGTGTTACTCAAGGTCACTGGTGATAGTTTTAAACTACAACCTTGTGGTTGCTCACCCCAGATCACAAAGCCACACCACTATGATTAATACATTGTGTGCAGTATTCATAGGAAACTGCTGCGTAAGCTCCTTAAACTGTTTGAAGGGTAGTATAATTTTTTTTTATATATATTGGCCAGTAGTTGTACGACCCACAGTAAATCTTATGCAAAGCGGAGCTGGAAACAGTCTTCTGGGTTCGATTGCAGTGTCACTGAAAATAACTACCATGTAAAACTCACAGATTGTAGAGGAAACTACTCAAAAAATACTGCTGCATTTTGTTGTTGTTGTTTTTTCCTCAAGCTCTTAAATTGAATTATTATTTTTTCTCTGTTTTCTCTGTTGCTACTGGCTTGGCTCAAAAGTTCACCGCTAGCTTCCCCAGGTCCAGCTGTCTCGGCCAAACTATATTGGAAAGTGACAGCAGAGCTGGCCTGGGATCTGTGCTTTTATTTGTTTTTTGGTCTGTCCCCGTTGTCCTATGAAGCACATTTATAGTAGCACAGATGTTGAGCAGACGCAGGCCTCTGCAAGCCTCTGATAACAGTATGAAAGCGACGTGACGTCAGAGACTCATTTGAAGGAATGACTGCTGCTTTTTTCTGTTTTTGCTTTAAACGGACAGTTCAATCAAACAAAAGAAATTTCTGCCATCATGTACTCATCCTCGTCGTTCCAGACCAATATGTGATTCTTTCTTCTGTGGAACACAAAAGGAGTTTTTTTTATTTTCAGAAAAGTGAAGCAGTTTTGGGTGAACTCTCTGCTAAATAATGTATTTTGAATCATCTTGGTGTGTCCGTTAGGTCGTGTCTGCTGTTGATCACGGATTGCCCTTCTCTTGTCCAAGAGGAATTGGATCTCATCAGCGCCCTCTCTCGATTGGAGCAGTTTGGCGTGAAGGTTCTTCCCTTACAAGGTAATGCAGCACTAAGCTATTACTACCGTTCGAAAATGTTCTTCTTTCATTTCCTTCAGGAGATTGGTGCTCAAGCTGACTAAATCGGCTAGATCAAATCGACCACTGGAAAATAAGCCCCTGATGCACCTGTTTGTGTTTATGGCCCTGTTCATGTTTGCGTTTCCTGTTTGGTTTGAGGAAAAAATCTCATAAAAACAGACACAAGTAAAATGTCAATGCAGCCTTGGTGCGCAGAAGACTTTAAAAGACATAAAAAAAAAAACGTAAAATATCCCCAACTAATTTAGTTTTTATGTATTTCCTCTGAAATGGCTCAAAATAGTCACTTTCTGCTAAAATAGTCATAGCAATTAACAGCAATATGCAGGTTTTTTTTTTTTTTTAATAATTATACAAAAACAGCTTTATGCATTAAGAATGCCACTTGGGTCAACCTTTTTGAGCATTTTCACATACAGATTTGATATCATCCAGCAATAGTCAAAAAGTGACTTTTTTTTTTTTTTCCTCGTCAAGAGTAAATGGAGTGATTCTCCCTGGTTCATGCTGTGAAAATTGAAGAGTGTATTAATGATCTGTTACAGTCGTAAGATGCTTTACACATCACAACATTTTGCAATACATTATTGGTCTATATGCACATTATCATATCTAGCCATTGCACCATGACTTGCTGTTTTCCCCCTCAGAGTATTTCAAGTGTTTCCTGTGTGGACGTCCCTTAATTAAAACTTGCATTTTTATTGTATTACTGACACCTGTCCTCAAGAGCTTTTCTCACACATTTCCATTCAGTTTTCTGCTAGACACTATATTGAGGTTACAAAAGAGATGTCCAGTAAAACCAATGTTAATATTCAGTCTGGAGCTTTAAAGCGGACAGTCATCTATTGTTAATCTGTTGTTGTCAGTGAAGCACATTTGTGAGGAGACAAAATCAAAATATCATTGATAATACAACACAAGTGAAAAGTGAAGTAAAAGTACACATTTCTAAAATAGGAAGGCCTCTTTAGCCCCATGTGTGCTTCTCCCAGCATCCTTTTGAAGAAGTGAAGAAACTGTTTTATCTAGTCAAGGCAAGACCAGGAGCAACTCCACTCTCCTTCCTAAACTTACTAAGGAAGTCTGAATACATCAAGTGGAAACTCTCCTTGAGCTCATTCGCCCTTCATGACCCAAGTGACCCCGCTGCTGTCTATGCACTCCAGTCTTTTTCCTAGCAGGTGAAGTTATACACCCGACTGTCAGCTAACGGAGAGCTGTAGCCTGCCTCAAAGCTCGACTTACTGCTTAATTTATCTACTTATTTTCCATATTCTCCTCCAATTCATTTAAATCTGCACTTTTCAACTTTACAAGTAAAAGTGAGCGATAAAGCTAAACTGTAATCAATGACGCTCACGTTCAAGTAAGCACAAAGCTCTTAGTGCCACACACACAGATGCGTGGCTGTTTTTGGAAGCAGGTTAATGGCTTTGGCAGGTGCTGCTGATGGCTGGCTGGTCTGTGTGCGGTTCAGGTGCTGCCCCCGCGGTGTCTCCTCAGAAGATGGAGCTGTCTGCCCCCCCGCAGGCCTGTAACTCGCGGCCCTCTCGGCCCCCTGCCTGCTTCAGACCAGCGTGACCTCCAGCACAGACCACTTCCAGCTCAATATTTTAAACTGTGCTCAGTCAGACAGCTGAGACATGCTTTGTGTCCATCCAATTACCACACATCACAAGTACTTGCTTATGACAGGAAGTGAGGAGAATGCATGCAGTGAATTTGGTGTTTTTCATACTTTTTTTTTTTTTTTTTTTTTTTTTTTTTTTTTGAAGTTTAGATCTTTGCTGTGTTTTAAATGGAATGCTAGCTAATGCATACAGTGTGGACTTAAGGCATGCTGTTTTTGAAAATTGTATGTAAGGAAGTGTGTAGTATGCTGCAAAAAAACAACAACAACAACAACAACAAAAAACAAACAAACAAAAAACAACAAACAACAAATAAAAAACCTAAGGTCCAGTGACACAACTTGCCCCATGTTAAGGATTTACATTTCAAATAAAAAATGAAGATAAATGAGAAAAAGACAAAGCAGATACTAATTTTTAATTTGATTTTAATTTGCAATAGTTCAAAAGATAATAGAATTTTTCAATGTTTTGTGATTTATATTATTTGTAATAATAAAATTCCTCCCATTTGTAGTAATAGTTGTACTGATAGTTTGCTATCAGTATTATTTGAGCCACAGCCACCCCAAAACTTACACCAAAGTAAATAAAAAAATAACAGAAAACAGCATATCACTTTTTCATGAGTATGTTTTTACTGTATTTTCATACTGACCGCAGATTTTTGAAATGTATTGTACTGTATATAACTCAATATTTATGTATTTGCTTTGAAATGGCACAAATTCCCCATCATTTGGCCAAACAGCCCTTTTTGTTAAATAGATTAAAAATTATTTAATTATTTAATTATCATTAATGCAATTAATAAATTACAATAAAAAGGATATATGCTTTACATTGACATGAAAAAAAGTATATCTGTCACAGGCAGTTGTGTATGTTGGGCTCTGTCTAAATATATGGCCATGTGAAATATTGTAGCGTTTGCCAGATATTCTTACAGAGGTTGTAAAGGACATCTAGTAAAATAAATCTTAATGTTAAATCTTATGCTTTAAAGCAAGGAGTCTCCAACTGTCAGTGTGTTTTTGTGTAAATATATATTCATGTGACAAATTATGCACAGTTTACCAGATTGTATGCTTCACATTTTGGCTATTCTAGTCTGTTCATACTGCATTTCTGCTCGAGCTTAACTTTTGGTCTTTGTTTTGTTCTTTTCTCTCATTTCCTCTTTGTCTCTGCAGTGCGTCTGCGGACGGATCGTCTATCATTGATAAAGGAGTGCATCTCTCAGTGCCCTACTGCCTACAGACAGTCCACTCTCCTCCTCAGCCTGGCCAGACTGCTGCGCGTTGCAGGTAAAACCACAATGAAAACTTCCCTCAGCATCAGGCTAACGGTCCGTTTATGTTTGTCCGTTGCAGAAAAACGCTTGAACGGAAGTATTTCTAGCTACGAAGATTCATCAACACTGTCACAGACAGCCTGCCACAGCAGTTATGATGAAAAATACCCACATCAGTTCTTGGCATCGCTTCAGCCAGGGCTTTGTTTTAGTCGTTAGTCAATGCAGTCCTCGAAAGTTATAAATATTTTCATGCCATTCCAAAATGACAAGACAGTCGTAGCAGAAGGCGGCACATTACAGCATCTATTTCTTGTAGATTAAACAGTGCTAATCTGTAAACTTTAAAGTGTGCGTTTAATCTGTATTTGCCGAGTCAGCAGCGTTGTGTCTACTGGTGAATAAATAGATGAGTGAGTGAGCGACTGAATGAATAAGTAGACATTTCTTTGAAGTATGCTTTGCTCAGGGGTTAGAGATTAATATTACATCGGACAGCCCAGAAAGATGTGCATCAGAGATGTGACCTCATGAATCTACAATCAGTTAGTTCCATGGATCAGCATGATCTCAGTAAAGCGAAGGGATTGGATAACGATTGGTCTTTAGCTTTCTCTCTATCTTTCTTTCTTTGTGAAGTAAATTTGTTGTGCAATTTTGTAAGGGTGCATGTGTGGATCGAAAATATCCAATTTATGTTTGTACATGGCCACATGACAACACATGCTGTGTTGTCGGCTGCAGATAATTGGTCTGCAGTGTTTTGTCCCACATTTGGAATATTTGGCTTTCTGTGTTTCTCAAATGCAGGAAATGGCAGTGCGTAATCAAAGATAGTGGGGCAATTTTGTGGTTGTACCAGTACGGCCTCCAACAAAATCAGAGTCCCACTGACACAATAAATGGGCACAAAATGCAACCCTGGTGTAAATTAGGCACTTTTCATGAATATGGTACATAATAGATCCTGGAGCTTTTAAAAACTTCAAAACTCATTTTATTTATTTATTTATTTATTTATTTATTTATTTATTTATTTATGTTTTAAACAAAATGGTCAGTGAAAGGAGGTGGTTAACCTTCAAAAATATTGATCTTCAACCTTAACTCATATAGTATTTATTTATTTCTCTCTCTCTCTATCTCTCGCTCTCTCTTTTAGCGCTATTCATTTTAAATGGGGTGTGCTATTTTTCCAACCTTGTTTACACAATTTTGGACTTTTTTTTTTTTGTCCCTCTAGCAGTATACATATTGGTTAGACATAATAAGAAACACATTTGCAAACTTTACATACATTCATATTTCATATTATTTAATATATACCCTAATATATAATGTTTCAAATAAATGCTGTTCTTTTGAACTTTCTATTCATTAAAGAAGAAAAAATAGGAAAAAAAAAAAGACTATATTACTGTGTTTTGGTCAAATACATTCCTGGATAAGCATCAGAACCTTCTTTCAAAAACAACCACAAACTTTTGAACAGTGGTATAATTTACAATATTTATACTTATTAGATCTTTTTTCTTATGTTAGCTTGGGAAACAAAGTTGAATAATTGAGCTTGACTTGAAAACAGTTAACAGTTTTCGCAGTTGAGAAATATGAAATTATTTACATCACAGTTTTAAGCAGCGTTAAACAGGGGTAACAGCTAAATATTAAATGACGTATATTACAACATATTAATAATAAAATCACCAAATTATGGAAAAGTCTCAACATTGTAGTACAGTTTAATAGTTGAATATCTCAGAAATGGTAAACAGTAGGCCAAAATTAGCATTTTAATGGATGATACATATATTTGATGTTTAATTCTAGCTATTTTTAATGTTAGCTTTTTATTGTGGAATTATCTAACATATCTAGTTAATTCTTACGTCAGAAAGCATGTAGTTGGTGCCTCAAAAAAATATAAACAAGTCACGGGACACCCGAGTGCTACCCGTTTGTGGGAAGTATAATTAGTTAAATGTTCTTTCGAATCTCTTTCGGCCACTTATTTGTGAGCCAGCATGAATGTCAGTCGTCTTCTCATAGGTGAAGCGATCAGTTCTTGTGTTGGTTGCAGGGGTAATTGAGGTGACTCTCTTCTCCTCTGTGGATGTCAGGCGGATCAGTATGCAGGACGTCAGAAGCTCTTCTTGTCGTATATATTGGAATTGATTAGCTCTCTATGAAGTCACTGGGTGTTTGCTGTGCTAGTGTTTGATGTATTCACCTTGGCTTACCCTCGACTAATGGCCATAGGGCTGTTTTGTTTGTGCGCGAGTGTCAGCGCTCCTGCGCCTGTATCTGGTGAAACGAGGAGAAACGGACAGCAAGAAATACTTCTGATATATCGAGACTTCCATGTCACACATAAATCAGTTTGGAATGAGGAGATATGCCACTTCCTGTAGTATCAACCCTTTTGATTTTACAGGCGAATAATCTTATCCATGGGATCGCAGGCGTTCGCGCACACGTGCACGCTCATTCTCCTGCCTCCGCTCGTATTATTGCCTGTCTGGCATTTGATGCTCGACACACACTTTAATGAAAAAGACAACCCCTATCACTGTTTTCATCAGGCTTCGTGGTCTTTTTTTATTTTCTTATTTTGGACCAAGATCAGAGCTGTGTAAGAGGGCATTCTCTGAGATGTGATTGTGATATTTGTACAACATCTAAGCAGCCGTCCAGGAATTTATCAGAAAAACATCTGAAAGGAAATTAATTTACTGCTGAGCAGTTTCATATTCTGGACCTTTGCACTTCCATCAGACTGAACATTTGAGTAGTAAAGCGATGTTTTGTGGACGTATTTGTTAATATATGATAACGATCAGAACGTTGAGGAGTGTAAGATTGAACTTTGAAATGAGTGACAATTTTTTTTAATTAATCTAAACTGAAATGAAACGTTCAGGTTCACTTTATTTGTTCCCATAGGAAGACTAGGTTTGCAGTGTTATGAGTTCTCACATCTTTCACATTTTACAGACACCACAAACATTAAACAACATATATGATAAAAGTACTTTAAGCTTCCCAGCAGCACTAAAAACCACCTGGACTGAAAACAAAATAAATACAATAAAATAATGTTCCTAAGACCTATCCTTATTCAACTGAGTAATAGCTGCTGGCAAAAAGCTGTTTTTATACCGCTTAGTTCTACAATACGGAAATACAAATCTTCATCTAGATGACAAGTTTAAATTCATTGTTCAAAGGATGAGAGTCATCATTTAGAATTGAGTTAGTCATCCGCTGTAACTGTCTGGTGTACAGGGATGCTAGACTAAGCTGTGACTCCCCAATCAGCTTACTAAACCATCTAACAATTTGTAACCATTTTACAGACAAGTTTCCAAACCAAGACACCAGAGAAAATGTTAAAAGTGATTCAATAAAAGCACGATAAAATAAAATCATCATGGTCCTGTCAATGTGAAAATGGGCCAATTTCCTTAAATAAAACAGACGCTGTTGCCCCTTTTTACACAGTGCTTCACAATTTACTTCAAAGTTCAACTTAGAGTCAGCGATAGTCCCAAGGTATTTGTAAGATTGCACAGATTCTGTTTTCTGACTTTTAATAGATAATAGATCAATAATCATATCTTCTGTCTTAGATAAGTTTAATTGGAGGTAGGATTCCTCACACCATTAAAAGCAGATGAAAAATCAATGAATAAAAGTCTAGCATGAGACCCATTACTCCAAGTGTTTAGCAACTAAATTCAACAACGTAACTGTAGCATCCTCTACTCCTCTATGTGGCCTATAAGCAAACCTATAAGCAAATTGCATAGGGTCAAGTGTGTGTTCAGTTTTCCTTAGAATTTCTTCCCTTACCAGTTTTTCAAGGGTTTTCATTAAAATTGATGTAAGAGCAACTGGTCTAAAATCATTAAGGGTATTAGGACTACTGGACTTGGGAACCGGGATTACCACAGCATCTTTCCACACCTTAGGTATATGCTGTACCTGTAAAGACGTATTAAAAATATAGGTAAAAACAGGACCCAACTCTTTTACACAGGCTTTAAGCAAACGTCCACAGATATTATCAGGCCCACAGCTCTTGTTTACCCGCATTGAAAGGAAAGCCTTTTCAGCATCATTTTGATCTATATCAAAGTGCTGATTATCATTCAGTTTATCAATTCTTGAATTTCCTTACTAAAATCAGAAATATCGAAACGATTATAAAAACGATTAAGTGCATTAGCAAAATCAGCATCTGGATTAAACCCTTCCAGATTAATCTGGCTGCTATTCTGTATATTCTGAACGCCTGTTATAGTTTTCAAACTAGCCCAGGCTGAGCCAAGGTTATTTGCGGCCATTTTGTTCTCCAATTCAGATTTGTAAGTCTGTTTTGCTTTTTGAATTTCTATTTTTAGTTCCTTAGTGGCTATATGCAGATCAGAGGGTACTCCCTGTTTAAAGGCAAGTTTCTTTTTCTGCATTCTGGACTTAACAGATTTGGTCACCTATGGTTTGTTATTAGGGTAAACATTAACACGCTTACAGGGAATAATCATATCTCTACAGAAAGCAACATATGAGCAAGTTACATCAGCAAGATGATCCAAATCATCACCACAAGATTGTATAAACATGTTCCAGTCCGTACAGTCATAGCATTCCTGCAGGCAGAGCACTGATTCTGCATCCCAGACTTTAATGTCCTTTGTCTGCACCTTCTCTCTCCTTAAAACTGTTTTGTATGTGGACAATAAATGCACACAATTATGATCTGCAGAGCCCAGTGCAGGTAATGGGAGTGATTTACAGTGGTGTGAAAAATTGTTTGCCCCCTTCCTGATTTTTAATTTTTTTGCATGTTTGTCACACTTTAATGTTTCAGATCATCAAACAAATTTAACTATTAATCAAATATAACACAAGTAAAAAAAAAATGCAGTTTTTAAATGAAGGTTTTTTTTATGAAGGGAAAACAAAATCCAAACCCACATGGCCCTGTGTGAAAAAGTGTTTGCCCCCCAACCCCGTTAAAACATAACTGTGGTTTATCACACCTGAGTTCATTTTCTCTAGCCACACCCAGGCCTGATTACTGCCACACCTGTTCGCAATCAAGAAATCACTTAAATAGGACCTGCCTGACAAAGTGAAGTAGACCAAAAGATCCTCAAAAGCTACACATCATGTTGAGATCCAAAGAAATTCAGGAACAAATGAGAAAGAAAGTAATTGAGATCTATCAGTCTGGAAAAGGTTATAAAGCCATTTCTAAAGCTTTGGGACTCTATTATCCACAAATGACGAAAACATGGAACAGTGGTGAACCTTCCCAGGAGTGGCCGGCCGACCAAAATTACCCCAAGAGTGCAGCGACGACTCATCCAAGAGGTCACAAAAGACCCCAGAACAACATCCAAAGAACTGCAGGCCTCACTTGCCTCAGTTAAGGTCAGTGTTCATGACTCCACCATAAGAAAGAGACTGGGCAAAAATGGCAGAGTTCCAAGACGAAAACCGCTGCTGAGCAAAAAGAACATAAAGGCTCATCTCAGTTTTGCCAGAAAACATCTTGATGATCCCCAAGACTTTTGGGAAAATACTCTGTGGACTGACGAGACAAAAACTTTTTGGAAGGTGTGTGTCCCTTTACATCTGGTTTAAAAGTAACACAGCATTTCAGAAAAAGAACATCATACCAACAGTAAAATATGGTGGTGGTAGTGTGATGGTCTGGGGCTGTTTTGCTGCTTCAGGACCTGGAAGACTTGCTGTGATAAATGGAACCATGAATTCTGCTGTCTACCAAAAAATCCTGAAGGACAATGTCCGTCCATCTGTTCGTGACCTTAAGCTGAAGCGAACTTGGGTTCTGCAGCAGGACGATGATCCAAAACACACCAGCAAGTCCACCTCTGAATGGCTGAAGAAAAACAAAATGAAGACTTTGGAGTGGCCTAGTCAAAGTCCTGACCTGAATCCTATTGAGATGCTGTGGCATGACCTTAAAAAGGCGGTTCATGCTCGAAAACCCTCCAATGTGGCTGAATTACAACAATTCTGCAAAGATAAGTGGGCCAAAATTCCTCCACAGCGCTGTAACAGACTCATTGCAAGTTATCGCAAACGCTTGATTGCAGTTGTTGCTGCTAAGGGTGTCCCAACCAGTTAATAGGTTTAGGGGGCAAGCACTTTTTCACACAGGGCCATGTGGGTTTGGATTTTTTGTTCCCTTCATAATAAAAAACTTCATTTAAAAACTGCATGTTGTGTTTACTTGTGTTATCTTTAATTAATATTTATATTTGTTTGATCTGAAACATTAAAGTGTGACAAACATGCAAAAAATTTAAAAATCAGGAAGGGGGCAAATAATTTTTCACACCACTGTATAAGCGTCCTTTATGTGCTGCTGCTGGTGATAATAGAGAGGTTTAAAGGAATAATTCATCCAAAATCGAAATTTTGCTGAGAATCTACTCACCCACCGGTCATCCAAGATGTAGATAAGTTTTTATTTTTTTTTTATTTATTTATTTTTTGTTCATCAGAACAGATTTGGAAAAATTTAGCATTACATCACTTGTTCACCAAAGGATCCTCTGCAGTGAATGGGTGCCATCAGAATGAGAGTCCATACAGCTGATTAAAACATCACTATAATCCACAAGCAATTAACACAATTCCAGTTCATCAGTTAACGTCTTGTGAAGTGAAAAGCTGCATGTTCGTAATTAACAAATTCATAATTATGATGTTTTTAACTTCAAACCATTGCTTAAAATATGTGTGCATATAATATCCATAATATTGCTTTTTCCAGTAAAAACTAGTCTCATCTGAATCAGGAGAGAAATATTTTAAAGTTAAAACATTTTTGATGGATGTGTTGCTTTGCAAGTTATGTAATGCTAAATCCGTCTAAATCAGTTCTAATGAATAAACAAACACATCTACATCTTGAATGAGAGTGAGTCAGTTTTCAAAAAAGTTTTCATTTATGGGTGCACTTTAAATGTTCCAGAATTTGTCACATCTCATGGTTGTGTGATGGTTTGGTGTGTGTTTAGATGATGATGTCAAGAGGAAGGGTCAGGTGCTCACGCTGCTGGCAGAACAGGCTTTGCGCTGTCAGGACTTCAAGGCCTCCTACATCCACTGCCAGGATCTGATGGCTGCAGGTAAGCCGGCACAGCTCGACTCTAAATCTCTCTTCATTTTCTACTTTGTTTTAATCCAAGAAATGCACTGCGGATTTTCAGGGATCAGACTTTTATATTCTTTAAAATCTTAAAGCTTAACAGTTTTAAAAGAAAGGTCCTCTGAAATTATATAAGGACGAAATATTACAGTAATTTTTTTTCTGTTCCATTTTTTTTTTACATAAGCCTATTCAATCTATTTCACCTCCCTTTTGCCATAGTTCTTGCGTAGTAACAGTAATATATTTCTGCCCTTCTTGCATGTATTATTGATAGGACAGTTGAAGCAATGACAGGAAGTGATTGGAGAGGAGAGAGAGCAATGAGATCAGGAAAGGATCACAAGTAACCACACATAAACCCATTCATGATCAGTATTACTACGGTTTCTGTGTAAATTAAGATATTTGTTAAAAAAAAAATATAGCATAAACATTTAGAAGCTATAGCTCTAACATTTGTCAGCAGACAAAAAAGTATATTTTTAAAATCTAATTATAAATAAATATACACTACCGTTCAAAAGGTTAGGTTCAGTAAGTATTTTTGAAAGAAATTATTGCCTTTGTTTATCAAGTACATTGATCAAAAGTGACAGTAAAGACATTTACAATGTTTGATTTGAAGATTTGAAATAAATGCAGTTTTTTTTTTTTTACTTTCTATTTACTGAAGAATCCTTAAAAATGGTTTTCCACCCAAAAAAAAAAAAAAAAATAGGCAGTGCAACTGAGATTTTTTTTCTTGAACAGCAAATCAACATATTAGAATGATTTCTGAAGGATCTGGAGAAGACTGGAGAAATGGCTTCTGAAAATTCAGCCTTGCCATCACAGGAATAAATTATATTTAAAAATATTAAATTTTAAATTGCAATAATATTTCACAATGCTTCTATTTTTATTGTATATTTAATCACATAAATGCAGCCTTGATGAGCACAAGAGTCTTGTTTCAAAAAATTTTGCCACCCCAAACTTTTGAATGGTACTAAGTGCAAACAAAATAACAAATGCAAATGAAGAAGATTCACCAAAATAGCTTATTAATAATGTAAAATAACTTTGAGATTGTTTAAGATTGAATAAGATTGTTTCTGTTGTAATAAAAAAATCTTCAAAAGAGTCTACAAGATTCCCACAGTATTTTTAAGTATGTTCCTGCAGACTTTTATATGCTAGTTTGGCTAGAAGTTGCTCTGTGTGAGTGCACAGTGAGTGTCTCTTTAAAATCATTTAAATCATTATCCACGAACCATTAAGAAGACATGGAAATTAATTATTCAGAGGTAAATCATCCCTACAGCATCAGAATCTGCTTGCAGACTTTTGGTGTTTACCCTAAGTGAAGTTTGAATAACAAAATGTTCTGAATATGATCAGCAGGACCATCTTTATCATTCCAGTCAGATGCATCTGTAGTCAGAGCTCAAAGGTGTTTTATGTGTGTGCGCTTTTGCGGTGCTGTTCAGTCAATGCGCCATCAGATATTGGAAAGAGACTGGTGTTGCGTGCATGTGTGTGTATATGCTTCAGGCTGGGGTAGATTAATGCAGGCTTGAGAACAGAAGATGTGCTAATCTCTGATTGCTATCGGCAGCAGTCTCACAGCCTCGCTAACATCAGTGTGGAAAATGGGTTAGCCTCTCTCCTGCTTCACTGTGTAATTATTCAGTCACTCGTGGAGAATGAGGAAGAGAGGGAGAGCGCTAGAGATTAGAAAGATTTACTGAATACATGAGGCAATAAGAGCCACGGATGGAAAAACAAGAATAGAACTGCAACAGAATTTTGAAACTATGCTATAGCTAAAACCGCAGCGCTACAGTGACCGGTGCTGAAGCAGGGGATTGTGGGTTTTGCTGTTTTTGTTGTTAAGGGGCAGATATTGTAATATCTATCTATCTATCTATCTATCGTTCTATCGTGCTATCTATCATTCTATCGTTCTTTCTATCTATCGTTTTATCATTCTTTCTATCTATCTATCTATCTATCTATCTATCTATCTATCTATCTATCTATCGTTCTATCGTTCTTTCTATCTATTGTTTTATCTATCTATCTATCTATCTATCTATCTATCTATCTATCTATCTATCTATCGTTCTATCGTTCTATCGTTCTTTTTATCTATCGTTTTATGATTCTATCTATCTATCTATCTATCTATCTATCTATCTATCTATCTATCTATCGTTCTATCGTTCTATCATTCTGTCTATCGTTCTATCATTCTATCAGTCTATTGTTCTTTCTATCTATCGTTTTATCATTCTATCATTCTATCTATCTATCTATCTATCTATCGTTTTAACATTCTTTCTGTCTATCGTTTTATCATTCTTTCTATCTTATCTATCTATCTATCTATCTATCTATCTATCTATCTATCTATCTATCTATCGTTCTTTCTATCATTTTATCATTCTATCTATCTATCTATCTATCTATCTATCTATGTTCTATCATTCTTTCGTTCTATCGTTCTATCATTCTTTCGTTCTTTCTATCTATCTATTGTTTTATCATTCTATCTATCTATCTATCTATCGTTCTATCGTTCTATCGTTCTATCATTCTTTCGTTCTTTCTATCTATCTATCTATCTATCTATCGTTCTATCGTTCTATCGTTCTATCATTCTTTCTATCTATCGTTTTATCATTCTATCTTATCTGTCTATCTATCTATCTATCGTTTTATCGTTCTATCTGTCTGTCTGTCTGTCTGTCTATCTATCTATCTATCTATCTATCTATCTATCTATCTATCTATCTTATCATTCGTTCTATTGTTTGTTGTATCAATTATTCTATCAGTCATCTATCTGTCACATCTGTCACTGTATTGTTCTGTCTTTCTGTCCATCACTCTGTCTGTCTTTGTCATTGTTTTGTTCCATGTCATTTTATCTATCTATTTGTCTGTCTGTCGTTCTATATTGTTATATTGATAGTTCTGTTGTTCCATATGTCTATCTGTTGTTTTATCATTCTATCATTTGGATCTATCTGTCAGTCTTTCTATCACTCCTTGTTCTTTCTATCTTTTTGTATTGTTCTGTCATTCTATCTATAGTTCTGTCATTCTGTCTGTCTAATTATAGACTTTTGAAACTTTCAATCTAGGTTTACCAAACCAGCATTGATTGACAGACTTTAATTTTCTAGTTGAAAATCACTTGCATAGCAGCTACATTATTCCATTTTCATTGTCTTTTTGGAATTAAAATTTAAATTGCAATTAAAGATTTATGTATCGAATTGAAATGTAAAAGACAGTTCTGAACAGCACTCAGGCCCTGGAAAACATTGGTTACTAAGTGCTCTGTATGACAGTTTTTACAAGTTGAAACATAAGAAATGCCTGACCTCCTCCTTCAAAGTCAGTTTGAAATCTCATGTCTCCCGTATATGACTGCTTTCCATAAATTTCCCTTTTTTCCTCTCACTCTAGGCTATAGTGATGGTTGGGATGTGTGCGCTCAGCTGGGTCAGTGTGAGACATACTCGCAGCTTTCCGCCCGTCAGGAGCTGATGGCGTTCTCGCTTACACACTGTCCTCCCAGCAGCATCCAGAATCTGTTAGCGACTTCCAGTTCCCTTCAAACGCAGGTGCCTTTTTGTCCACTTAGATATATTGTCCCTCTATTTTATACATGTAGAGAGAGAGAGATGGTTGCTAGACATACTACATACTATTTTGTATGTAAGTCTACATGTAATATTTCCTGTTATTAATAACTAATAATTGATACTTCAAGGTAAAAGCTAACTCCTGATCTCCACTGCAGTCCTAGTTTAAACCCCAGGATGCCTCATATATTCATAGCTGGAATTCTTTGAGTAGTTATTCTGTAGAAACATATGGCAAGTTTCCTGCTCCTTTCTTTCCTAGTTTCTGTGTATAGGCATATGCGGTGTTGGACACAGTATGCATAGACAGACTTTAAACGGAGCTTTTAAGTTTTAGAAATCGCCTCCAACACACACACACTATTACTCCCTAAGCACTCTTTCCAGCTGTAGTCGCCTCTATCTCCCTCTGTGTTGACTGCTTTGGTGTCATGCTGCTTTCAGGAAAGGCCTAAAGTAGATTTACGTATACCGAGATAGTCGCCACATTGAAACACTCAAAAGAAAATGTATTGAGGAATGGAATAGTAATTTAAATAAGTTTTACTGCCGTGCTAAGTATAAATACTACCAGAACGATTAAACATTTAAGAGCAAAGAAAATTGAAGAGAAAAAAGGTATTGTGCTGAAGGGCAGGAATGAGAAAGTCAATGCTTTGCTCTCCTCTCTTGTCTTAGGTTCTGTACCAGGCTGTAAATTACAAGATTGATCCCTCTCAAGCCCGGAGAACAGCCAGTGAAATGTCTGAGGTAAAGAACAGTGCTTCTGCATGCATCACATCGCAGGTCTTTATTTATTGTGACACTTTGAAGTGTTTTTTTGGGGGGCGGGGGAGTGGTGATTTTAGATTATTGCATATGACGGGTTTGTGTTACTTATTTTCTTAAAGGGGTCATCGGATGCCCATTTTCCACAAGTTGATATGATTCTTTAGGGTCTTAATGAAAAGTCTGCAACATTTACCCTGTCAAAAACAGCTCTGTCTACAGCAGGCTGTTTTGTTGCATGTTGCTTTAAATGCAAATGAGCTCTGCTCACCTCTTCCGAACCGCTCTCTGAGAGACGGTCAACTTTAGCCGCATTCATCATGAAACTTGCTAACTAGCACATTATTAGGAAAGGCGATTTGCAAAGATTCATTAAAAAACCTTACACTCACTTCTTCTGGAGGTAAAGCTGGATCACGAATGATTCGTGCGAAGATAGGCGCATTTAGGTAGATCGGGGGAGCATTCTCTTCAAAAACAAATGTAATCCACTGCGTCTTCAGCAGCTCAGATGTCGGGAGTAAATGACGACTGCTATGTTCATTATTACATCCAACAACAGAACACCTCAATCGCTTAGAAGACATTCTTTTCTACATCTGCTCCGGCAATGAAACAATGGAGAACTGATGACAGCTCACTCAGGGCGGGTCTAAGGTAAGACACCAGTCCAATCTGTGCTGAAACGCTACTGTCAATCAAACAGTTGTGGGAGGGCCTGGGTCTGTGAGACATCACACAGACAGGCATCTGAGATCGGCTCGATTTGAAAAGGGGAAATGATTTAACGAGATATTTAAAAAAAAAAAAAAAAAAAAAAAAAAAAAAAACACTGGGTGGATCTTTATCATTATAGGGTGGTTGTGTACACACACTGCCAACACACATTACAGTTCAAACAACTTGTAAAAGCCTCCGATGACCCCTTTAAAAGCCTGTATGTGCATAAAATTTTCCATGGAATTTTGCTTTTCAACATTATCCTTTTGGGTTAAAATTTAAATAAAGTATAGTACATTAATACATTTATTTTCACCAATGTAAACACCTTTTCCTTTACTGGCTAATATTAATGGTCCTTTTAATGGTTTAATGGTGTGACTAATGAATTCCAAAGTATAAATATTTCAGAAACAGTATATGTACTGTGTGTGCTGTCAAACGATTAATCGCATCCAAAATAAGTGTTTCTGTACATAATATATGTGTGTGTACTGTGTATATTTATTATGTACTGTATATATAAATACACACACATGCATGTGTATATTTAAGAAAAATGTTATGTTTATATATGAAATATATTTATATATAATATAAATTATATGAATATAAATATAAACATTTAAATATATGTAAATATTTTCAATATACTGTGTGTGTGTATTTATATATACATAATAAATATACACAGTACACATATTATGTACACAAAAACTTTTATTTTGGATGTGATTAATAGCTATTATTTATTTGACAGCACTAATATACAGTGGGGCAAAAAAGTATTTAGTCAGCCACCAATTGTGCAAGTTCTCCCACTTAAAAAGATGAGAGAGGCCTGTAATTTTCATCATAGGTATACCTCAACTATGAGAGACAAAATGAGAAAAAAAAATCCAGAAAATCACATTGTAGGATTTTTAAAGAATTTATTGGTAAATTCCTCGGTAAAATAAGTATTTGGTCACCTACAAACAAGCAAGATTTCTGGCTCTCACAGACCTGTAACTTCTTCTTTAAGAGGCTCCTCTGTCCTCCACTCGTTACCTGTATTAATGGCATCTGTTTGAACTGTTTGATCAGTATAAAAGACACCTGTCCACAACCTCAAACAGTCCAACTCCAAACTCCACCATGGCCAAGACCAAAGAGCTGTCAAAGGACACCAGAAACAAAACTGTAGACCTGCACCAGGCTGGGAAGACTGAATCTGCAATAGGTAAGCAGCTTGGTGTGAAGAAATCAACTGTGGGAGCAATTATTAGAAAATGGAAGACATACAAGACCACTGATAATCTCCCTCGATCTGGGGCTCCACGCAAGATCTCACCCCGTGGGGTCAAAATGATCACAAGAACTGTGAGCAAAAATCCCAGAACCACACGGGGGGACCTAGTGAACGACCTGCAGAGAGCTGGGACCAAAGTAACAAAGGCTACCATCAGTAACACACTGCGCCGCCAGGGACTCAAATCCTGCAGTGCCAGATGTGTCCCCCTGCTTAAGCCAGTACATGTCCGGGCCCGACTGAAGTTTGCTAGAGAGCATTTGGATGATCCAGAAGAGGATTGGGAGAATGATGAAACCAAAATAGAACTTTTTGGTAAAAACTCAACTTGTCGTGTTTGGAGGAGAAAGGATGCTGAGTTGCATCCAAAGAACACCATACCTACTGTGAAGCATGGGGGTGGAAACATCATGCTTTGGGGCTGTTTTTCTGCAAAGGGACCAGGACGACTGATCCGTGTAAACGAAAGAATGAATGGGGCCGTGTATCATGAGATTTTGAGTGAAAACCTCCTTCCATCAGCAAGGGCATTGAAGATGAAACGTGGCTGGGTCTTTCAGCATGACAATGATCCCAAACACACCGCCCGGGCAACGAAGGAGTGGCTTCGTAAGAAGCATTTCAAGGTCCTGGAGTGGCCTAGCCAGTCTCCAGATCTCAACCCCATTGAAAATCTTTGGAGGGAGTTGAAAGTCCGTGTTGCCCAGCGACAGCCCCAAAACATTACTGCTCTAGAGGCCAAAATACCAGCAACAGTGTGTGAAAACCTTGTGAAGACTTACAGAAAACGTTTGACCTCGGTCATTGCCAACAAAGGGTATATAACAAAGTATTGAGATGAAATTTTGTTATTGACCAAATACTTATTTTCCACCATAATTTGCAAATAAATTCTTTAAAAATCCTACAATGTGATTTTCTGGATTTTTTTTTCTCATTTTGTCTCTCATAGTTGAGGTATACCTATGATGAAAATTACAGGCCTCTCTCATCTTTTTAAGTGGGAGAACTTGCACAATTGGTGGCTGACTAAATACTTTTTTGCCCCACTGTGTGTATATATATATATATATATATATATATATATATATATATATATATATATATATATATATATATATATATATATATATATATATATAAATATAAAATCTTGTATCTATTGAATAATAATAATATATTATATAATCTTTTTGTCTTGTTGTTATTATTATTCAATAAATACAAGATTATAAACTTTTTGTTTAAATTTCATGCACAGATAAATCACAGATAAATCATTCACAATAGGACTGTGAACCTGCAATAACAAAGTAAAAAGGGTCAATTTGGGCTTCATGCTGTCTGTAAGCTTTCGTTACACATTTTTACATGAGCGCCAATGCTTCATTCATGGCTATAAAATAGTAAAATCTTCTCCTAGATCATTACATTATAGTGGGCTGTAAAGCACAGCCTTTGACTGAACTCTGAGTTTAATGCTTGAATAACATACTTTCTCTGCATTTTTCATATGGTGTAAGTATAGCTTCAGAGCTCAGCCGTTTTACTCATACCAAGCACTGTTTTCAGCTTACCATAAGAAAAGACGCCACAGATTCATGTGCACACAAAAATACATTTGCGTAAATGTGTGTGCGTTGTTTATCTGCTAAATGTGCGTTTTAAAGCTGAATGAAGTATTGATGAGGTCAGATACATGGTTTGGGTTTGTACACAGTCACAGTGTTTCTGATATTTTTGAAAAGTTCACCTAGCATCGCAGTAACATGTAAATACATGCATTCATTTCAGTTTTTGTCATGTTGCTACAGTGAGCTGGCGGTGCTTTGCTCCACTGATGGCAGAGAGCTTTCTCGCTCAGGAGTCAATTTACGTCTCTGTGCCTTTACCTTCATTTATAATGCATCTCGAGTTTAGCTCGATGTGATGACTATAGTAGTGCTTTTGTTTGTTTTATAGGATTAAATGGAAATCTCTGTCCCTGCTGGGATTTCCTCCAGTTTCTTTGTGTCTGTATTTTCCCCGCTGGGTAACACTTGCCTTAAGTAAATTAGCATACTTGCCACCTAATTGCAACATAACATTTACAGTCTCTGATGAATGATTTATTAATCACATTTACACAAAGTGCTTGCTTGTAGACCAACACTTTGGCCATTTTTGCAATTAAAATTTTACCCAAGTTTGCATGATTGGACTTGTCTGTGAATAAACAGCAGAAAATAACGGTCCAGACTCCCCATGTGGATTTTGGTCTTTAGAAGTTCACTTATGAAACAAACTGTTAAATGTATGTCAAATCTCAAAGCATGATTTGTATACTTGTTGTCTGTCCTCATCTTAAAGTCAATCAAACATCAAAAAAAAAAAAAGACCCTATTTACTTTCCTAATGCATTGTCCTGGTCTTATTTAGCATAATTAATGTATGCACATTAATCCAACCAAATAATATAATATGATATGATATATGATATGATATGATATGATATATAATTTTATCATTTTAATATATAATTGTAAATATAATATATATGCTTTTTTATGTTTGCATTTAATTTTCATCATAACGTATCAATATAAAAAAAACAGCAAACAAACAAATAAATAAGTAATAAATTGTATTGTTTTTTTATTTATTTATTTATTTTTTTAATTTTCAATTCCTAGTGTAGAAATAATATATTTACTGGACAAAAAGCACTTTTTATATAATATATATATATATATATCCTCCATAAGTAATGGAATAGTAAAGACAAAATTGCTCTGTTTGCTGTGGAGTCAAGAAATCTGTAAATATGATTAAAAGATGAATATGAGGTTTTGTTATTGGGTGATTCAACACATACATGTTTTACCAACTAAGAAGTTCAGCACTTTTAGAGTTTCATCCCCCTATCTGATGTGAGCATAAGTATTGGAACAGTTGCCTCACAGGCCTTTCTAAGTGATCAGCTGTGTCCTGTTGCATTATTTCTTCAGATATTAAAAGCAGGGAATGTGTCGTATCAGTTATATCTTGTATTCCATGACAACACACACAAACCAGGATGAAGACGAGGGAGCTGACTTTGAGAGAAAAGCAAGCAATTTGGATGCTAAAAGAAAAGAGGAAGTCAATCAGAAACAAGGGCGTGGAGAAATCAAGAGTTTGGAAACCACCGTGATATCAGCACCCTACAATGACCTGATCGGCTGAGAAAAACAACAGCAGGTGATGACAGGCAAATCATAAAAGCTGTGAAAAAGAACCCTAAAATACGTGTCTGTAAAATCACCTACAACCTCCAGAAAGTGCTCAGGTGATGCTCTGACAATCTACTGTCTGCAGAAGAGTTTGACACAGAATTACAGATGCTACAAAGCAAGATCAGCACCAAAAATAGAAAGGACTAGAGTTTGCAAAAGCCAGTAGAGTTTTGGAACAGAGTTTTATGGACAGATGAGACAAAGATTAACCTTTATCTAAGTGATGGGAAATCAAAAGTGTGGAGAAAAAGGGAACTACAAATGATCTTAAGGCTACAACCTCATCTGTAAAGCATGGTGGAGGTGGTGTCATGGCATGGGCATGCATGGCTGTCTCTGGAACAGGCCCTCTTTACTTTAATGATGACTTAATGTATAATTAATTTGGAAGGGTACAAAACCATCTTGGCTACCAATGTTCAAGAAAATGCCACCAGACTCCTCAGAAAGCGCTTCATATTGCATCAGAACAATGACCCAAAACACCCTGCCAGTTCAGTCAAGGGGTTTATCAAGGCAAAGAAATGGAAAGTCTTAGATTGCCCAAATCAATCTCCAGATTTAAATCCCCTTGAACATGAATTTCACCAGTTGAAGAGAAGACTAAAGGCAGAAACTCCCCAAAACAAGCATCAGTTGGAATTGGTTGCATTAAAGGCTCGGAAAAAGCATTTCAAAGGATAAGACCACGAGTCCGGTGATGTCTATGGGTTACAGACACTGCTCTGATTGCACGCAAGGGATCTGCAACTAAATAATAACTTTTAATCTTTTACATCTGCCTTAAGTTCAATTGTCCCAATACTTATGCTCACATCAGATAGTGGGATGAACTCTAAAAGTGCCGTCCTTTTTATTTAGTAAAACATGTATGTGTTGAAATGGCTAATAATAAAATGTGACATTCTGTAGTTTTTTTCTCATATTCATCTTTTAATCATATTCGCAAATGTCTTGACTCCACAGCAAACAGAGCAATTTTGTCTTTACTGTTCCAGTACTTATGGAGGGCACTGCATGACATTCATTTGGATTTGTTATGTTAAGGTTTCTGCATGTCATCATTACATGTATAAAATAAAATACTCTAGTCAACCATATTCTTTTGGTTATATTGTGCATTAAATCACAGCATCATGGTCCTGATTTGTCAGGTCAGTTCCCTTTTATTTATAATTTGGCAAAAGCTACTTTTGTTTCACAGCATTTTTACAGAAAATACTGTCTTAAAACCCCTAATGAGAAAGTCAAAGGTGTCTGTAGAAAAATAAAATCCTTCTGTATAGATACTGTTTAGCTGTTTAGTTCAGCTATAACCACTGTAATTTGATCAGTACGGCTCATGTGTAACCTTTCTTGGCTGCCCATAGCAGGCCGGAGCTGCTGTTCCTGGATCAATTAACCCCACAGACCTGCTGCACAGAACCACAGCCCGCACTATAGAGGTCCTGACCAACACCACCATGACCACCAGAGCCGTGCTGACCGCCGTCAGCGACTCCCATTGGTGGAGGGAGTCCCTCAGCTTACTTCGCCCACTGCACGTAAGTCCCATTTAAATTCAGCCTGAAAGGTTTTATTCGCCGCTCTCTGAAGTGTAACCGCATGCCTCGCTCCATTATGCATCACTCCTCTTCAAAACACAACCGCCAGAAACAGGTTGGACAGAGCTCAACAGCGAGACTCGCCTGCACATTTTTTGGCAGGTTTTGTTAGGCCATTAAAACCTGGCATGATTGAACGAACTTCTCCCCGACCGACGTCTGCGTGTCTCTTTGTGAAGTGGTTTGTTTTTTGAGTTCCTGTTTCTGTGTCCTCCATCTGTGAGATTTGCCCGAGTCCTTCCTGTGAAATGGTCGATGACAAGCTGAAGCTTTTGCATTTCTAATGGCCTTCCATAGTGACTGTCTCTCAACTCCAGAATCAAAAACTCCCCGTCCTTGGCAGAAGGCTCTGGCGCCTTACGAACGTTTACGAGCGTGGCTGAAACATTAATGGCTCCTGCATGCGTGTCTGTGAATGTTTTATGAATATTCTATGAATGTTTAATGAACGTTTATCTCCTCTCAGGGACAAGCCGTGGAAAGAAACCGTACTGGTGTGGCCAATCAGAACGCGGATCTGGAGAGGCAGGGGTGCAGTCCTTTCTACGAGGAGCTGTTCAATGATCCATACGTCAATACGGTAAATTTCACTGCATCTCCTTCCTTCTGGCTCTCATCTGTTTGTGTTTTTCTCCTACAGATTTATTTGTTTCTTTCTCTGTATCTCTCTGTCATTCCCATGTTTTGACAAAATCTCTGCTATAGTAATGTAAATATGATGTTTAGTTGTGAGTGTTCATTATTCTAGGGCAGATTAAAGATATTTTGTCATCATTTAATTACCTTCATGTGGACTTTCTTCAGTGCAGCACAAATGGAGACGTTTTGAGTAATATACAGGTCACACTTTTCTGTGCAATTAATCTTAAGCTTTCAAACTTCAAATCAGGGATGTCAAGAGTTTCAGTGAATAACACTGAACTGTTCTTCACACAGATATATGGCTTCAGAAGACTTGAAATATGGCACAATAAATCGTTTTTTTATTTTTACTTAATCTTTATTAATTCACACCACATTTATGTTTATTTGTATGGTATCATTTTGTTGTTTGATTTCCGTAGTTCTTATTCCTTGTAAAAGTTTCACCAGGATATTTGGTTGAGCTTTTGATAAACTGTTGCTTTACATTTCAGGAATGTGTATGCGCAAATTCTTCTTCTACTTCTACTTCTACTTCTTAAAAGCAGTTTTTAATAAGTCATATGAGATATAATATTTAACAAATTTTCTCTCCCTCAAAAATTACATGCTTTAACAATCAAACCTTTGGGGTCAGATTTTTTTTTTTTTTTTTTTTGTAAGAAATTAATACTTTTTCTGCAATGCTGAAAATTTGCTTTAAATTTATATATAAAAAAAAATAAAAGTAAATATTTAAATAATAAATACAGTTTTTGTTTGCTTTTTTTATTAATAAAAGAATTCTGAAAAATATGTATACTATATGTATTTATTTAACATGAAAATGTATTTGTAATACAACAGTTTCCACAAAAATATTAAGCAGACAGTTATTTTCAACAATAATCATAATACAAATGTTTCTTGAGTACCAAATCAAGACATTTTACAAATGCATTTTAAAATATATTTCAATCAGTCAGTCAGTCAATCAATCAATCAATCAATCAAATATTGCTGTTTTTACTGTATTTTTGATCAAATAAATAGAGCCTTGGTGAGTACAAGAGTTTTTTTTTTTTTTTTTTTTCTTTTCTTTTCTTACTCAGAAAAATTTAAACCCAAGCATTTGATTGTAGATTGTGTTTGGTCACAATAATACAAAACAAAATTTTTCTGTATGAGTGTAACAGCTGCTTCTAGGCCAATTATACTAGCTGAGAAGGTATAAATATAACATTGACCTTCATTAAATTTAAAATTCAGTTGACAGGTATTGGCTTCTGTCATGTAATAGATATTTTGTCGAATTTCAAAGCTTTATGCAAAAAATGTCAGAATAAATAAGCAAAAACCAAAGTGTGAAATCCCTTGTTGTTCTCTATAAATTTTTCAATCTGAGGATGTGTATTCTTCGTACGACTACACCCCTCAAGAAGACTTTGCTGAAGTTTTACTGCGGACAGGCAAACTGGCTGAAACCAACAGCGAGGGACAGAATCTCTTTCCTGCAACCGAAGGTAGTGCTCCTTATATGTAGTATACAAACATTTGCACTTAAAATCAGCTCTCAACACCGTGAATGGTGACCTCACCCGTCTTATTGAAGTGTCCGCCATCAGTCGTCTCTCATCACCCTCTTGTTAGCTGCAGTGTCCTTGCTAGGAATATTGTTATCTTTGGCCCCTGGGGCAGATTCTCAGGTAGCAGCCGTTCCCTCCGCCTGGCCTCGTCTCTCCCTGATGTATCACCACTCGCTGGCTACATGTCCGGAAGAATAGCGTCATATTGATTAATTAATGTGTACTCACCACAAGCAGACAGCAGTAAATAATGCGCACCCTCCCGATACAAGAGAGATAGCGGCTAGTCAAAATATCAAGGCCTTTTGCATCAAGATGGATGAGGCGAATGAGAAAATCAATGCGGAGTGATGGGAGGGGTGCAGGAACTTTGGTGGAAGAATGCAAATAGCGATTCTCCCTTTACCTCTTCCTTTTTTCTGCTCTCTTTTAATTCCTTCAGTGTCACTGTCGTTCAGTTGCGCACGGCAGGCGTAAAGTCACCTTCGTGTGGAAGAACGTGAGATGAAAGGAAAGTGCTTGCGTCAGGCTGATAATGCTAAATTAATGACCTGCACGTTAATACGTATGCTGAATAACACTTCTTCCTATAAGAACAGTCATGATTCTGTGCACTTGTTTAGATATTGCGCTCATGTCCGCTCTAATCTCTGTGCTTATGTGTGAAATGCTTAAAGGTTATGAATTAAGGATGCCTCACGCTGCTGATATGATCAGATTTTTTATTTTTTTCCCCCCTCATCTGGGCATCATGCTTCTGACTAAGCAACAGTATTATTTTTCATTCCATTTTGAGTACGATTTGAAAAACACATTCATAAAAATATGTATGTTGATTTATGCTTGCAGGATGGAATAGACATATCAGTAAAATATATATATATAACATACAAAAATATTTGTATATTAAAAATATTAATAAACAAAACTATGTTGATTTATGCTGGATAAAATATAAAATAATTACACAATTATGATTATGTAGTGCTAGGTGTCTTAATCATAAAGAAAATGCTTAATGTGGCTTAATGGACAAAGACAGTGATTAAAAAAAGACAATATTCAGTATACAGTTTATTAAAAATATGCACAGGCATGCAGATGAACCCAGACTATGAACGCCATCTCTGTTTGAAAACCTGCAATTGCAGCTATTTGCGGAATCTAATGAATCTAATGTTTTGAGGTGTATGCGTGGCTGTCAGTCACTGTACCGGTGTGGATCCTGTACTTAGGAATCACAGATTCTAGCCTACGTCTTGGAATATATGACCCAAATAAGAATTTTCACCGGATATTGTGATCTGAACAAGTAAGTAACTGCCACTTTTGTTCTGACCAACTGAGGAAAAAAGCATTACAATAAATCGCGCTAAAAATGGTGATTAAATCTATCGATCACTTAGTTCATGTCACATCAAACCGTGCAAATTATTATTATTATTGTTATACTTTTTTCAAATTGTTAATGTTCATCAGGATTGCGTATGTGTAGTGTGTATTAGCATTACATGTAGATTTCAATTTCTGTACATTCTAATCTCTAATTCTCACACCGTTGAATTTCATATAAAGAAATTCCTTTAATCCAAAAAGCAAATTATTCTTCCTTCGAACTGGTTCTCTTTGAAATACAAAAACTTGTGTAATCCCACGTAGGCTATCTGTAATCAGATTCACTTTTAAAACTAGAATATAATTTAATTTAATTCACATGTATTTCATAAACACAATCCTTTCCGGATTACAATTATTCCAGCTGCGATGAGAAAAGACTGTTAATGATCCGCCACCTGCAGCATCCTCACATGCACTATAGCCTACTAGGAACAGCTTCTTTATGTTTACAAATATGACGTAATGATGCG
This sequence comes from Spinibarbus caldwelli, assembly GCA_039654775.1. Lineage (NCBI taxonomy): Eukaryota > Metazoa > Chordata > Actinopteri > Cypriniformes > Cyprinidae > Spinibarbus > Spinibarbus caldwelli. The sequence continues at coordinate 23,033,442 of CM077240.1, read as the reverse complement.
GCGGCATGCTCAAATTTCCCGCAAATTCCTACCAGTACCACCCAAATTAGAAAACATTATTATGAGCTAACCATTGTGAATCGTGCTAAAGTAAGGCAATGGTTTTGAACACTGGCTGGTTATGTACTTGCTCAAATATTGATTTCAGATCATTTTTAACAAAACAAAGTTACGAACTGCAGCTTTAAGCATTATAGAATATCCCAACTTTCATGAGTATCAAAATTACAACAGTGGTTAGGCTATATATATATATATATATATATATATATATATATATTTAATTCAAAATTATTGCTAGGGACAATTTAGAAGTTGCTAGCTGTTGGTAGGGACATGTCTCTAACATCTCTACCTAATTCTACACCCTTGAGTCCAACACACCTTATGAGATGTAAGATGACGAACGTGGGGCGTGGCAGATGCATTAATTGCATTAAAAATTTTAATAGTGCTGTCACACGATTAATCGCGATTAATCACATCCAAAATAAAAGTTTTTGTTTACATAATATATGTATGTGTACTGTGTATATTTATTATGTATATATAAATACACACGCATGCATGCATATATTTCAGAAAAATGTTATGTTTATATATTAATTATATTTATTTATAATATAAATTATATGAATATAAATAGACATGTAAATACATGTAAATATTTTCAAAATAGATACTGTATGTGTGTGCATTTATATATACATAATAAATATACAAAAAACACACACATATTGTGCACTGACTAAATTTTAACACATTATTTTTTTTCATTACCAATTAATTAGATTAGTGTGTTAAAGGGGATAGTTCCTCCAAAAATGAAAATTCTGTCATTAATTACTCACCCTCATGTCATTCCAAACCAGTAAGACCTTTGTTCATCTTCGGAACACAAATTAAGATATTTTTGATGAAATCTGTGAACTTCCTGACCCTCCATAGACAGCAACAGAACTGACACGTTCAAGACCTGGAAACATAGTAAGGGCGTCGTTACAATTGTCCATGTGACATCAGTGGTTCAAACGTAATTTTATGAAGCTACAGAATACTTTTTGTGCACAAAGAAAACAAAAGTAATGACTTCATTCAACAATTTCTTCTCTTCCGTGTAATAATTCGTTGCGTTTGCGACAGTACCATAATGTATATGTGTGTGTTCCTCTGCTTGTAAACAAGGCAAAGCGCATCCGGGTTCTACATCAGAATGCCGGCTCCTGCATCAGCAGCACCACACTCATGCGTCGTGGTACTCTTGGAAACACGTGTCGGCTGACACGGAAGAGAAGAAATTGTTGAATAAAGTCATTGTTTTTGTTCTCTTTTGCGCACAAAACGTATTCTTGTAGATTCATAAAACTGGTTGAACCACTGATGTCACATGGACTATTTTAACAATATCCTTACTACCTTTTTGGGCCTTGACCATGGTAGTTCCCTCACTGTCTATGTAGGGTCAGAAAGCTCTCAGATTTCATCAAAATATCTTAATTTGTGTTCCAAAGATGAACGAAGGTTTTATGAATTTGGAACGACATGAGGGTGAGTAATTAATTAATTTTCTTTTTTGGGTGAACTGTCCCTTTAAATCGACATCACTAATATTTAGATAGAAAATACATAATTATTTTATATTTAATCATTTGTTGTTTATTTATTAATTTTTTATTATTATTTATGCATTTATTTATGCCATCCTGTCAGCATCGAGTCACGTGCAGATTGGAAGGTTCCCCCCAAGCTTATAATGTGCATATTTGAAGTGTCTGTGCTTTTTTTTGGTTTCTCTTGCATAATTTTACACTCACACACATACACACTCTAGGAGAGAACCGAGCACAAGTCTTTAAGTATAATGACAGCCTCCGTCTCTGATCAGCATCCCTTAGTCGCTGTGAGAAGCCACACCTCTCTAGTTTTCAATGTTAAAGTGACTTTGAGGAAAGATGTGTTAAAAGAAGCCACCAAACAGCTGAGAACACTGAAACTGTTACTGTTAGGAACACTACCGCCTTTGTTATTTCCGCACGCGCAAGATTCCCTCAGCTCCAGCTGTTTTTGATAACATTGTCTTGCCAAGGATTATTTGACACACAAAATGCCTTTGATACAATCACAGGCTCAGAATAGCAGAATAAAACCTAACACTGTATTGCAGTTCTGTGAGAAATAGGAACTGATGGGCTGCCTGAAAAATTACGCTCACGTCACCTGCTAATCGTGTTTGAGAGCCTGGTGCTGTACATGTCTGCACAGCAGTCTGCCTTTGTTTCGAACGCTAACATTTCTCCACTAGCTTTGCACAGATTGTTCTCGTGTGTTGCTGCAGGTTTAATGAGTGTTTACAATCGTCCCGCAGGGTGTTTGTGGTCAAATCCTAATTGATCAAATTTAGCCACAATCCCTGTAAGGTTTTGTTCACTGTTAAATGAGGTTAAGTTAACAAAGTCATAATCGCATACATTCAAGGTCATAGAAAATAATCATGTAGTGTGTTACATAGATCCATTGTTTGTTCTTTCAACTAGGAATTCAAGATAATTTTTTTTATGACAACCAATCAGAATGTATTTGATGTTAATATACTGCTGAGTGTCAGTATTTTGGACCAATGAGATTCCATGGTGGGCGGGGCTGTTTATTGCAGCGCCTCAGAAATGGTCACCAAACAAACAGCAAAATATTCTGTGGCTTCTTGTTGTGTCTGGTTAGTACAAAAACATGTGAAGGAGATTTTGCTTGTGAACTTATTGTTTTTTAAAATGGTATTTTGGTTGAGGATAAGAATATGTCCTAGGTCTGAATCTGCGTCATACTCTCTGTATTTCTGTCACAGTCACATTTCAGGTTTATACGCTGCCATTGAGAGCCATAGCGGCTCATTTTCCTCCCTCTCTTTTTCTTCTGTCACGTCATGTAACAGTACAGCAAGGAGGTGCTTCTCTACAGTAATAACTCTGAAATATTCATCCTTCTCTTCTCTCTCTATCTCCTCTGTCATTTCCACAGTGCTCCTTCAGCTGGCCAGTGATGCTTTTCCCAAAGATATGACACTCGCCCTGGCCTATTTACTGGCTCTACCTCAGGTGAGTCTGACTGCTCTATTTGCAGATTCTCTCTCTCTCTGACTGTGCGTGTGTGCAGCAGGGCTTGCTTGCGCTCTGGTGCCTCAGATTATGGTTTTTCATAACTATTTCTCTCACTGCAGCCAGAAGCGTGCAGTATTGAAAGATAAAACCATTTAAAAGTCGCTAAAAATTTAATATGAAGTTTAACACCAGTTAGCCTCTGTCCTGTTACGTCCAGAGCCTCCATTTCAAAGTATTATTGCATTTTCCTGATCTCGATCGGTTCATGCCCTAATGAAATCATCTGAAAAAAAATCTTGATGGGCTTAAAGTTGATAACATGTCCCCGGTGATGCCTCTCAGTTCATTATCAGGTGAAGCTGGGTTGAAATTGATGCAGAGTTAGTGTGGTCATTGTCCTCCTCTACTGCTCTAGCCTCGATGGTCCTCATGGGTCGAGTTTCTGAGACATTGTCACTCAAAGTACTCATCCTGATTATTATGGACATTACTGCAAGTGTCAAACGTCCCTTTGGTCCATTTCTTTTTGTCACTTTTAAAAGAAAATTTTAAATGGAGCAAAAAAAAAAAAAATTTTTTTTTGGTCTGAACCAATGTTATTTTAGTATCACTGAGTTACTATTATAGTTTTATCAATGTTATTTATTCTTTTTTTTCTTTTCTATTTTCTTTTTTTAAAATATTTCTTTTATAGTTTTATTCATTTTTATTTCAGTTTTACGTTGTTACTTCAGTACTAGGGCTGTCACGAGATCAGATTTTTAACTACATGATTATCATAGTCAAAAAAAAAAATCACAATGATATATCACGATATCTATAGAAATTATGAAAAATTTTAAAATGTCGATTCTTCTCATATTTCATCATACAAAACTTGCATATGTACTATTCATTTTTAAATATCGCCAATACTGCCCTAATTAACGCGATTAACGGTTTTTCATCATTTGAATGTCATGATGTTCAATATATCGCGACACCCCTATTTAGTGCATTACATCGAAATGAAAGTAAAACAGTTTGTTTTAATATTCTATTTTATTTCAAATTATACTTTTTTTTAGGGTTTTAGGTTCAAGTAACTATAATAACAAATGAAATCTAATGTTTGCAGTCTGATCCAATCCATATGTAGATCGCCATTTATGGTGCATTGTGTTTGTGACTTCATGCCAGGATAATGATAGTTTTGAATATTTTATTCAAATTTTACATTTTTATATTTGTAATTCAGTCTTTGTTCTATTATTATTTGAGGTTTGTATTTATTAAGTTTTGATTTTAGTTCATTTTAGCATTTTAGGGCTGCCAAAATTTTTTTTTTTTTTTAATTTTTTTTTTTTTTTTAAAAAACTAAAATTAATCTGAGGTAATTTTTAATTTATAAATCATTTGTTTTGGGGTCATTGAAATGTTTTGAAATTTAGTCTCCTAGTTTTCCTAGTTATGTTAGTTTTATTTTGGTTAACGGAAATACTTTTGTTTTTGTTAACAAACATATAACAAACTATGTAAAATTTACTATGTAGTGAACGGGTCAGTGGTTTGAACACAGTACTGTATATGCAAATAGTGTTCCTAAAGATCAGTTTTGGAAGCCAAATTAGATTAGTATGCAGTGTGAACGTAGAGTGTGAACGCACCTTTTTGTCTTTTTCTATTTCAGGTGTTGGATGCTAACACGTGTTTTGAGAAGCAGCCTCCATCAGCACTGTCTCTGCAGTTAGCCGCCTATTACTACTCTCTTCAGATCTACTCCCGCCTCGCACCCTGCTTTAAAGACAAGTGCAGTCCGCTTTACCGGGTAAGCCTGCACATACACTTTTCTCTCTGTCACCCTCCATTCCACAGCCATTCTTCTTTATCTGGCGTTTTAGCAAGTTTCCAAAACACTTACACGAGTCTAGAACAGAATTCATTAGCGATACAATAAAAGTTCTCACCTTGAAACGGACCGATAAAACGGTATCAGCCTTTTCTCTCTCTTTGTTTTGCCCATTTCTCTGCACATTCCAACTCTGTATCTTTTACCCAGTTCCTGTAGTGTCATTCTTTTCCTCTTTTCTTGTAATATTTCAGGTTTATCTGCATTACACATGACAGCACTTTACCGCTTCCCTGCGAATTTTTGCATCTTCTCTTCACACGCCTCTTTTCTCATTTTTCTTGTTACTCTCTCCCTCCGTTCCATTATCATAATTCCATCTTTCATTTTCACCCTCTGTTGCACCACAGCATCTCACCCTCTCATTCCTCTCGTAACTCTCGTCTCGTCTCCTCTGATTCTCTCTCTCTCTCTCTCTCTCTCTCTCTGTTATAATGATGCATGCTCCTCTCAGTTTACTTTAAGAGTTGTTAGTTAACAAGGAAGGAACACTGTCTCTGTCTTCTCTTTTCACAGCGTGTTTTTCTTGATTGCCTGACTCACGAAAACAACACTTTATTACGATGAGCACTTGCATCCTCATCATAGGTCAGGGTTTATGTGCTAGTTGGCTGACACTTCATAAAACCCATCAAGCATTATGAACAACCATCAAGACTTGTAGTTTTCTCACAGGTTTATGATGTGAAGGGAGTAATGTAATGTAATGATGATTGTAATACAAGTAAGAATTGTGTGGCACTTTTCACGAATAATCTGAGCAAAGAAGTGCTTAACCTTCTGAAAAGGTTGATTTGTCAACCTCAGAAAGTCAAACTAAATATTAAATGAGCTATTTTATGGTCTAGCAATTGTGCATGAAGTTTGGAACAGTTAAAAAAAAAAAAAAAAACCAAATTAAAAAACAAAAATAATTTTTAAACAATCCTTTCATGCTTTTAATAATAATCTGTTGTAAAAAATATAAATGGACAACCTAGTGTATTGTATTGGTGGAAAGTGCTGTCAGAGTGAATTTTTCCTCTTCACCGACTGAAACTTTTTACATTTGTTCATAACTTCGGAATGATCCTGGAAATCATGAAAAAGTGACTCATTTCACACTGCTTCTTTCAATTTTCATTCCTCCCCAGTTCGACTTCAGGGAGGCCAGCTTCTGGTCTGCTTGTAACACTAATGTTACACTCATTAAAAAACTGAACTTTGACTGTTCCTCTAAAATTTTGAGACTTTGACTCATGAAATATGTAAGAATAGAGCCCTGCACTGAATTTGAAGGAAAATCTAGAAGTCAGTTTGTGTTGGATGTCGACACAAACTCAAAGACATTACATATAAATACTGTTTCACAGCTTCTGGCTTTCTTAATTTACATTCTAACAGGTTTAATAGGTGGAATAGATTTTAAATAAAAATGGTGAATTCATTTTCAGTATGTACACACAATGTTTTACAAAATATGGCTTAGGATAAGAGACAAATATGGAAAGAAAATTCGCAAGTTGGAAGTTGGTATTTGAATATTTAGACAAAGTTTCAGTGAACACTTGGCTGCTGCTGACACAGAATTGACAGTTTGAAGACTTTTTTTTTTTTTTAATGAACTAGACCTGCAAGCTAATTCTGTGAACTCAAGTCGTTAAACTTTTTGCTCTTGTGAGCTTGAAACCGTCTGTGTTTATTTCAGAGTCTTCACAGTTCGTTTCTGAGAGCTGTCATTTAGTTATCAGCTTGCTGCTTAGCTACGGGCTGAATAGGTTGGATGACAAAAAACATGTTCTTGTAATTATATCGCAGTGTGAAAAATATAAAGCAGCACTGTGGCTCTGTCATAGTTTCACAAAGATCACAGATATAAGGTCACAGTTTCTGAGAAGATCAAGTGTGCAGTATGCAAACTTGCCTAAAAATGAAAATTCTGTAATTTACTCATGATGTTGTTCCAAACCTGTATGACTTGCTTAATTACAGAACACAAAATAATATATTTTGAAGAACAGTGGGGTCCAACAACAATGAACCTCGAAGACATTCATTATATTGGCAAAAAATAGATGTTTTTCAAAATATCTTCTTTTGTGCTCCACAGAATAAAGTTAGTCATACAGGTTTGAAAGAACATGAGATAGAACAATGATAACAAAAATATTTTTCTCTCTTTCTCTTTAAATGTTTTGAAGTGGGGAAAAAATGAGTTAAGCTATTTTTGTCTTACTATTAACCTTGACCGTAAATGGGACATAAAAACAAAAACTGTGATTTGTCATGTCATTGAGATGGTCTCTTCCATTTTTTTCCCTGTTTATTTTATCATTATTATATTATTTATTTATTTGGTTCCTGATTACACTAACGTTCAAAGGTTTGGGGTCAGTTTTTTTTCCTCTGAATTTCCAGCAGCCATTACTCCAGTCTTCAGTTTCACGCGATGCTTCAGAAATCATTCTAATATGCTGATTTGGTGCTTTAGAAACAATTTTTATTTTTATCATTGTTCATAACAGTTGTGCTGCCTAATATTTTTTCTGGAAACTGTTTTTTTCCAGAATTATTTGATGAAAATACAGTTCAAAGAAGAGCATTTATTTGAAATAGAAATCTTTCGTAACATTATAAATGTCTTTATTGTCATTTTTGATCAATGTAATATGTCTCTGCTGAAAAAAGCATTAAAAATATTTAAACAAGTTTACTGACCCCAAACTTTTGTACTGTAGTGTAGCTGCGATGACGACTGAACTATACGGCTCAAGTCAAAAACCAAGCTTAGTGAGCCTGTATAAGGACAAGAAAAAAACGTTAAAGCACTCGTGAACTGAGATCCCATGCCGCTGTTTCACCCTTGAGCACCGCAATTAATCCCAGGGCTGCTCCAGGAGTGTGCGATAAACAAAACACCTGCTGAAAAAAACACTCTCAAATAATGCATGTCACAAGTCTATTGTTGGGTTCCATTTTATGTCCTTTTAGCTGTGTTTCGATTGCGCCTCGGCAGGAAATAAAATAATGACAGACCCTTAAGATATATACTTTAGCTTGTTCCTTTTTTCAATATCTTTCATGTCCGAACTGGAAACTTTAAATGGCTTGCCCCTGTAAAGAGCAATACAAAAGCTAATGGAAGGAAATGATTGTTCGTAGATCTTTTTAAGGTTACAGTTCACTGAATCCACAGCCACACGCTGCCCACATGTGCACTAAGAATTTTATTTATTTATTTTTTTTTAAGAAAAGCTGAGGTAATAAGTGGCCAGTGTTTACTGTACACCGTATGGCAATTCACACATCCACATGAACACACTCTTCTTAATGGATGGTAATGTACCTCTGTGTGGCGTTGGTTAAATGCTGGAGAAAATCCATTACTGCTGATGGAAAGAGAAAGAATATGATGTTCTGTGTGTTTTATTTTCATCTGTTCTCTTTCCAAGTGACATTTCACTTCGTGTTTGCTGATATTTGTTGAAGGAGACAGTCTTGCGGCAGACAAGCTGTACAACAGACCTCAAACGCCCCCGCCATTTGTACCTCTTCAAATTCGCATCGTCTTTATCCATTTGTCTCTTCATTTGCCTTCTTTCTCCCTCTCTCCACTTATTTTTTATGGTAATCCATTTATCCTTCCTTTTCTCTTAATTTAAACCTCCTCATTCTCTCTCACGTAACACATAATCTCTCTCTCGCCTGTCACACATCCATCCCTGTGCTTTCCTGTGCTTTCTCTGCCTTTTTTCCAAGCAGATCCCTCTCAGACATCATCACTATCACAGGCAGCACATGTACGTGTTGTTATTGAAAGTAAGTAGGTCCGTAGGAGCGTGCAGTCGGGCCTCTGGATGAATTCTGCTCCATCTCAAACGGCGCGCTGCTTTTGCATTGCAAATTAAGCCCAACAAGATGTTTCTTTCAAATCTAAGTGCATAATTATGTTCTCTGTGTAGGAATGAGTCTGTGATCCTGTTGTACTGTGACGCCCTACTAACAGTGAGCAAGTGTTTTCTCCCGTAACCGGTGTTGTTTTCTGTTCCTGAGTCTGTTGAAATGGAAAGCAGCGCATGTCTTAAATAAAAACACTGCATTCCTGGAAATGCATGCTTTCAGCTTTTATTTGTCTAAGAAAGAAAAGCATCTACAATTTTTTTTAAGTTACTTAAAGGGATAGTTCACCCAAAAATGAAACTTCTGTCATCATTTACTCACCCTCAAGTAGTTCCAAACCTATATGAATGTATTGTTCTGCTGAACGCAAAGGAAGATATTCTGAAGAATGTGGGAAACAGAGCAGTTCTGGGGCACTATTGACTTCCATAGTATTTTTTTTTTTCCTACTATGGAAGTCAGTGGTGCTCCATAACAGCCTGGTTACAAACTTTCTTCAAAATATCTTCCTTTGTGTTCGGCAGAACAAAGAAATTCATACAGGTTTGGAACTACTTGAGGGTGAGTAAATGATGACAGAAGTTTCATTTTTGGGTGAACTAGCCCTTTAAGTTTAGATGGATCTTTGTGTAAAACAAAGGTCAATTAGTCTCTGATGTAGTGTAGTTTGTGTGTGTTCTAGTTTATTTAATTTACTAATAACTACCTGAGGTTTTTGTCAAATTCTTCTGCACTACTCCGCATGGTTCTGTTCTACTAAATCTGACACAAATTTACACTTTCAAAAATAAATTATAAAGGGAAATTTATACATTTTCATCAACTTTGTCTTTTCGAGGTTTAGAACTTTGAAAAAAGCCTAGGCTATGCTGTAAATGCATACAGGTGCATCTCAATAAATTATAATGTCGTGGAAAAGTTCATTTACTGTATTATATATATATATATATATATATATATATATATATATATATATATATAAAAAACATTATTTAAACCGTTATTTTTTCATAATGTCGTAAACACACAAATGTAGTGTAAAGTTAAAACTCTTAACTTTGACTTCGTACAGAAAAACAAACTATGTGCGCTTTAACTTTTTTTTTTATTAAAACCACAAGGAAAAAAGTTAACATGATTATTCAGAAACGATTCTAATATGCTGTTTTGGTCCTAAAGAAACATTTCTTATTATCAATCTTAAAAAAATGTTGTGCTGCTTAATATTTTTGTGGAAACCATGATACATTATTTTTTCTAGGATTCTTTGATGAATCGAAAGTTTAACATAGCTGCATTTACTTTTACTTTTAAGTCTTTTAATTTACTGTCACTTTTGATCAGTTTAATGTGTCCTTGATAATATAAAGGAATTCATTTATAAAAAAAAAATAAATAAATAATAATTAAAATTAAAACACCAAACTTTTGAACAGCTATGTGTATATGTGTAATAATATTAATAAAATAATAATATCAGTTTTTTAACTATTATATCAATTAATTTTAAAAATTTGAAATTTTAAAATTAAAAATCACTACTCATATTCCATTAACTATTCTTTGTAATTAATCATCTTCTGTTGTAGATTCAGTTTTAATAGATTTACTACAGATACAATTACGATATCATGAAACATGACTTTTTATTACCTAATCTGTCACACAGTATCATTGGTAACGATAATAATGAAGTAATGAATTAAAGATTTGCAATAAAACCCATTTTCTGGCTTATTTTTCTGCTTTATCATCCTATCCGCCGCTGTTGCTTAGTCTCTAATCTCCATCGAGTGTCTAGGGTTAAATGTCTTGCTCAGGACGCATTAGTTTATGAATCACTCCCGTAGGGTTTGTATTGCCAAAGTTTCAGTTACCAGCCCATATATACTATACCACGCATCCATTCGCTAATGTGGAATAACAGACAGAACTCCAGTATGATTATAAAATGGCACGACAGCTAAAAGACTACCTTTGGTCTTTGAAATCTACTTACAGAGATATTGTTGCTTGATAAACACATTATTAACGATTGACGCATTTACAGCCAGTGCCACGTCTGTCATACACAGCGCGAGCTTGTAATTTAATATTGCATTCTGAGTACCAGAAAGGATGCGGTGATTAGTTATCAGCCTTTTATTTGATGTTGATGGATGTTCCTTTTAACACTGTGCATGTTTTTATTTTTATTTTTTGTCCTTTTCTTTTTGCGCATTAAGCATCAATAGGCAATGCTTTAATCTCTTTAAACAAAATACTTTTTTTAAAATAAACCCCATCCTGCTGTTTCTTTGGTGTTCGAAGCCAAGTTGCTCGCTTCTGTCTTTGAGAAAAGGAATCAAAACACTGTTTAGCATATTTGTCAGGGTGAGAGCAAGGCAGACAAACCACAGAGTACACAACCGTTCATCATAGCCTGGAGCAAACACACACAAGGACGTATTCAGCCCAACCGCGTGCCCATTATATTTAAATAGGTGTTTGTAAGCATGCACTAGTTTTCCACCCAAACCTTTTGAGTGTTTTTAGATGCCGCAGTTATCATTATTTTGATTTGCGATTCAAAAAATTGTAATCGTAAAATGTGAATGATCAAGCATTATATTTGAAGCCCTACAGAGGCACTAAACCGGCCACCTCTGCACTCTTGTACACACACCTGTGGACATTTAGCATAAATAGATGTGATGCGAATGCAAATTGCGATAAGCCTGTTATTTTACTTCACTGCAGACTAAAAACATGCAAATATGCAGTGAACCTCGCACATTAACCCATCCAAAAAGGTCTTTTAACATCATTAGAGGTAATTACCGTCTAAAACCTGCCTGAATCTCCGAGCGCATCAGCCGCAGGGTCGGTTATTATAGTTCACATGCGCATTCGGGCCTGCGGAGAACCCGATTACATGCGCGCATAACACAGGGCAGGTGTGAACAACATAAAGCAAAAGATGGATGGAAATTGACAGATAAGCTACAGGGTGAGTCTTGCTTGGATTGTCACTCTCTAAAGACAAAGTATGAGACAGAGACCGAAAGGGAATAGCTGGATAAAGATGTTTCATCATGAAAGAGCTTGTCTCGGAGAGGGGGTTCAAATGCTTGCCGTATCCATCCATCACGTCTCGTTTCTGCATCCCACAGATCAGTGGCTCTCAACCAGTAACCTAAAAATGAGTCACAGGTCTGTTCTGGTCACAGACAGCATGGAAAAAAAACTATTTTAAATGCAGCTAACCATAAAATCGTGTGTCAGTTGGTAGAAGTAGCCAGAGTAGAAGATGCCAACATGGTAAATTATATTTAAACAACATATACAACATAACATAGACAGACAACATTCAGGACATGCTTGCAGTGAGGATAAGCCAGTGTTGATATTGTTCATTAAAACTAATAAAAAATTATTTTCAGTTATTTGAAATAAAATATAAATATTATATGACAATGTCACAATATAAAAATTAAGTAATTAATTGTGAATGTTGGCTTGGCAACCAGTTTACGTTGAAGTACTAAAAAATATTAAAACTGAAACTGAAATAAAAATATAATGAATAAAAATAGAAATAGAAATGATAAAAACGCATAACAAAATTACAAAAACTTGAAGACCTAAAATAATTGTTGTTTTTCCCTGTCATTTAATAATTTTGTATATTGTTGGATCTGTACAGCTCATGGTACCATTAACAAATTTTAAAGTTTGATTGTAAGGATAAACAATACTGTTTTGTAAATTAATTTACTGCTTATAAACAATATTGAATGTAATATATAATATATGTGATATTATATCTAATGTAAATTTAAATGTTTTAAATATAATTATTAACTATTAACTATGACATTAACTATGACTTTTGTCCCAATAAACTCCTAATTTGCTGCTTATTAATAGTAAGGTAACTGTTAAGTTTAGGAATGGGGTATATTAAGGGATCTAAAATATGGTCATGCAGAATAAGGCATTGGTGTGCTTTATAAGTACTAACAAATAGCCAATATGCTAGTAATAGGCATGCTAATAAGCAACTAGTAAATAGTGAGAATTGGTCACTAAACTAAAGTGTTACCTTGTATTTAATATTAATAAAAAAAAATAATAATAATAATAAAAAAAAAACTAGTTCATCCTAGGTACCACTCCTCGTGTCTTTTTCTCGCTCCACTGTCTTTTCTATCTCTCTCTCATCCTTCTATCCTGCTCTGTGCTTTATCTTCCTTAACACGCTTGTCTGTCGTTGTGCTCCATTTCTTTTAATGTTTTTATTTTCTTGTACCTTGCTCTTTACCTCTAAACTGTCTTTTTATACTTGCCGTATTGTCAGCTCAAAACACGTGCTGTTTAATGGTCAAAGTTCAATAATACACAATCCCACACAGCTTCCCATTATCAGAGTCTGTTATCACACTCATGACATGCTGTTGTAATAATTTCCATATAGATTAGTGAGTAATCATTCTAGATCCTGTTCTTCTGTCAAGGCTCTTAACCTGTTCATTTCTCCTCGTGGCAAACTAGATTACACTGAATTCAAATTCTTACTTAGCATAACGATTACAATAGTGTACAGTAGTAATGGAGGCAATATACTGTACAGGTTGAGAAGTGCAAGACCACATTATGAATCTGAGATTCACAATTTAGTTTAATCCTGGAAATAGACTGTTTTATGGTTGAATAAGTTGGTTTTGGTCAAAGACTTTGTATATGTGTTGGCACTGTATAATTCATTTTCATGGAGAGAATGTGCCAAGTAGGAATTTACTTTGCATAGTTAAGCACACTTTTGCAGTCTTACTGCTTCTTTTAACGTTATTGATTCTTTGATTTTTGTTTCTATGTAGGCTGATCCTAGAGAGCTTATTCGTCTTGTGACCAAGCATGTGACAGACCACGCTGGATGTGATTGGGGGGATGAGGAACTGCAGGCCCTGATTGGTCAATTGAGACTATACAGTGAGAGACTGACAGATTTTACTCAAGCTCAGGTGCTACAGGGACTAGGCTGTGGAGTCAATGTCCAGAGATTTAGCAGCGACAACCAGTACGTAAAAGAGACCATTCTGGGCCTGGCGGAGTAAGTACTGTGTGCCTGTGTACCATGCAAAAAACATATACTTTTTCTAGTATGTAGTGACCTTAAGAGAGCAAGAGATAATGCATATAATAATATATATTTTTTTATTTCATATATGTTTTGCATATATTTGGATATCGCTGCTCATCTTTGATTATTTAATATTTTTCACATTTTACATTAATGGTAAAGTTATCTTTAACATGACATTGTGAAGTGACCTTTTGCCTAGATTACAACTTTGCAGATGCTTGGCATTCACAATGAATGTGTCCAGACTTGAAAGAGAATGACACACATCCTGGTGCTTTTAATCTGGCTGTCCTTTGAATATGACTTTCCGCTGGTCTCTGGAATAGAAGCTCATGTTTCAGGATTGATCTTTTGATCCAAACCAGAGTTCTGGCTTACGGAGCCTGAGACTCAGTTTTATGAGGACTGGAATCACAGATCTGGGGTGACTAAAGTCTAGCAAGATTTGCCATCGTCCAATACTTACTGTAGCAACTGCAGAATAAAGTTCCAGCAGCTCAGGGCAGATCTGATTTGCAAGAGCAGCCAGAAACGGGATCAAATCATTCTTTCAGAGCAAGACGGGTCTGGATTTTTAGAAATATGTTACCTTTGATGGGCTGCCAATTTGGCCATGATTGGAAAGTTTGAGACACAAAATTTACCTAATAAAACAACTGAAGCTTGAGTGTTCTAAAAAAAAAAAAAAATGTTTAATTAAAATTGTAATTGAAATTCTATCTGTCTGTCTGTCTGTTTCTGTCTGTCTGTCTGTCTGTCTGTCTGTCTGTTTCTGTCTGTCTGTTTCTGTCTGTCTGTTTCCATCTGTCTGTCTGTCTGTTTCTGTCAGTCTGTTTCTATCTATCTGTCTGTCTGTTTCTGTCAGTCTGTTTCTTTCTTTCTATCTATCTGTCTGTCTGTCTGTCTGTTTGTTTCTATCTGTCTGTCTGTCGATCTATCGTTTGTCTGTCTGTTATGTTTCTGTCTGTCTGTCTGTCTGTCTGTCTGTCTGCCATTATCTGTCTGTCTATCTCTGTCCATCTGTCTATCTGTCATTCTATCTATAATTCTTTCTTTCTACCTCTTTATCTCTATCAGTCTCATCTGTTCATCATTTCATCTGTTCTTTCTATCTGTTTATCTAGGACATTGGATGAGAGTGTTTATGGGATCTCTCGTTCTCTGGCTCAGCGGTACAGCATCCCTCTCTGGGAAGTGCACATGACGCACCTTGAGTTTCTGTTCACTGATAGCGGGTAAGACACTCATACTTTCTCTCTCTCTCACACACACACACACACACACACACACACACACACACAGCAGACTTTAGCACCACTCACACTCAAGATTTACTGCACACACAACACTTTTTTCAGAGAAATGAGCCTGCAAAACCTCAGTTAGAAGCAATTTCTTCCTCAAGTAACAGTTTTATTTCCTCGACGTGAGGGCCCCCAGCAGGTCAGAACCTTGCGACCCCTGCGCTCTAGAGGTGCAAACAGAAGATTGCACAGATCGATTGCAGAGACTGGCTTCCAGGCGATCGGTTTGTGCGATTTGCCAGATCTACAGTTTAGTATCAAAGGCTAGAAAGCTCTTTGTTTTTTTAATAGTTTTGCAGTCAGTTTAATACAGCTTTGAAAATCCACACACAAACAACGTGCCACCTCTCCTGAGCTCGCTGCACGGTAAATTTGTCGCTGAATCATTGTTCAAAGCCTGGTCTAATCAACTCCCTCTCCATCTCTCACCGGGTTTAATCACCCTGAATATCTCTCTCTCCCTCCCTCCACATAAACATGCACTCATTTGACTTCGCTTATTTAGTACAGATTGCTTGGGTGAAACTGATTTGCTGTGAATGTGATGTTTTTTTTATTTTTCCCATTTTTTTTTTTTCGCCTGTGAGAGTCCTTGCATGCTCATTAGCATCCCCAAGGCTTCTGTTTTATTTTGTTGGTTTGGTTTTTTCGTAGCTCTGTGTAGAACATGAAATCTCTAAAATTCCCCCCATCAAAGATGTTATCAAAGGAGAATGGCACCAGAGGGAGTTTGAGCAACTTTGGCAATTACTCAAAAGTTTTATTGTATTGCGGTTTCTGTTTGCTAATTTGTCAGCAAATAGGCTTTTCTGACTGATGAGGACTTGTAAACACATATTTTGCATCGTTTATATTATTTACTCAGTTTCCATGATTTGCATATGATGTGGTTATATAATGCAATTTCAAAGGAATTGAAAAAGGGCCAGTTCTTTGTTTTGTTTTTTTTTTCTTGGTGGTTGATTTTGTTTATTATGTCACAAGGCAGAGCAGAGTTTATGTAAATGCATAGATTTATTTTATTACAAGAGGTAATTTGGCCTGTTAAGCATCTCCCTCAATTTTGGCCAGATTTATTGATACATATTCACTCGAAATGTGAAAGAGTTCAACCCTTTTGTCATACTGTATGTGAGCTTTAAAGCAGTCAGTAATCAGAACAAACCGTGGGATAGTTTTCCTGAATCCTACATAGGACAGATGGTCAGTCCAAAATTATGTTGCTTTCTCTAGACAGCTGCTTTGTCTATATCCATTTTCCCTTGATGCTAGCCTGATTGTTCAGTCTGCAACAAGTCATGTTTTTTCTCTGGTACTCTGTTGTCATATATTTAGTTTGGAGGCAAATAGCATTGCAGTTTGTTTTACTCAGTTTATTTTTGTGCACTGATCATTGGGCTAAGCCAGGTTCTTGTTAGTCATTTTTAGTCATATTACTCATGCTTTGGACCACCTGAATGGGCTCTTCTCAGAATTAATTTAATGGGAGCTTGAAAATACTTGAGATCACTCAGTTTTAGATATTTCCATTGGTTCCTTTTTCAATGCAGATTAATATACTGTAGGGTTTTGATCTTTTTCAGCCCGACGTGCATTGTTAGGTGCACTGTATACCCTGAGGATACTCTTACAAAACTCTGCATGAATGGCTTCAAATGGCTTTTTATTCCAATTTTCAAATTCATGATTCAGTAGAAGACCCCACACTGACTGCCATGTAATGCATTAGCTTCTATAGCCGAATGCGTTTCGAGCCAGATTCTAATTGCTATTTCAAATTGGACAGACATTTTGTTGGCATCAAATGCCTTTTTTGCTTTCCTTTCCATTTTTTTCCATTAAGCTGAGGTTTGCACTAAATTTCAACCAAAGATGGAGGCACACACATACATTTGTAGCATAGTTGTACCCTGTATGCTGTTGGACTCGGTCCACACCATCGGAACGCTACTTAGAAAATCAAATTAGATTACTGTAACTTTTTGTTATATAATAATTTATATATATATATATATATTGAAGAAGGTCAGTGATAGTGTCTCAGTCTGCCCTTGAGTGAAGAATTCAGTTTGAATTCTGCCTCTGTCTCTCACACACACCCTTTATCCGTTCTTGGGTTTGTAATTGCAGTAGGAGACAGGATTAATGGCTGCTGTGTTTAGTGAAGTATTGATCCTGTTAAAAGCAGTTATTCTGTGTTAATAAGCAGACTGCAGTCAGAGGCTCCTCTTTCCCTCTCTTTATCTCTCCCCTGCCGCATTTCCTTCCTGTAATTTCTGTCCTACCTGTTTTGTCTCTGCTATCTTCTTTCTCTTTTCCTCACTTTGTTCTGGCCTGTTGTTGTTTTCCAGCTTGTGTTGCATTCCTCTCTCTGCATTGCTCTTTCTGTCTCTCTTTCTGGCCCCAGGACATCATGCCTCCAGCCAGTATAGTCATATCCATTAAACATGAGTTAAGGTCCATAGGGGTTACGCTCTGTAGACAATGGATAGGTGTTGGGCTCTGTCCAAATGGCCACATGCACCCTGCAGCTCACTCATTTTGTTGCATTAACACTGAATATGATTAGCTGTAACACAATAAGAACATGCAGGAACAATGTTTACCTACACAAATGTTAAGACCTGTATGTACCCTATGAATGTTTCTGTATGTTTTGTCTAGAATAGTGGCACACAGAGGGACGCCACAGGGGCTCGAACCTGTTTGTTCTGTAATCTAAAAGTGCCCTTCTGGTCATTAAACAAATATATACATTTTTGTAGTATTTTAATTGGAATAGGTGTTGGACCAGTCAAGATGATCTAAAGTGACATATAGGCC
Organism: Spinibarbus caldwelli; assembly: GCA_039654775.1. Classification (NCBI taxonomy): domain Eukaryota; kingdom Metazoa; phylum Chordata; class Actinopteri; order Cypriniformes; family Cyprinidae; genus Spinibarbus; species Spinibarbus caldwelli. The sequence continues at coordinate 23,015,328 of CM077240.1, read as the reverse complement.
ACCAATGTGAAAACATAATAATCAATGTTTCTTTAGCATCAAATCAGAATAATACAATGATTTCTTTACGGGAAAAATGACTGCTGAAAATTCAGCTTTAAAATGGTATTTTTAAATATATTAAAACATAAAGCAGTTACTGTAATGTGTAATATTTCAAAGTTTGCTATTTTTACTGTACCTTTAATCAAATAAGAGACTTTTAAATCAACATTTAAAAAAAAAAAAATCTTACTGACACCATGGTTCTAACAATAGAAATGCAATTTATGCCTCTAATATTCTATAGAAAGTAATGGGAAAGTAAAGTGTCTTATAGTAACTCATTTGCAGTGCTGCGCCCCATATATTTCCCCCATGTATTTTTGCATATTTTTACACTAAATGTAATTAGAGCTTCAACAAGAACCTATAAATACATAAAAGTGAACAAAAATTTGCAGAACTGCTTCATTTTTGATATTTTGCATACTTCTAAGCATGCTAACACATTTCAGGTTCCTCCATCAGCATTTTAGTGGAGTTTATGTGAGGAATTTACTGTGTCACTTGAAAACTTTTACTTTTTATTTCAAAAATTATCTTATAGACTTGCTTGCATTTCAGATCATTGTCTTGCATTGTCCAAAACAATCAAAAAAATGCCAATAACAATGTTAAAAATGTGCAAACGCAGAAAATTCAAAAGCAAAGACTTTTTTTAAGTTGTCTTTTTCTCTGCCCCTGTGGAGGTCTGCGCAACCCACTTATCTGACTCAATCTTTTATTTCCTGTCCTGTTTGTGAGTCAGCATGCTTGTGTCTTTTCCCTCTCTTTCCGTCTACGACTCTTTCTCCAACCCCTTCCCTCTCACGTTACGCCCTCACGTACAGCATCAGCAAACCTGCTGGATAAATGGACTTGGCAGTCATTCGCATAGTTCACATAGAAGGTTTGCATAGTAATTTATTGATAACCTAACTCTATAAAACATTTCCATGCATCAGAATTGCTATGGGATATTTCTGTGGTGCAGTAAAGCTGTTTATCTTTACTGAAAAGCCATTCAATTAGAGTGAGGTGGAGGGCCAGTCCGCACGCCTGCTTATGAAGTCACTGTGGAGATAAATTATGGAAATCAGAGCAGCGTTAACATAAAACATGACACCCATAGAATCCAAACCTGACATCAGATTTATGATGGGTCAGTAAACGCTGGCCATAGGCAATAATTCACTGCTTGAAAATTATTATTTTTTTGGTCCTGGAAGTGGTCAAACCATAGTGAATAAAGTTTAATGGACTTGAAGTAGTTTGACGAAGATCTTTTAGATTAAACAAAATCAATTCTCCAGCACGAGTGGGCCATCACAGCATATTAACTACGACCTTAATGTACCTCATCTGTATCGGGGGACAATTGGGGGGAAAAATGCCTGTGCATTGCCTTAATTGATTCTCTACAAGCAATTTTCAAAGGTTGAGTGATCACTGCTTCAACAGACCGTGGTTACGACGGCTCATTGTCTCGTTTCTATCACCTTCCAGTCTTGCATCTCCATCCATCTCTCATTTCTGTCTTCCTTCAGGCTTTCCACCAAAGACATCGAGGACAGGACGAAGGCTCTGGGCCTGTTTGAGACTCTAAAGACCGACCCGGAGTCATTCTACACACACATGACTAAATATGTGTACCCCAGTATAGCCGGAACAGACCAGCTCCGACTCCTCTTCTACTTCACTCTTCTAGAGAACTGCAGCTGCGCAAACTACTTACCTCAATCTGCTATGAAGCCCGACACGCACCTCAAACTGCTCAAGAAGCTCAAAGCCGTCGCCGTCTGTGAGTAACAGCCAAAGTCTAAACAAACGGATCAGATTTCATCACTTCCAAAACGGTAGTCAGATTTAAAAGATCAGATTTGAAAACTAAATCAGGATTTTTTTACACTGTGAACAAAGCCTGTGTTGCAAAAGCGTTGGTTGCAGCCGGCAGTGAAATGACTGTAAAATTGTTGTAAAGAAAAGATGATTCAATCGATACCTAGCCGACCTGGTAACACAAATGAAGCGATAAATCAGCTCCTGCTTGCAAGCATGTCAATCAACACCATAACCAGAAATTTCCCATGTAATGACACATCTCTCTCCAGCTGAGACAACAGGAAATGGGTCGCTGAGCTGTGAGGGTGCCAATGAAAGTAATAGAGGAATGTTAATTAGCCTGCATACAATACATTTTTGTTCTTTTCTGATAAGAAAAGAAAGATTATTGTGAAGCACATGAGACATGGAGTGAGGTTTGAATGAGTTCATTAGCTACCTCTCTCTCTCTCGCTCTCTCTCTCTCTCTCTCTCTCTCTCTCTCTCTCTCTCTCTCTCTCTCTCTCTCTCTGTAGTAGTGGGGCACTGCATGTGATGCAGGTGATAATGGCACAGACCATTCACTCATAACTGCATGGGAGTTGTGTACTTATGTGAATTGTTTTTTTCCAGATACACAACTGATGTGCATACCCATTAATTAGTTCTAAATATGAATAGTTAACTTAGTTTTTAAAAATGTTCAAAAATCATGTTTTTTTATGCTGCATTCCAATTATCATCACTCAAACTGCAGTTGGATTTTTTTGATTAAATAACAAAAAAAACAACAACAACAAAAAAACAACAAACTAACACAATAAAAACATAACTCAATAAAAAACATGATTTATGAAAATTAATAAAAACTGTCAAATAAACTCTTCATATGATTATGTGTGCCTGCAGTTAGTAATTACACACACACACACACACACACACACACACACACACACACACACACACACATATATATATATATATATATATAGAGAGAGAGAGAGAGAGAGAGAGAGAGAGAGAGAGAGAGAGAGATCTTAAAAATACCTTAAATAAGACAGACTTTTGACTCACTGTAGTTCTGAAAAGAGCTAGAACTAATGTTGTCTGCTTGTTTAAACTTGATAATCTTGGAGAGAGTGTTTTGAGAGGTCAGGAGGGAGTTTGTCAGAGAGTTTTCACACCACACTCTCTTCTGTCTCAACTGATACCTTCCCTCTACACTCACTCTCACTTAGTAGGCACCGATAACACACTCTGTCGCATACATGCTCCAAGACACAGTCCTGTAAAGACTGTTCATAGCATCTGCCACAACCCAAGGGAGCGAGATAGCACCTTTTTTTCCACACATCTTTGTCTGTTAGAGTGTATGTGTGTATTGAATGCCCTTCTGGCCCCTGTCGTGAGATGGGCCCATTCTCAGAGGCAGGTGTTTCAATATTTAATGCCCTGATGAGGCCTTGTGTGTCAGTGTAATGTTGTCTGTCTGATTTGATATATCCTGGAGGCATGCCAAGTCTACACCTATTCACATAGATTGACACAAATAGAAACCACATAAAAGCTTAAAACTACAATAAATGTCCAATATATTTTTAATTAGCAGAGATGGAGAAAGTATTCTCAAATTTCACATAGCAGATTCCAGTGTGTCAAATTGCCCCTACTGTGACAGCATGGTCACAAAAGGTCAGTGTGTTCAGTGAACTGGTGAATAATGTGCAAAATAACTCTTTTGTAGACTTAAAGGTATGTGCCTATACAGAATTTGATTAAAGACAATGAACTCACCCATCCTGAGAAATATTCATTGCAGAAAAAGTGTGACAACTAGCCCCAGCATGTATTCTATATGTTGCTGGAATCAAAATGTCTTGTTCTTTAGGTTTGGACTATAAGAAGTTGACAGATGAGGATTCCGATCCTTTGAAAGCTCTGGAGCCATTACTGACCAGCCAGAACGTCCTGTCAATCTCCAAACTGGCCCCTCGAATCCCCCAGAAGGGAGGCGAAGCGCTTACCTCTAGCGCTGTACATGCCACCTGGCTTCATAAACTGTTCTGGGAAGGGGATCAGCATGTGCTGAAAAAAGCCCCCCAGAGTGATCACGACTTCCTGCATGCCTATGACACCTGTGCCAAATACTTTGACCGACTTCTGCCTGTAGATTCTGTTAACTTCTTGGATGCCATTACCTTTTCCCCTGAAGCAGCCAATAAGGTGAGTCTAATGCAGAAAATGAGTGGGTTTTGAGGGTTTTTTGGGGGGTTTGCAAAGTTCTACTCTCCTCTCAAATCCTCTCATAAAAAATATTTGACAAAAATTCCAATGAGTACAAGACAAGATTATAAATGTATCTGTATCTATAAGCAAATAGCTGTGTTTTTATTTTAAATGCAGTCAGTCAAATGCATGATTATTTTAATTATTTTCTTCTTGTATTTGCTTCCCGCCCATTTGACTGCTTATTGTAGGATTAAGCCACTTAAAACTAAAAATTTTAAATTGATTATCAGTGTATTACATAAAAAAAAGTATATGTAATAAAAAGTATTTAAAACAAATATTTTAATTGCAATTTAAAAGGTGCAATTAAAATGATTTATTAATGTACTTTTTTATTGTTATATTGAACAAACGTTTTAAACACAAAACAAATAAATAGTTTTAAATGTCTGTTTTTTGATTATTTTACTGTTACATTTAACTGTTACAGATCAATTTAGTCCATTTGAAATGTATTTTTTATTTGAAAAATAAATATATAAATACATGACTTTTTTATTTTATTTAATTTTAATTTGACCAATCAATATACCGTATGTATTTGAAACTATAAAAAGGCAAACGGCCACAGCCTTTTCCATTTAAAATTGCACTTTTAAAGTGATTATTAATGTATTTTCCACATTAATAGCATCAAATCAGAAATGCTCTCATAGACTCATAGTGAAGCACAATGCCAGACTGACATGTTTAGTCTGTTGTCCAATTAACATGAATCATTCAAATCATCACATGCACATGTATATGCCATAACTTATGTATATGGTGTGTTCACAGACTTCTCTGGACATGTTCATGTCTACTAAGTGCTGTTTGATGTTTTAGCACCTCTCATTTCTTCCTGTCTCTCACAGATGGCTTCATTTTCTATTTATTCTGCCTGCAAGTCAAACATCGACGTGCATACAAAAAAGACACATACGCATGGCCCTGTGGCAAACATCCTAAATGAGCCTCTGTAATCAAAAGGCTAATCGCTGATGCTCAGTGGCCCCTAGAGTGTTCAGATGATGTTATTGTAATGATTGTTATGTTGATATAATGTTATAATGATCAGAGTTTGCAGAAAGCAAGTTACAAACACTCATTGCCATAAACACACACCCACTCCCACCATTAAGGTGAGAGCCGCATTGATTTGGTGCTCAAGAATACCACAGGGAAATGCAACCAATGACATCTGCCATGCTTCTGCCGTAGACTGTGTGTGAACCGTGAGTAAATATGGTTAACGTACGTGCACTTGTGCGTAAATGACAGCAGGAGAGAGTGTGGAGGGGAGTGTTGGAGGTAAACAGTATAAAATGAATCCAGGCATGTGAAGAATTTTCTCAGCTAGATGAATCTGGATGAGATATGGGATGAGACCGAATTATGCGACATCATTACTGTTGAGGATTATAATAGTAGATATGCAGTAGAATAACGGCCCATTGCTGACTGAATGTTATTATAAGCAGAAAAGCATGAGCATGTTTCTTCATTTTAGGTTGTGGGCCAATTCTGGGTAGCTTCTGCTATATTGAGTCACCTGTGGGTGACTATTAAAAGTCATTTAGAATTTAGTTTTATTCACTATAATTATGGGGATTATTTATTACAGTAACAATGATGAAAAACTGCTTGTACTTGTGAACTTCATGGATAGTTTCATGATGTTACTGACTTTTTGAAAATAGGGATCCAAAATAGGGATGTGCAGATAAACTAGTCAATCTCACTAATCAGTCATTTGGTTGGTGGAAAACTAGTTTATATTTTTGACTAAGTATAGTTTTGAACCATATTTATTGTTAAAAGTGCTAAACAAATCAATTTGTGGGTAACACTTTACTTAAAGACTTTACGTATAATTGCATTATAAAAAGTAGATTTATTAGTAAAAAATTAGTAATTGCATTAGTAAAAGTAGTTTGTTACAATATGCATTTATAATTATTTACGACAAGATATTGCAATGCACATTATTAATAATTATAATGCTTTAAACTCTTTAATAATCCTTTTATAAATCATTATACATAAATGCTTTAAGTAAAGTGTTGCCAAAATATCAATATAATAAAGTGGCTCTCTTGACTCTTTTTTTGTTTATAAACCTTTATAATGAAATAGGACATTTCTATTTCAAATAAATGCTTCTCTTTTGAACTTTATATCCATCAAAAAATCCTGAAAAAAAAAAAATGTATTGCAATACCACAAAAATAGTGAGCAATAGTTTTCAATATTGATAATAAGAAGAAATTTCTTGAGCATTATTTCAGCTTATTGTAATCATTTATAAAGTATTATTTTGTATGTATTAAAATCAAAAATGTATTACATTAGAAAATAGTTATTTATTTATTTATTTATTTATTTATTTTTAATTGTGGTTATATTTACCATTATCACTTTTTTACGTATTTTTGATCAATTAAATGCGCATAAGTGAGCATAAGAGATTTCTTTCAAAAAGATTATTAAAATCTTATACGGCCCCAAACTTTGTAATGGTAGTGTATATATTATGTATTGCATATTACTATTATAATCATTTATTTTAATGTATATGAATATAAATAACTGCTTTTATATAGGAAAGGGTATTGCCATATTTGTTAAGCTGATATAAAAAAATATATATATTAAACATAAAAAAAAAAACACTTTAGATTTAACATATTTGTTCTTCTTTCTTTTGTGTGCTTTCTGTATGTGTTTAGGTCTCTGTAGAAGCCAGGCTGGAGATCACGAAGCGCGCACAGAAGGCTCTAAAAGGCATTAGCGAGAAGAGTAAGAAAAAGGGTAATGATGACAGAAGTGAAAACTCCGCCTCCAGCTTTGACTCCGCACTCACTCACATACAGCAGTCTCTTGCCCATCTAGAGACTCTGAGCCACTCCTTTCCTCTGTCACTCAAGACAAGCCAAGAGGTAATTTCTCAACACACACATACAAAATGTACTAAATTTTACTGTGCTCTTGTGATCTGATCATCAAAGCGAATGCCAACTATAAGCAGGTCCTAAATATTATGTAAGTGCCCATGTTGCTTGCCCTGTTTTTCGCCTTTTCTCTCTTTCATGCTCCTTTCCTTCTCCTTCACAATTTCTCACTTTCCTGACCTGTGTGACAGTGGCTGTGATTGATTGGCAGGTTTGTAGCTGGTGTCCTGTCTGCAGGATAGTAGCAGGCAGTCCATGTCAGCCTGTGGTTTCTTAAATGCACACATGGAGCCGTTTGTATATGGAAATATATGAATTCATTTTTACAGTGCGCACTTATCGAGCAGATACTGCCGCATCTCATTACCGACACGCCTTCACCGTGTCACACAACGTGCTCCCATAGGAATGTGCACGATCGTGGAAACTGCAGTGTAAATCTCTTTTCCAGTTGCCTTGCTGCCTGCAACCTACCAATGTAGGAGAGTCACTAAATTAAAGTAGCAATGCTGCTAACTTAATTTCACAATGAATGAAATGTAATAAGTGACAGATCTTTTCTTCCATATTTTGGTGTACATTTGAGAGTAACGGATTATCGAAAAAGAAAAACTTGGACCTGGTTCTATCCATGAGTTGTTGATTGGATTTTGAGATGTGGGCGTTGCACTCAAAAGTGGATGCAGATGAATGCGAGCTTCAAGGGGCAGGTTTATGTAGACTAAGAAAAAATTGGAGTATTGCATATTTAAATTTAGGAACAGAGGTGGGTAGAGTACCAAAAAACTCTACTCAAGTAAAAGTAAGAGTACTTATAGAAATATTTTACTTAAGTAAAAGTAATAGTCTGAATAATTACTTGAGTAAAAGTAAAAAATGTACTGGATAAAAAAAGCTACTCAAGTAGTTAGTTAACTAGTTCCTAGTTACTTTGGATCATATACTGTATAGTCTATTTTTATTTAGATATATAGATCCAATTTATGTAATGTGTGTTTACACACACACACACACACACACAGACACACACACACACACACACACACACTGCCGTTCAAAAGATTTTTAATGTTTTTTTTTTTTAATGTAATTTATTTCAGTGATGCAAATCAAAATTTTCATCAGCCTTTACGCCAGTCTTCAGTGTCACATAATCCTTCAGAAATCATTACAATATGTTGATTTATTATCAGTGCTGTTCTTTTAGCTTTCTATTCATCAAAGAATCCTGAACAAAATGTCACAGGTTCCAAAAAATATTAAATATTAAAAACATATTAAGCAGCAAAACTGTTTCCAACACTGGTAATAAACCAATATAATAGAATGATTTCTGAAGGATCATATGACTCTCAAAACTGTAATATTTCACTGAGCTCATGTCAGAGTGTTGAAAACATGATGAAGATCGCTGTAAATGTACTGGAATTCCCGGAGTTGTGTGATCCATCTAAATCTCAGAGATATAATTAAAAAAATAAATAAAATTCCAGAGTGTGTGTGTACGGAGTTTGTTTGCAAAATACAAATAGTCCTATGTGTAAAATCATCGTCTGTCTGATATGAATACGCTAGTAGACGCTCCCATAAAATTATAAATAGCAAATAACACCAACACAAAACTTACGTTATGTTTTATTTATTTAGTTTAGGAAATACAAATGTGATTTGTTGTTTGTAACTATGGTAATGTCCGCCCCAAGACTGCGACGCGAGCACCACCTCAACTGCACAAAACTTGTCGCGTCCCGTGTGAAAGGGCCTTGAGTGAGAACCGCTTCAGACGACTCAGCGCGTGTGCGGCAGGGAACTGAACAAATCATTCAAACTGATTCGCGAACCAATTCACTGGTTTGCCAACTGGTTTGATCAAGCCTTTGAACAGAATTGACTCAAAAGAATGAATCATTCACAAATGGGCATCGCTCATTGTCCAGAGAAAAGTAGATGGCGCGTTTGGAATAACTTGAAGCATTTTTAACTTATATTGCATTAAGATAAAGTAACGAGAGGAGCATCGCACACAGTAACGAAGTAAAAGTACAGTTTTTTCACTAAAAATGTACTTGAGTAAGAGTAAAAGTACCCATCTTTAAATATACTCTAAAAGTATTAGTTACCCAAAACATTTACTCAAGTAAGTGTAACGAAGTAAATGTAACTCGTTACTACCCACCTCTGTTTAGGAATAAAAATATGCTTTGTTGAATCATTAGCAATAAAATCTGTAACATGCATTTACAAAACAGATTTTTCTGTAATGTGACAGTAGTTAAGCTGTGTGTAGATTTTCCATCAAAAGCTACTTTTTAAAAAGAGCAGCAGTTGCTCGCAAGATTGCAATAGCATTAAATTAGCATGGTGCTTAGCTAACGGAGCAGTACTCTAATAGTTATAAAAACATACAAATATTTGTTAAATAATCACTTTTAATCATACTGCATCATTTCTGATCAACACTTAAAATAAATATATATATATATATATATATATATATATATATATATATATATATATATATATATATATATATATATATATATATATATACAGTGCCCTCCAAAAGTATTGGATCAGTAAAGACAAAATTGCTCTGTTGGCTGTGGAGTCAAGACATTTGCAAATATGATTAAAAGATGAATATGAGACAAAACTACAGAATGTCACATTTTGTTATTAGCCGTTTCAACACATACATGTTTTACCAAATAAAAAGAACAGCACTTTTAGAGTTCATCCCACTCATTGATGTGAGCATAAGTATTGAGGCATTTGAACATAAGGCAGACATAAAAGATTAAAAGCTATTATTTAGTTGCAGATCCCTTGCGCACAATCACAGCAGTGAGTCTGTGACCCATAGACATCACCAGACTCTTGGTCTCATCCTTTGAAATACTTTTCCCAGCCAATTCCGATAGTTGCTTGTTTTGGGGAGTTTCTTCCTTTACTCTCCTCTTCAGCTGGTGAAATTCATGTTCAATCAGATTTAAATCTGGAGATTGTTTTGGGCAATCTAAGACTTTCCATTTCTTTGCCCTTATAAATTCCTTGACTGAACTGGCAGGGTGATTTGGGTCATTGTCCTGATTCAATATGAAGCACTTCCCAATGAATCTGGTGGCATTTTCTTGAATATTGGTAGGCAAGATGGTTTTGTACCCTTCCAAATTCATTCTGCTACTGTCATCTTACATTAAGCCATCAGTAAAGTTGAGAGGGCCTGTTCCAGAGACAGCCATACATGCCCATGCCATGACACCACCTCCACCATGCTTTACAGATGAGGCTGTATGCTTGGGATCTTTTGCAGTTCCCTTTTTTTCTCCACATTTTTGCTTTCCCATCACTTAGATAAAGGTTCATCTTTGTCTCATCACTCCATAAACACAGTTCCAAAACTCTTCTAGCTCACCTTTGTGCTTTTTTGCAAACTCTAATCTTGCCTTTCTATTTTTGGTGCTGGTCAGAGGTTTGCATCTTGCTGTGTAGCATCTGTAATTCTGTGTCAAAGTCTCCTGAGGACAGTAGATTGTCAGAGCATCACTCCAGCTTTCTGGAAGTTGTTGGTGATTTTACAGACACGTCTTTTAGGGTTCATTTTCACAGCTTTTATGATTTGTCTGTCATCAACTACTGTTGTTTTCTCAGCCGATCAGGTAGTTGTTTGTTGCTGGTGTCGCTGGTGGTTTCCAAACTCTTGATTTCTCCATGCCCTTTGTTTTTGCTATAACTCTAATTGACTTCCTCTTTTCTTTCATCAAAATTGCTTACTTTTCTCTCAAAGTCAGCTCCCTCATCTTCATCCTGGTTTGAGTGTGTCATCATCGAATGCAAGATTCAGAATGCAGAAGTAATGGATATAACTGATACGACATATTCCCTGCTTTTAATATCTGAAGAATGAATGCAACAGGACACAGCTGATCACTTAGAAAGACCTGTGAGGCAACTGTTCCAATACTTATGCTCACATCAGATAGGGGGATGAAACTCTAAAAGTGCCGAACTTCTTGGCTGGTAAAACATCTATGTGTTGAATAACCCAATAACAAAATGTGACATTCTGTAGTTTTGTCTCATATTCATCTTTTAATCATATTTGTAAATGTCTTGACTCCACAGCCAACAGAGTAATTTTGTCTTTACTGTTCCAATACTTTTGGAGGGCACTGTGTGTGTGTGTGTATATATATTTCATTCTTCAACTTGTTGCAATGCATAGAGATAAATACTGTATGCTGAGATGCTTACTCCTCAAAGTACATTATCGTTCAGTTGTTTGGGATTAGTAAGAATTTCAAAGCTTTTTCTTTTAAAAAGTCTTTTATATAATAGGATTATGATAGAAAATACAGTATAGACAGTTATATTGTGAAATATTACAATTCAAATTATTAATAATTATAAATCTTAACTTTTATTTTAATCTTTTCTGTAATGTAATTTACTCCTTTGACGAATCTGATTTTTCAACATCATTACTCCAGTCTTTAGTGTCACATGATCCTTCATAAATCATTCTAAAATGCTGATTTGGGGCTTAAGAAACATTTCTTATTAATAATGTTAAAACTGTTGTATTTTCTAATATTTTTGTGAAAACTGTGATACATTTTTTTTTTTTTTTTAGAATTAATTGATTTTTACTTAAATACATCGCTTAATAAAGTAATTAATATTTTTAACAAAATATGTGACCCTGGACCACAAAACCAGTCTTAAGTCATAAAGGTATATTTATAGCCATAGCCCAACAATACATTGTATGGGTCAAAATTATAAATTTTTCTTTTATGCCAAAAATTATAAGGATATTAAGTAAAGATCATGTTCCGTGAAGATATTTTGTAAATTTGTAAATGATGACAGAAGTGAGAACTCCGCCTCCAGCTTTGACTCCGCCCTCACTCACATACAGCAATCTCTTGCCCATCTAGAGACTCTGAGCTACTCCTTTCCTCTGTCACTCAAGACAAGCCAAGAGGTAATTTCTCAACACACACATACAAAATGTACTAAATTTTACAGTGCTCTTGTGATCTGATCATCAAAGCGAATGCCAACTATAAGCAGGTCCTAAATATTATGTAAGTGCCCATGTTGCTTGCTCTGTTTTTCTCCTTTTCTCTCTTTCATGCTCCTTTCCTTCTCCTTTACAATTTCTCACTTTCCTGACCTGTGTGACAGTGGCTGTGATTGATTGGCAGGTTTGTAGCTGGTGTCCTGTCTGCAGGATAGTAGCAGGCAGTCCATGTCAGCCTGTGGTTTCTTAAATGCACACATGGAGCCGTTTGTATATGGAAATATATGGATTCATTTTTACAGTGCACACTTATCGAGCAGATACTGCCGCATCTCATTACCGACACGCCTTCACCGTGTCACACAACGTGCTCCCATAGGAATGTGCACGATCGTGGAAACTGCAGTGTAAATCTCTTTTCCAGTTGCCTTGCTGCCTGCAACCTACCAATGTAGGAGAGTCACTAAATTAAAGTAGCAATGCTGCTAACTTAATTTCACAATGAATGAAATGTAATAAGTGACAGATCTTTTCTTCCATATTTTGGTGTACATTTGAGAGTAACGGATTATCGAAAAAGAAAAACTTGGACCTGGTTCTATCCATGAGTTGTTGATTGGATTTTGAGTTGTGGGCGTTGCACTCAAAAGTGGATGCAGATGAATGCGAGCTTCAAGAGGCAGGTTTATGTAGACTAAGAAAGGATTAGAGTATTGCATATTTAAATTTAGGAACAGAGGTGGGTAGAGTACCCAAAAACTGTACTCAAGTAAAAGTAAGAGTACTTATAGAAATATTTACTCAAGCAAAAGTAATAGTCTGAATAATTACTTGAGTAAAAGTAAAAAAAGTACTGGATAAAAAAAAAAAACTACTCAAGTAGTTAGTTACTAGTTACTTTGGATCATATACTGTATAGTCTATTTTTATTTAGATATATAGATCCAATTTATGTAATGTGTGTTTACACACACACACACACACACACACACACACACACACACACACTGCTGTTCAAAATATTTTTAATGTTTTTTTTTTAATGTAATTTATTTCAGTGATGCAAATCAGAATTTTCATCAGTCTTTACGCCAGTCTTCAGTGTCACATAATCCTTCAGAAATCATTACAATATGTTGATTTATTATCAGTGCTGTTCTTTTAGCTTTCTATTCATCAAAGAATCCTGAACAAAATGTCACAGGTTCCAAAATATTAAAAACATATTAAGCAGCAAAACTGTTTCTAACACTGGTAATAAACCAATATAATAGAATGATTTCTGAAGGATCATATGACTCTCAAAACTGTAGTATTTCACTGAGCTCATGTCAGAGTGTTGAAAACATGATGAAGATCGCTGTAAATGTACTGGAATTCCCGGAGTTGTGTGATCCATCTAAATCTCAGAGATATAATTAAAAAAAAAAAAAATCTAATTCCAGTGTGTGTGTGTACGGAGTTTGTTTGCAAAATACAAATAGTCCTATGTGTAAAATCATCGTCTGTCTGATATGAATACGGTAGTAGACGCTCCCATAAAATTATAAATAGCAAATAACACCAACACAAAACTTACATTATGTTTTATGTATTTAGTTTAGGAAATACAAATGTGATTTGTTGTTTGTAACTATGGTAATGTCCGCCCCAAGACCGCGACGCGAGCACCGCCTCAACTGCACAAAACTTGTCGCGTCCCGTGTGAAAGGGCCTTGAGTGAGAACCGCTTCAGACGACTCACCGCGTGTGCGGCAGGGAACTGAACGAATCATTCAAACTGATTCGCGAACCAATTCACTGGTTTGCCAACTGGTTTGATCAAGCCTTTGAACAGAATTGACTCAAAAGAATGAATCATTCACAAATGGGCATCGCTCATTGCCCAGAGAAAAGTAGATGGCGCGTTTGGAATAACTTGAAGCATTTTTAACTTGTATTGCATTAAGATAAAGTAACGAGAGGAGCATCGCACACAGTAACGAAGTAAAAGTACAGTTTTTTCACTAAAAATGTACTTGAGTAAAAGTACCCATCTTTAAATATACTCTAAAAGTATTAGTTACCCAAAACATTTACTCAAGTAAGTGTAACGAAGTAAATGTAACTCGTTACTACCCACCTCTGTTTAGGAATAAAAATATGCTTTGTTGAATCATTAGCAATAAAATCTGTAACATGCATTTACAAAACAGATTTTTCTGTAATGTGACAGTAGTTAAGCTGTGTGTGGATTTTCCATCAAAAGCTACTTTTTAAAAAGAGCAGCAGTTGCTCGCAAGATTGCAATAGCATTAAATTAGCATGGTGCTTAGCTAACGGAGTAGTACTCTAATAGTTATAAAAACATACAAATATTTGCAAAATAATCAGTTTTAATCATACTGCATCATTTCTGATCAACACTTAAAAATATATATATATATACAGGTGCATCTCAATGAATTAGATTGTCGTGAAAAAGTTCATTTATTTCACTAACTCAACTCAAATTGTGAAACTTGTGTATTAAATAAATTCAGTGCACACAGACTGAAGTAGTTTAAGTCTTTGGTTCTTTTAATTGTGATGATTTTGGCTCACATTTAACAAAACCCACCAATTCACTATCTCAACAAATTAGAATATGGTGACATGCCAATCAGCTAATCAACTCAAAACACCTGCAAAGGTTTCCTGAACCTTCAAAATGGTTACACAATAGCCTATACAATCATGGGGAAGACTGCTGATCTGACAGTTGTCCAGAAGACACTCATTGACACCCTCCACAAAGAGGGTAAGTCACAGAAGGTCATTACTGAATGGTTGGCTGTTCACAGAGTGCTGTATCAAAGCATATTAAGTGAAAAGTTGACTGGAAGGAAGAAATGGGGTAGGAAAAGGCGCACGAGCAACAGGGATGACCACAAGCTTGAGAATACTGTCAAACACAGCTGATTCACACACTTGGGAGAGCTTCACAAGGAGTGGACTGAAGCTGGAGTCAGTGATCAAAAGTCACCACGCTCAGACGTCTTCAGGAAAAGGGCTACCAAGCCACTTCTGAAACAGAAACAATGTCAGAAGCATCTTACCTGGGCTAAGGAGAAAAAAACTGTATTGTTGCCCAGTGGTCCAAAGTCCTCTTTTCAGATAAAAGTAAATTTTGCATTTCATTTGGAAATCAAGGTCCCAGAGTCTAGAGGAAGACTGGAGAGGCACAGAATCCAGGCTGCTTGAAGCCCAGTGTGAAGTTTCCACAGTCAGTGATGAATTGGGCTGCCATTTCATCTGCTGGTGTTGGTCCATTGTGTTTTCTGAAGTCCACAGTCAACACAGCCATCTACCAGGACATTTTAGAGCATTTCATGCTTCCTTCTGCTGACAAGCTTTATGGAGATGCTGATTTCATTTTCCAGCAGGACTTGGCACCTGCCCACACTGCCAAAAGCACCAAAAGTTGGTTAAATGACCATGGTGTTGGTGTGCTTGACTGGCCAGCAAACTCACCAGACCTGAACCTCATAGAGAATCTACGGGGTATTGTCAAGAGGAAGATGAGAGACACCAGACCCAACAATGCAGATGAGCTGAAGGCCACTGTCAAAGAAACCTGGGCTTCCATACCACCTCAGCAGTGCCACAGACTGATCACCTCCATGCCACACCGAATTGAGGCAGTAATTAAAGCAAAAGGAGCCCCTATCAAGTATTGAGTACATATACAGTAAATGAACATACTTTCCAGAAGGCCAACAATTCACTAAAATTTTTTTTTTATTATTGGTCTTATGAAGTATTCTAATTTGTTGAGATAGTGAATTGGTGGGTTTTTGTTAAATGTGAGCCAAAATCATCACAATTAAAAGAACCAAAGACTTAAACTACTTCAGTCTGTGTGCATTGAATTTATTTAATACACGAGTTTCACAATTTGAGTTGAATTACTGACATAAATGAACTTTTCCACGACATTCTAATTTATTGAGATGCACCTGTGTATGTATGTATATATGTATGTGTGTATATATATATTGTGAATGAACAGCACTCTCTCTGCCTTCGATACCATGACTGAGGTGCCCTTGAGCAAGGCACCGAACCCCCAATTGCTCCCCGGGCGCTGGAGCAATGGCTGCCCACTGCTCCGGGTGTGTGTTCACGGTGTGTGTGTGCGTTTGTTCACTATTCACTGCTGTGTGTGTGCACTTGGATGGGTTAAATGCAGAGCACCAATTTTGAGTATGGGTCACCATACTTGACAATACGTCACGACTTTCACTTTCATATATATCATTCTTCAACTTGTTGCAATGCATAGAGATAAATAATACTGTATGCTGAGATGCTTACTCCTCAAAGTACATTATCGTTCAGTTGTTTGGGATTAGTAAGAATTTCAAAGCTTTTTCTTTTAAAAAGTCTTTTTCTATGATAGGATTATGATAGAAAATACAGTATAGACAACAGTTATATTGTGAAATATTACAATTCAAATTATTAATAATTATAAATCTTAACTTCTATTTTAATCTTTTCTGTAATGTAATTTACTCCTTTGACGAATCTGATTTTTCAACATCATTACTCCAGTCTTTAGTGTCACATGATCCTTCATAAATCATTCTAAAATGCTGATTTGGGGCTTAAGAAACATTTCTTATTAATAATGTTAAAACAGTTGTATTTTTTTTTTTTATATATATTTTTGTGAAAACTGTGATACTTTTTTTAGGATTAATTGATTTTTACTTAAATACATCGCTTAATGAAGTAATTAATATTTTTAACAAAATATGTGACCCTGGACCACAAAACCAGTCTTAAGTTACAAAGGTATATTTATAGCCATAGCCCAACAATACATTGTATGGGTCAAAATTATCGATTTTTCTTTTATGCCAAAAATCATAAGGATATTAAGTAAAGATAATGTTCCATGAAGATATTTTGTAAATTTCCTACTGTAAATATATCAAAATTTAATTTTGATTAGTAATATGCATTGCTAAGGACTTAATTTGGACAACTTTAAAGGCGATTTTCTCAATATTTTTTATTTCTTTGCACCCTCAGATTCTAGATTTTCAAATAGTTGTATCTCGGCCAAATATTGTCCTATCCTACATCAATGGAAAGTTTATTTATTCAGCTTTCAAGTGATTAAAAAATGACCCTTATGACTAGTTTTGTGGTCCATGGTCAGATGTCTTACTGACCCCAAACTTTTAAAAGCAGTGTATGCCTGACTGGAATACTAGGAAACAAATAATGTTTAAGAGGAACAGCCTTTGTGCCAGAAATGTGCTTATGATGCCTTAAAAAGCTGCCTTGGTAGGGAGCTCACTAGGTTTTGAATTGTGCGTGTGTGTGTGTGCGTGTGTGTGTGCGCGTGTGCGCGTGTGCGCGTGTGTGTGTGTGTGTGTGTGTGTGTGATGAGCTTGTGCCTCACGATTCTCAGCAACCAAACAAATGGTTTCGTTCCTTGTCTTCAGGTGTACCGCTACTGTACGTCTCTCTGTCTTACTTAAGGCTTTGTTTTTGTCTCAGCACATATTACTCATTGATTACTGCCAGAGAATGGGGGAACATAAAGAGAGTAATGTTTTCCTGGCATGATTTGAAGTTTATGTCTTTGTATTCTTGTCTTTTTTAGGAGCTCTTGCAGAAGTACAGTCGCATTTATGACCTGTCCAGATCCGAGCAATCTAAGGTGCGCCATCTGGCTGTCACAATGGCCACGGACGGACAGCCCCTCGAACGAATCCAGCAGCTGCTCGCAGTCAGTGTGGGAACAAGCGACCTGTCGCCGAAGACCATAGTCCAGGACGCAGTGGAGCGAATCATAACTGCTCTCAGGTACGATGAGCTTCACTGGCCGATCTCTCTTTGCCGATGTCGTTTTCTTAATATCACCCTCATTTTCTCTCTGTCTGTTTTATACCCTTACTAGTACTGCTTTCTCTGTCTCTCTTTCCCTCTCTCAGTCTGTGTCTTTATGGCCTATACCTCTATTAACCTGTGTCAGGCTGGATGTGTTTTTGCTTGATTGAGTTAAACACAGCATTGGCCTCTGCCCTGACCTCTAATCTCTCTCCTTTACAGCTCGCTTTCTCTCTTTTTCTTACCTTTCATCTCCTGCTTTTAGGAGGTCACCACCTTCCCTGCTGGCTGGTTCTTAATAACACTGTGTCCTTAGTAATACTAGCAATTCAGAGAGAGCAGGTAGTGCTAGCTTAGATTTCTTGAACCAATCTCTGATTTTCCCTCACAACTTGTGAAACTTTTTAAGGCCGTTACTGTGAACTGATTTTTTAAGGTTTCAGACCAAACTGCCAACGTTTAAGAGCCCAAAGGTCTGGACAAACTGTTTCTGTGATTAATAATTTGACTTGATGTCTCATTCAGCAGGTTTCAAGTATTGAATCTTGCAGCTATGCAGCCAAATATTTCTCAGAGGATTTCCGTTTAGATCTTGATGTGGGAAAAACTTTCAGTAGTCAGTGACCATATCAGCTAGTATTGGATATTAAATTGTGCATATTTATTTTCAGCATTTTTATATGCACTACTTTCGCATAATCTCTTACTCACTTTAAGCCGATCTTTAAAAAAGTATAATAATTTAGTTAGCTAATAATTTATTAACACTGTTAAATGTCATTTTAGCAATTTTTTTTAAATATTTTTTATATCATACATTAGAATGTTGTGGTGCCTAAATTCACCTCTAGCCTTCAAAATTTCTTTAGTTTTTTTTATTTGAATTTTTTTTTTTTTTTGACAGTATAAGTGACTACTAGTATTTCATAATACTGAATAAGACAGTAGTTTGAAATTTTAATATTATTTTAGATGAACTATTCAAAATGAACTATTATGCATTTTAAAATAGCATTTTAAACAATGTGAAACAAGGTTGCATTATAAAACGAAAAAGAAGAGATATTAAATAGTGAAATCATTCAGATTTAATATTTTAGCACTGTTTCTAACTCATGTTCTAATAAGTTACATTTAATAAATGACCAATGTACTTAATTGGTGGGAAATATAAAAAATAAAAATAAAAATTTTGCATTGTACATTGTAATGCTGTGCCTAAATTCACCTGAAGCATTCAAAACTTATGATTTTATTTTAGATGGTATAGTATAAAATTTGTATCTAAATTTAATTATATAGTATATAAATTAGTATCTTCCATTTATCCGTTGTCGAATATACTATCAAAAATAATTGTCATCTTATCAGATTCAAACAGAATTTAATTCTTGACACATCCCTACTTTTCATCACTTATTTGCTCCTTTTTTTTTTTTTTTTCCATTTTTCATGCACTGTGAAAAGGCCGCTCCAACCAAATACTTCTGAAAGAGTTTTTTTTTTTTTTTTTTTTTTTTTTTTTTTTTTGTAAATCTCCAAGACCATCAAAGAGCGGGAACCCATCTTTCTGCACCTCCTGATTAGTCATCCTGCTTCGTGAGTCTGTGTTGATCAGATGTTTCAGCTCAATCCGTAATCAAGCAGGATTAGTGAAGGTCTCCTGAATCAGAGAAAACGATGGTCAGAAAAATTAAGATTGATTACAGTTTGCTTTTATTCAAACGCAGCCTCCCCCTTTTCTTTCTGCTGGAGTGATTCATATTCTAGGTAATTGCTTAAAACTAAAGAGTGTTCCTTCTGCTGCTAATTACTGGTTTTCAGAGGTGGGCAAATGAATAATTAACAAAGAAATGATTTGGTCACAGGGAATTGTCAAACTATTTTGCAAAGTTTATTTCATCAAACTGTATTCTCGGCTTTACTCCACTTTCTTGCGACCGTTTTTTTTTTTTTTAAGTCGGAAATCTTTTTTAAAAGGAGGTGCAATCTGTGGTCTACAAAGCTGCTCATGATTGATGTTTATATCTGGGGAGTAAAAGATTATGTTTACGTTTCATGTATAAATAATCCTTTAGAAACACAGTGTTCCTCCAAGGACACCGGTGTATATATATGTGTGTGCGGTTGCGTTTAGGAAGGTTTTAAGTTTTTGCAGTCTGTGTCATAATATTGATGATGCTAAAATGCTTGCATACTGAAGGGGTGTTAAAATATTTAGAAAATGGCTTGCAGTTGATTTCTGCTTTATTAGTTTGGGTTTGGCTTATGGGTTTTCTCTTATGCTTACCAAGGCTGCATTTATTTGATCAAAAATACAGTAAAAACAGTAATATTGTGAAATATTATTACTGTTTAAAATAACTTTTTTTCTGTTTTGATATATTTTGAATGTATTTTATTCCTATGATGGCAAAGCTGAATTTTCAGCAGCCATTACTCCAGTCTTCAGTGTCACATTTGCTCATTTGGTGCTCAAGAAACCTTTTGGTATTATTATTATCAATGTTGAAAATAGTTGTCCTTGCTTAATAATTTTGTGGAAAAGATTATACATTTTTTTTTCTGGACTATTCGATGAATATAAAGTTCAAAAGAACAGCATGAATTTAAAATAATTTAAAATAATTCTGTATGTGGAATATGTGAAGTATTAGTTTCATAGAAAAGTCATTGACATCTTTGTAATCTTTGTATGATTGTTGTAATAGCATTATGATCAGAATGTAATATTTTAGATGATTGAAAGAGAACTAATTGATGATGGAATTAAAAACAAACCCTCTAAACTTCTTATAACTGGAGTACCAGAGGAATGTCAGAGCAATTCTTTGAATTTAACACTACATGAACATTTTAATGATGCTGTAGCAATAAAACGGGCTGCTGTGCAGATTACAGCAAGGGCAAAGCAGAAAAATGTTTCCCAACTATAGCGCTCTGCTAATTAAAGTCTGAAAATAAATCACTTACTGTTTTATACAGAACATCCACTGTCTGTGATTTGAAACAGTTGTGGGAAGTAAATATAATATACAAAAGATGTATATTATAACACCAGACTGACAAAGTGTTCACTGCAGCAGTAGGAATGAAATAAGAGAATGTTGGAGTAAAAATACAAAGCAATAATTAATAGAAACATAATTAGGCAGTGCAGCCTCATGCATAAAAGCATAACACAAACACCTTTAATGGAGGGAGACAGACAAGGCCAGAGGAGAAGGGAGGAGCCCTGCAGCTAGAACATCAGCAGAAGAGCATTAAGATTGCTCAGTGTGAAAATCCCATCCTTCAGCGCACACACACACACACACACACACACACAAACTTTGCAGCCATAAAGCCACTTAAAAGCCTCAAGACACTGAATCAAAACTCAAGCTGTGTGTATGTGTGTGTGTTTGTTTTCAGCGGTGACAAGGATGTGTTGAAAGATTATGCAGACCCCTTGAAGGTGCTGGAAGGAATTGTTGCAGCAGTGCACACTAATGTACAGAGCGGGTAGGTGTCTCCTTTGGTGCAGTGTTCCCGTTTACTATTATTGAAACACAGTGTTGACCTCAGAGGAAGGTATAAGTTAGTAGTTGTAGTATACAGTCATATGAAGTAAACTTTAGTGTAAAACAGTAAAGAATATATTATATATTGGTACAATCAAATGGGATTGTTTTGCACAGCATAAAGCAGAAGCAGTATTAGCATGATAAAAGAAAGCAATGTTAATAGTAATGACTACAGTAAGCAATTTTTTTGACGTGACTATAGTTTCTTAGCCAAACTAACATAAAATTAAATTGATAAACAATCACACGTCCATATATCACCTTTTTATTGGTGCTTTAAACAAGGCTCTTCCAGTCAGATTTTTAGAGCCAAATTTTACAATTTTAAACTGTGTGGAACAAAGTAACATTATAGAATTAAAATAAAGAAGATACATTTAAGATTTAAATATTAAGATTGAATATTTGAGTAAATAATCAAATGTATGCACATTTTTGAGAACATTGTTAGATTTTGTAAATTACTTAATTTGTGATTTACTTTGTGGATTGTCTTGTAAAAACAAAATAAAAATAGGAAAAAATAAAGCCTTCAGTGTCATATTATCCCATTATGATGATATGGTGCTCAAAAAAGCATTTATTATTATTAATATTTATTATGTTGTGCTGCTTTAATATTTTTGAGATAACAGTGATACATTTTTTTTTTGATGATTCTTGATCAAAAGAACAGCATTTATTTGAAATTATTAGTAACTTTATAGATATCTTTATTATCAATTTAATGCATCCTTGTTGAATAAAAGTGATTTTATTTAAAATAAATAAATAATAAAAAATCTTTGAGGAAAAAAACAGACATTCAAATTGTTGTGCATGTATGATCTGTAATATATCTATACATAAAATATTTTTTTTTTTCTAATTTTATGTAATACTAATATTCATTTATTTCAGTGGGAATATGGTAACATCTGAGGACATGTTGACATGGTTACGACCCTTTTGTGGGGACGATTCTAAACCTGTACGACCCAGAATTGAGGTCCTGCAGATCCTAGAACATTCATTCAGCCTCAGCGATCAAGACATCCACCTACTGGTGTTCTTCAGGAGCCAAGCCGTTCTGAAAGCCTGCTGGCCAAACAGAAAGGTGAAAAATATGCATATACCCACTCTGGCACAAAACACGATTTACACTTCACACATAAATATTATTACATTCCCACATCTCTGACTCAGTATTAGCTTATTTCCTCTGTGAGGCACTGTGAATGTAATCTCATTTTACAGCGCAGCCCTTTGCGAGTTAGCATGTGCTTATAGGAATTGCTTGACTATTCTCACACACGTCGTACTGTGTCTGTGTTTGTGTGTGTGTGTGTGTGTGTGAGAGAAGGAATGAGACGTATTTGGTCCAGGGATTACCGATTGCCTGCTTAACCATGCTCTTTGGCCTCACCTCATGTTGCTTTGGGGATGCGAGCATGTCATTCTGCCGTTTTATGTGGTGTTCTCTGTCTGTCCATATGTACCAGAGAAGCTGCAGTAAATTCAAGAGTCAAATATATAGAAGAACTAAGAAACTCTTCTGTCTAAATCTGTCAGTGTTTTTCACAGGAGAATGACTTTCTTATTTTCCTTGCTAAACTTTTGGTTTACAAATGTCAAAGAGATCAGATAAATATACTAGCTGAACATAATTGAATTAGAATGTTTATTACCACTCAGATCCGCCTACAGTAGTGTGAGCTTGTTTATACATTTTCCAAAGAGAAATTATTAAAAAAGATTTTCTTAATGTTTAAAAGAAGAAATGAGGCTTTGTTTGTGTAACAAAGAAACTAATCTCTAAAAGAGTGGATGGATGGACAAACCGATGGATGGACAAATAGATGAATGGATGCATGTGTGAACAGACTCATGGATGAATAGACAGAATCAAAGACTTTTCTCATTAATATAACTCCATAATAGTTCTTTAGTTAGTTTTCTGTCATAAAGTGAAGAGTCACCTCATCTCACTCAACACACATTACAAAAATACATGCTGTTAATCCATTTTCCACCAAATCACATAATCCATTCTTTCACTAAACTTTAATCATGCAAATGAATATTTATATAAGCAGACGCTATCAGATGTTTGGTTTCACTTTAAGAGGATTACTCCACCAATTGTTTAATAGAATAATTAAATGCAACTTTCAATCTTCAGGGGTTTAAAGCAAAAGAGCCCCTCAAGATTTCTGTAAGTAGTTCCAGTTTCCTATCAGCCCTTGATTAGCGTTATATAGTGGTAAACAAAACAGAATATCAGGCTTATGGTTGGAAAGAGCCATTTTTGGCATGTCGCAGTTTTGGATTTGACTAGTTAAGAACATTAAGAATGAAGTCTAACCTTTAATTCCACAGTTTATCACTTCACTTCTCTTTAAAAGAGTCTCAATTGTGGCTTTTTTTCCTTTTGCTTGGCTGTATCCCTACATTGGGTCTCCAATGTTGGCAATAGCTTTGTTTTTCTCAATGAAATGAATTAATTGTGTCTTTATTGTGATCTGAAAAGGAAGGGAAATGAGGGGAGTTGTAATGAGAAGTCATGCCCTGAAGGAGGAGGAGTAATTAAAATGAACAGATTGAGAGAAGGGAAAGAGGATTGGCTCTATTTCACCGAGACATGGAGGCCACGTACTTAGATGCCTAAATCCTGATTGGGAGCGCTGAGCCAGGCCTCTGCGCCCTAAGCGATGGGCATCAGGCCACGGAACGCTGGCATCGCGTGTGTCTGCTGAGAAGCGGACGCTGGTTTACAGCCATGGAGTCTGGTTAGCCCCAGGTGTACGTGTGTCTTTATTTAATGTCGATACCTGGGTATTTTTGCTTTTCTCTGTTTTTGTACTGTGCTCGTTCATGCCCACAGGATTGTGCGCATGTTTGTCTGTTAATATAACACTTCTACCCCCCTGTATCACAAACTAATCATCTCCTAACTCACACACCGGCCCATCCTGCCCAGCACCATAGCAACTGCAACTTTACCTCTGCCAAGCAGGAGCTGCGTTTCAGGTCTCGCATCTGTTTGTTCTATTGCATGTTTTGCTGAGCTGTATATTCTTTGTTGTTGTTTACTTGTGCTGCGTTGCGGTGGTGTTTATCTCCCTGATGTATGAGGTAGCATTGTTGAACTTTATCAAAGCGGAATAGGGGCCGTCCTTTCAAATTCACCAAGAGGAAACGTCAAAGCTCATAGAAAGAGAAAGAAGCAGCGCCTATGAGCAGTGGAAAGCGCCGGGACGTTATGGCACGGTTGTCTGATTGAGGAAATGACTTTGATTGCAGACAGAATGAGAGTGGTTGGACTTTTTGTCTCATTCACTAACTGTCAGTGGAATTGTCAGTCTCAATTACATTCATCGTGTTTAATTACTGATGGGTTTCCCTATAAAATGACACATACTTACCCTCAGCAGAAATCATTGTAGGTGTAGAGAAATTCTGTAGAGCTGTGTGTTTTTTTGCTGCCATGTTGAGGTTGCACTTTTTCCTTCATTTTCACATATTGCCTTGACAGTCAACTCGGCAGCTTGTTCCCCCTCTACACTCAAAACAGGTCACTCCTATACATAGGATATTTGAGTTTATGCTAGTGAACTGCTAGATCAACACTAAACTTTGGGCTCCCAAATATGCAGGTATAGATTTTCTATAATTATAAGTTTAAAAAAACATTTTTCCCCCAAGCAATTTTTTGCAGCTGTAGGCTACGCCTATATATTTGCAATCAAAATAAATGTGAGCAACGTGACCAAGACACAAATGTGAACTTGGTTCAATTAAAACTTCTGCTACTCTTTATTGCGAGTACCAAACTAAAACCATATTGTGAATCATGAATATTGTACTAATTATTAATTATAGAATTGAAAAAAAAAAAATTGTATCTTGAACAACAGTTACTTACTGTTAGTATTTACTTAACAAAATTCATTTCAGTTTCTTCATATACCAAAACGTTTTAATATTTGAAGTTGTATAAATCAACATTAGTTTAAGTATTTCAAATGAACATGAATTAAAAATTAGGGGTCGACCAATTATCAGTCTGGCCGATATTAACTCTTTCCCTGCCAAACACGGAATTTTCCGGGTTTCCGCGATCTCGCTGTTATAGGGGATATAACCGCGTTAACTGCTATTGCGCATCTCCTGAATGAGTCTAGAAAGTGCAGATCAAAAACACAGACCAGGAAGACGTAGAAACGAGCAATCTCATATGCATATGAAAAATAATGCAATCATCAACACTAACCGCATATAAATGAAAACTGCCTAATGTTACAGAGTGAAATGTCGATCCAGGAAGTGGGAAAGGCCTGTGCAAGCTTTGGGAGTGCTGATTGAAGCCATCTACTGCATCTTTGTTTTGATAGTATTACTGAATATGATCCAGATGTATTTGGTAAAAATCAGCTTTTTGTTCAAAATGTTGCTTTTTTTTATTAAACCTACCTACATTCAAGTAATGCTTGAAGCTAGAATAAAACATTTTTTTTTATTTAAAGTAGTTTGTAAGTTTGAAAGTCTTTTCTTTGTTTTGATGTATTGCATGTTCAGATATTCATACAACAAAATATTCTGGGGCTCATTAAATTTTAGTGAAAATCAGCAAAAAAGCTGGCGGTGGCTGGCAACTTTTTCAAAAACGATAAGCATTTTTATGGTTATCGGTATAGGTCATTTTCAAAACTGATTTGCCAATAAAATAATTTAAAAGCATTTAATGACAGTTTTTGTCAGAGCCCTTGTTATTCTTAATTTCATTTTTACACTAGACGTGTTTATTGGTTCAAAATATAGTTTATCGGTCTACTTGATCTGTAATTATCGGTGTCGGCATCAGCCCTGAAAAACACACATCGGTCGCCCCTGTTAAAAATGGACAATAGTATATGTATAAATAAACATAAATTAACATTGTTAGATTATGATACCAGTAATACATAAACTCATTGAAACATAACATTGTAAAAGTGTTACCAAATAATTATATGATATGTGATTGCAAAGAGATTGATTATTGAATTTGTCTGTTGCTTTTCCTATCATTGAATGTCCTATTATTGATTTTCCCATCAAGGAAGTGGCACCCAATCTGCGCTCAGTCAGATATTGCAGATTCTGTCAAGCGGTCAAGGCCTCTCACAGCTTAAGTTCTCACTCTGTGGCTCTGACGATAGCGATTTGTGCTGTTTAATAAGCTGCTTTTGAATGTCTTGTTTGATGAATCACAAACTTTTCCAAAACAACTTAATGTTGCAAATTCTCTAAATGTATTTTACCTCACCAAATGTTTTTTCTGAAAGAAATTTGATTGAAATGACCTGCGTTATCTGCATTTCCCTGGCAATTTCTGTCTGTGTTATGCAAACGATCTCTACCCCTTTGGCATCGCAATGACTTGTGTTCAGTTCCTCATCCCGGTGGCACACGGCCGTGAATTTTTTGTCTCTTAATTTTAGCCATCCGTCTTAGCCTAACGGCAACAAAATGTCACAATCCCTATGAGTGCTTACTGTTCGCTTGGCAAAGGACAGCAGCTTTGTCAGTCTGAATTGAGAGTCTTTATTTGGCAGCTATCCGTGTCCCAGACTCCCTTGTTTACTTGTATTCTGAAGTAGTTATTGATGTAATGAGTGCAAATGAATTTGAGGATGCTGGCATGTGTGTACACATGTGTTTGGGATCAGACATGGAATGTTATCGTTACCATGGTCCCTTGACTTGATAATCTGGACTCATTTGTCATGTTAAGAAGCTGTCGGTGTTTAGGTTAAATGGGGAGGGTGTGTGTGTGTGTATGTGTTTGTGTTTTTAACCGTAGACCAGCTTAATGACTAGGGTTAATGTGGTCATTAAAACAAGGTCTTCGTTTCCCCCCGGAGTGCATGCTTTAATATGCCCATGTTTAGCAGTGCTGTTTTAATGTCTTTATCCAGTGTGTGTGTGTGTGTGTGTGTGTGCTTGCATGGTTGTGTATTTGGTTGTTTGTTGATTACAGAGAAAGAGCTATATACCCCACATTGAAAGCTTCCTGTTAGTTACTAGTCAATTAGTGAATTTGCCTAGTTTATCTAGATTTTTTCAGATTATATTATATTATATAGGGGATAATAGGGGGATTATATTTTAGCATCATTACTCCAGTCTTCAGTGTCACATGATCCTTCAAAAATCATTCTAATATGCCTATTTTGGTGCTTAAGAAACATTTTGCGTTATCATTGTTGAAAACAGTTGTGCTGCTTAATGTTTTTGTGGAAACAGTGATACATCTTTTTCAAGATTGTATGATAAATAGAAATTTAATAGAATATAGAATATAATCTATAATTGAATTTATTTGAAGTCTTTGCTGTCACTTTTGATGATTTCAATGCAGGTTAATTTCTTTAAAAAAAACTTGTTTATTATTATTTTATATTATTTTAGATCAGACGATTTTTTTTTTTAGTTTTGATATATTTGTTTTTATCAAAATCTTAATTTTTATGTTCATATTTGCATTTATTCACGTTTATTCGTATTCTGTTTTGCTGTGAGATTTTCTGACTCCTCTAAAAAATAAAACACACACACACACACACACACACACTTCTGTATCTTCAAAATGTCAGCGTGATGTGACATCAGACCCACTGGCAGTGTGTCAGCTCCGGTCTGTCACGAGCGCTCTTGTCTTTCACACGTGTCACTCTCCTCTGTCATTAGCCCCGCCTCTCCGGCACAGCCCGGGGCCACGCTTACATCATCTCCCGCTTCACAGGCTTCAAGTGTCAGTAAGTTTCACTTGCTGTACTCTCCTGCATTAACTTCCCAAGGTCTTAGAGAGAGTTCTTCTGCTTCCAATTCCTTGAAATTCCTCTAGTTTCTAGCATTCTATTTTTGTTGACTTTATATCAAAAATCCCTTTCAAGAAAAATCAATTCACCCATTGGCCATATTTGCAACACCTCCAGGCAGCTATTTCGGGCATGCACAACTTATTCCTATTTACTTGAATGCAGGAATACTCAAATCTCAAAACTATTTCCCAAATTTACGTTTAAATAACATATTTCAAATCAGCTATAAAAATTTTACATAAACGCTTCCATAAATGTTTTTTCTTATCCTCAATGATCATTAAAAACTATGCTTCAGGGTTGTCCAGCCAATGCGCATGCGCATCCCAAACATGTCTCAGGACACTGACTATTTCTATGGGAACCCAGAGCTTCTAATGGCATCTGCAGTGACGCAATGACTTTTTGAAATTGGCTGTTTTATTTAGAAGGCGGGACTTACTGCGCGCCACAGTTTCTCCTATTAATAGTAATATGAACCATCATGGTATATGATTATATAAGAGTCTATGATTGTATTGGTGAAGGAAGATATACTAGCAGACCTGGGCTGCGTTTCCCAAAAGCATTACAAGCTTAAAGGGATACTCAACCCCAAAATGAAAATTTTGTCATTAATCACTTACCCCCATGTCGTTCCAAACCCGTAAAAGCTTCGTTCGTCTTCGGAACACAATTTAAGATATTTTGGATGAAAACTGGGAGGCTTGTGACTGTCACATTGACTGCCAAGTAAATTACACTGTCAAGTCACAGAAAAGTATAAAAAAAAATCGTCAAAATAGTCCATCTGCCATCAGTGGTTCAATCTGAATTTTATGAAGTGACGAGAATACTTTTTGTACGCAAAGAAAATAAAAATAATGACATTTATTCAACAATTCGTCTCCTCTCTGTCTCTCTGTGTCAGCGTAGCGCCATTTTGGAGAGCATCCGATGGACGCAAAGTGCGTACGCTAATCTCTGTCATCAGTAACGCATGGATACGTGGTTTCCGTTCAAATCAAAGTGTAAATAAACGTACAATACGTATCCATGCGTTACTGATGACAGAGAATAGCGTACGCACTTTGCGTCCATCGGATGCTCTCCAAAATGGCGCTACGCTGACACATATTTAGGGAATAATTTAAGACATATCCAGCATATGTTAAAGTAGATTCGTCCCTCATTGTCTCAGAGAGAATATGCGCCGTTAATGCAGCGTTAGCCGTCAGTTTTTTTACTTTCACTTTCTCTATAGTGAATTGACTGACATTCACTGGCATAACTCTTGCGCAAAGTTTGCGCGTTGCTTGCTTGAGTTGCTTGACCCCTCCCCCGTAATATCAATTGTTTATAGGCCACATATTAGGCACTTTTTTAGGTTTTTAATGTTTATTTTTCAATGTTAATGAAAGTGACAACGAGAGTTAAAAACAGGAAAATCATTTGGAAATCCTTGGGGGGGCTGTGCCGGGGCTAAGCAAGTTTCTGATGGGGCTATAGCCCCGTCAAGCCCCACCCTAGCGCCGCCACTGATGATTATATTTTCATTAAACTCACAACCCCAATGCAGTTCCTTTACAGACCCCAGTTTGGGAAACCTTGACGTAATGTAATGTTTGCATTACAATATGGTACAAGATTATCCTATTTAAATCAATGTGATAGACAAGTTAAGTCAAAAGTATAACCAAATGTGTAATGTAATGGATTATATTGCTAACTGCAATTTATGTCATGTAATTTGGAATCAGTAACAGATTACAATTTGTAAGTAATTTACTCAGCTCTGTATACTAGCATGTTACTCTTATGCTATTCAGAGTTCAGCCATATTTTTGTGGAAGTGAATTTTAACTGTGATATTTTTATAGAAACAAAGCTTCTAGAAGGGAAACTGTAGTCAGGGGAATAGATGAGAGTTCAGAGGAGGGTGTTGAAGAAAGTGTGATGGAGGCAATCACAATGCGTTGAAAAAGGTTACACAAGGAGCTTTCAGGAGAAGGTACAATGTGATTCGGTAGGGCCTGCAACAACATTCCTGTCAATCGGGAAGTTCACAAGATCAAAGGGTGTACTATTTGTCATTTCCACCTTGCAGGGTCTACACTGGTATGGTATTTCTCCCAACGGTCTATACAGCATTACGTCACAAAAAATGAGCAGGAACACGAGGTCTGAGGGCATTTTGGACTGGAAACTGTGTTGTTCCAGGTTCTTACCTTTCTCCTATAATCATAGAGCACTGGTTGGTTGTTGTTCCAGTACCAACAAAGCCTTTGATCCAGGAGCATGTGCTACTTGTGTGCATGACATTAAGCAGACTGAGTTCAGGTTTCCAGAGGTTCGAGTTCAGGTGTTCAGTGTCTTAAAGGTGACTCAGCTTTGACGTAATGTTCTCAGGAATCGAGAGCACACTGAACCTAGGCTATGTATGGAAACTCCTTTACCTGTGACAGATTTATGCCAGCGCTGAGAAGATACAGTGGGTTTTATGTGCACCTCATCACACACAGTCAGCTGTGATCCATCAGCGACCTCCGTCCTTGGCCTGGAGCTCCATTAGCATGGGCTCATACTGTACGTGGCTGCAAGGGTGGCTAGAGTCATAATGGTTAAGTGAGGGGGAAATCATAGAAATCATGGAAAGTGTATATTCAGCGTACTATGATATGGTAGTTCAAAGAGTTCAAAACACCCCCAATTCACCTAGACTGTTTATTAAAACTATACTGCAAGATTTGTTTAGAAATTATGATGACATAACAACTATTGAGAAATTTCGGCAAAATTTTGTGGACAAAAAGGCCCATTGTCAGTATATCAATGAATGAAGCACAGCTCACACAGAAGTCACTTTCAAACCAAGCTGCTGTCAGTTAGTCAATATGGTGAATTTGCATGACAAATTTGAACCTGTTGTGAAATCTGCGTGGGGAAATCTTTCGCCTTCAAGAAAAATATTTGGTTGCACATACACCTATTGAAAAGACCCAGTTTCAACTAACAAAAGTAAATGCAACCACAACTCAAGGCTTTAATCAGCCAGCTCTGTCCTCATTGTTTCTTATGAATCTGTTTGTTTGTTTCAGCAAGTGATTCACTGAATCATTTGTAACATCTGAATGGCCTTACTGAATTACATTGTTTTTTCGCACAACTCTACCATGTCCTACATTTTTCTTTTTTTTTTTCTTTTTTTTTTTTTTTTTAATAATGTAGGCACCCCAATTGAGATCCCAACTATAAACAAAGGTAAACAAAATATATGAAAAATAAGGGTCACATTATTTTATGTCCAGTTCTCACTATTAACTATTAACTACGACTTTTGCCTCAATAAACTCCTAATTACTGCTTATTAATAGTTAGTAAGATAGTTGTTAAGTTTAGGTATTGGGTAGGATTAAGAATGTAGAATATGGTCATGCAGAATATGTGCTTTATAATTACTAATAAACAGTCAATATGCTGGTAATATGCATGCTAATAAGCAACTAGTTAATAGCGAGAATTGGTCCCTGTACTAGAGTGTTACCAAAATGATTTTATTTTATGTCAAATTTAAATTGCATTCATTTCAAATTCATTTATTTTCATTTTATGTTTTTATGATTTAATTATTGGACTTGCATCTACTCATGAACCCCTTGCCGTTTGGAAAAACCTGGTTTCTGTGCCTGATAAACACTGCTCTGATTGTAGGAATCCGATTGTCATCTTATCTAAAATCATCTTCTTCTCTAAATAGTTACTTTTTAGTGTACACTCATAGCTAACTTGTAAAAGGGTAGCTTCACTGTAGTTTAACTATTTGAAATTGTAAGTAGCTTTAAGTAGTTTGGAGATCTACAGTTTCAAAGTATCTCTGAATAGTACGCCATGTGGAAAAAACGTAAGCAAATTTACTAGATTTTATGATCGGTCTTGTCTAAGCTGAGTTTACAACTTGATTTTCTGACTTGGGACAGACTAAACAGCTCGAGAATGAGAATGAGCTTTATTGCCAGGTATGTTTACACATACGAGGAATTTGTTATAGGCTTGCTGCGATAGACGGTGTTGGCGGTGATACCGGTGTTAAGCTGCAACACTGGTTATGTCACTTGCCCACTGTGGCACCGTCCCTCACCGTCATTTAGATTTTTTTAATAGTAATAAAAATCATTTAGTTCAGTTTAGAGAACAGACACAACAATTAAAACTGAACGTGGCTGCTCAATGCAGCACATCGAACGAATGACAGTCGCGCATCACAGATCACATTTCATTTATCACGTGAGGAGAGTGAGTCGAGCTGACTGACAAGAAGAGTGAGGTGAGCCAGACAAGACGATGGCAGAAGAGTTTCAAAACGAAATGTAAAAGCGCCTGTTTTAAAAAATATTTTGGATTTTGAAAAGCCTGTTGACCTGCCATTTAAGGTGATATTGGAAGTTTTTTTTTTTTTTTTTTTTTTTTTTTTTTTTTTTTTTTAGATTTGTTTCTCATTTATTTGGTTCCACAGTATTTGCTGATTTTTATTTTATTTAAAATGTGTAATTTTTTCCCATTATTTTACATCAAGGTGTATGCAGTCCGTGCCTCCAAACTTTCTTAATCGTTTTGCTAATAAACGTTCTACGTTTATAATTATTTGTTCCTCAGTCTTTACTGATTTTCAGTTTTGTATACCTATTTAAAATTTGTAAGTTATTTGTTATTTTATATTAGGCTTATAGCATGGTGTATTTTTATTCATTTTGTTAATAAAAGTTATGTACTACGTTGTATTTTGTTGTTGCTCGAATTGAATTCAAGCAATTGATGCCAAATTGCTGCTAATTTAAAAGTGAAAGTACAATGCGCACGGTGCTTTTACAAGCTATTTAAAACCGAAGGAAAGTGAGGGAAAGTGGAAAAACTCAAACGACCCCCCACCACGGTAATACCGGTATTACCGGTGTTGTCACACGTCAATTAACCGGTGGGAAAATTTCCTCACCATCACAACTCTAATTTGTTATAGTGACAGAAGCTCCACAGTGCAACAGAATGACAGCGACAGGACAGGACACAGATAATAAAAAGAATAATATACAAATATACAAAATAGACAATGTACAAAATAGCAAAAACACAATATATAATATAGACAATTATGTATGTACAGGTATGATATGTGCAAATTTGAAATGTAAATAAGTATGTGTGTTAAATAAATAATGTATAATAGTGTTGTGTGTTCCACGTTTATTGTCAAGTGTTCATGAGATGGATTGCCCGAGGGAAGAAACTGTTCCTGTGCCTGGCCGTTCTGGTGCTCAGAGCTCTGTAGCGTCGAGCAGACGGTAACAGTTCAAAGAGGGAGTGTGCTGGATGTGAGGGGTCCAGAGTGATTTTGCCAGCCCTTTTGCTCACTCTGGATGAGTACAGTTCTTGGAGAGTGGGGAGGGCTGTACCAATGATTCGCTCAGCAGTCCGGGCTACCCTCTGTAGTCTTCTGAGGTCAGATTTGGTAGCTGAGCTGAACCAAACAGATATTGACGTGCAGAGGACAGATTCAGTGATGGCGGAGTAGAACTGTTTCAGCAGCTCCTGTGGCAGGTTGAACTTCCTCAGCTGGCGATGGAAGTACAGCCTCTGCTGGGCCTTTTTCACAATGGACTCATTTGGTTTTCTACCTTCTTTGATCAAGGTAGATCTCCGTTTTCTCCTCTAAGCTGTAAGTGTGAGTGCTTGTCCCCGTCTCTGTATAGACCTTCATCTGAATGTCTGTCCTTTTAAGACAGGATCAGAATATCAAACTCCAGTCCCCCAGCGCTGGGATTTGGATCAGCTGTACATTGAGGGTACAGGGTAATCTCTGGCTTCTTGCTCTGCATAAATCAAAGAGCCGACTTAATATTTAATTATGCTCCAGGTACTTCTGTCTGTGTTCTTCATCTCGCTCTCTCTCTCTTCCTCTGAAGCTAAGAGGAGCACATTCCGCCTTTGTAAGGGTCTGCCTGAACAGCTAATCACATACAATCATGCTAACAGCAGTGAGGTCTCACAGCTTAACGGAGTCAAGTGGGGTTTCATCAAACAAAAAGAGAAATTAACAAAATTCAGCATCGCTGGATATGAACAGGTGTGTAGTCTTGTTGGAGCTGTGGTGCAGCTGTTGGCGCATGCGCTATGGGTTTGTTGGAGCTGTGATGATACAGGTTCAAGTAAGTGCAACGTCGTGATACATTGTGGCCTGAACTAGTCACATGACTAGTAGTGGCATGCTTATTGTCACATATTTCTAGCTAACATGTCTAAACTTCAGTATCGGTAAATGTTTAGTGTCACTTTCATGCATTGTTAACCTTGATAATGAAAAATAGTAATTGCTATATTATATTATATTATATTATATTTAATTATTATAATTTTACACAAGCAAAATTAATACCATAGCATGTTGAGGATTGCACATTTGAAACAAAAAATTTCAGTTTGGTCTGTTAGAGTTTAAAACATTTTTTTAATTATTTTTATTAAAATTTAATTTTTATGAAAGTCGAAAAACTGTTATTTAAATAAAATGCTGTATAAAAACAAACAAAGGAGGTGAAAGGAAGGTGAAAAAGTGAACAGCTGTTGAATATTTCTGTAAGTCAGTCTTATGTAGAACATATGTAAAAGAGGTTGTCCATTTTCTGATTAGGTCAAGCTCTCTCTCTTCCTCTCATAGTCTTATGGGCTTTCCTATGTATAATTTTCTAGCTGACCGGTGCATAGCAAATAAGGGTCAAGAGTCTGATCTGTCGACTCCACAAGAATCAGAAAAAAGCACACAAGAGGATTGCAATGCATTGCAGCGGGTGAGGTGAAACTGGGGCGTTTTCTTTTAATTTGGCTCTCTTCTTCTTTCTGGCATTGACTTTGAGACTTAAAATCTCAAAGCATTTTTGCTGATAGAGAACCATAGTTGGCAGTTTAGAGCATTGATCTGTCTAGACCAGACCTGGGCATTGTACGGCCCCCAGGCCACAGCCGGCCCTCTGGCTATCCTTGACCCTGGCCCGCATGAGGTAATTCGTGAATTAAACGTCAATCGCAAATAGATGTAATTAAGTGCACGCAATACAACCACGCTGCTTTTATTTTCAAGGCAACAGCTATTATTATTAGGCACTATTATTATTGTTAATATTATTATTATTGTTATTGTTATTATTTAATTTACATAGCCTATACGTCCGTTCGTGTGACCGTATCTCAAATGTGTTTGCGTCCATGTAGGACAGCTTTCAAGAAATGTGAGTTTGCTGTTAGCCCTTAAATATGTTAGCTAACGTAAAAAAGAATTTCTTATTTTTGTCTAAATATTTTTCTTCATTACACATCTTGTTTGGTTTTATTTCGTATTATTGTATGTTGAAAATAACCTAATTTACTTTGCTATGCAGATGCAAAATGTGAAACTGCAGTCTAAGCTAGCATTTTTATAAAGATTTGTAATATATATTCAGCATATTTTATTTAACCTGTTTTGTATCTTAATTATTTAATCCATAAATTAGTCATTAAAACAAGTTTTTTATAAGAGCGACATCCGTTTAATTTTGATCAACAATAATGATCAACGAATTGGAGCAGGTCCATTAGATCATTTTAAAATGTCAAATAGCCTTCAATTTATAGGTTATATCTGCATCTGTCTCAGATGTAGACTGGTGAAGATTTATTTTAATAAATCTGTTTGTGCGGAGTATGGAATGCACCTGCATGCAGGGAGGCGCCCGCACAATGAGTTGCATTTTTTCTTGACAATGAAACAATTTAAAATCAGTTCTAAACTGATTTTATTTATGTAAACTTATAATAACAACAAAACATTGCTTTTGTAAAACAATGAATACAAACAGGATGCGCTTTCTGCCATCTCTGAATCTGGAGCGCATTACAAAAAAACCTTGAAACTCCCCGAAGCGTATGGCTGCCTCACAGTCATGTGAAATATATCTACTTTTAAATGAACCTATTCAAAAACAAATATTCCCTGATTATTGCAATCTGTATGTAGGTTGCATTTCTCTCTAAAGGCACGTCCAGTGTGGAGATGAGTCATATTGTGTATTTCATCTTTGCAGCCGACAAGGACTTATAAACACTGGTTTATTAATAAATAGTTAAAATATCTCCTTTTTTTCCGACACATTCATAATCATTAGGCGACTTTTGGCTGTGCTTGGTGGCAAACTTTATGCATGTGCTTGAGCGCAGAATATATTGAAGCTCATTGGATTACGCCTATTAGCTTTAGGGGGGCAGCCCTATTAAATACCCACTAGACGTCTCTGTTAAAGTTTTTAAAGCATTTTATAGGTACGTGTTTCCATAGTTGGATTAATTCCGCTTTCAGAACTGTCACGTCCGTAATGGAGAAATGTCCGTCCGTAACATTGATTTTTCCTCTGAAACACAAAAACTAATGTATTGAAATATGTATATTTTACGTTTTGTGAATAGACAACCCTTTCCATTCGGCAACTATTGTTGCCTCTGGGCTGTGCATTGTAAATCACAGAAAGTCTACAAAATACGTTGTCTCCCAAAAACTCCGTCTTTTTTTTTCTCATGTCCGTAACGCATGTGTATTTTCCTCATCTAATAAAATACATTTATAGACTGATGCATTACTGATATCTGGACTCTACTTTCAGGGGTTTAGAAAAATATAAAGAGATGGTTCTATGAATACATTCTATGAGAATTTGTGTTTCAGGTTTTGACTGCGAATGTCACATCCATAATCTTTGAAATACTTGATTTTTTGTACAAAGTTGTGATGGTAATTTTTGAAACACTGCAAAAAAAAAAAATGCACATTTTCAAAACTATTTTTGCGAATGTTTAAATAGTGATATAATTGTGTGCTCACAATTTTCATTGTATGATTGTAATGTTTCATATACTGTGTTTTATAAAGAGATTTATATAAAGAGATTATAAATATAAAGAGATTATAAAAAGATCTCTTTATTTATATAAAGAGATCTTTTTATAAAGAGATCTCAGTTCTACCCAATATAAAATATTGGGTAGAACTGAGTTAAGTGCAGTTAAGAGCAGAGGTCCGGCCCTCTGCAACCGCCCAAGTTTCTCATGTGGCCCCTTGGGAAAATTAATTGCCCACCCCTGGTCTAGACCATTGGGAAATAAGTGTGTGAGAGAGCATTTGTACGTGTGTATGTGTTGATTTCAAAGCACTGCAGTGACTGTGCATTGAGTCTATTGTTTTTGGTGTGTGATCAAGGCACTTTTCACCTCTCTAACACACTGCCACAATCTCAGTGACCTTTGCTGCCTTGAGGGTGAGTACATTGAGTTTCCTGTCGATATGTTCCAGCAGTGCGTGAATGACTGTTTGACTGCTCTTAATAATATTTGAGGATGGTTTTTAACAACATTGCAGAATGGTTTCTCACTCCACTGAGCCGTACAGTGCATTAGTCCTAAATTGGACATAAGCTGAAACCTACAGAAATTGAAGTGAGAACTCTGACACAAGTTTTCAATATTCGGCGTTAAATCTGTGCTTTACTAATCTTGTCTGTCGGGGGCTTTTTGTGTGTCGAAAAGAAAACTATGAAGCTGTGATACATTCCTCACCATCCCTGAAGAGCATTTGAATTATTTTAATCTTTGCTTAATTGCCATAATCTGCTTCACTGAGCTGAAATGCAGGCGTTCTTAGGAGATGCTGAGAAAGGAGGAGAATGAGTGGCGTTTTTCCATTATCTTTCATAATCGTTTTTTTTTTTTTTTTTTTTTGACAAGTTTTAATGGATATTTGGAATGTAAAATAAATGTATATGCATATATATATATATATATATATATATATACATACATACACACACACACACACACACACACACACACATACATATATATATATATATATATATATATATATATATATATATATATATATATATATATATATACACACACACACATACATACATACATATATATATATATATATATATATATATATATATATATATATATATATATATATATATATATAATAAAATTTGTGCTTTATAACACGCAAGTTGCACAATATCCTTCCTACCTCAGATTGTACATTCTAGACATTCTTGGAAGTGTGACCTATCGGTTATTGAACACGCTCCAACAGGTTAAGCCGTGATGTCCATGAAGTCGAGGTGAGTTTTAGTCTGTCTCGTATCATTTCCAGATTCCATTTCCGCCTCTTCTCCCCAGGCTGGTTTGAGTATCTCAGAACCTGCTAATCTTTGGGGATTTTCATGTGCAACAGTCTCTAGAGCTTACAGACAATGGTGCAAAAAAAAAAAAAAAAAAACATTGGCAGCTCTGCAGTAACTGGAAAACAACCACCCGTTACGACAGTGTCATCAATAATATTGTCTCTGAACGCACAGCAACAGCAGCAGTAGACCACACCAGGTTCAGCCTCTTTCATAGGCAACATTGGGCAGAGGCTTACTAAAGCTGGACAGATTTCAAAAAATGCTGCCTGTTCTGACAAATCTCAATTTGTGCTGAGACA
Organism: Spinibarbus caldwelli; assembly: GCA_039654775.1. Lineage (NCBI taxonomy): Eukaryota > Metazoa > Chordata > Actinopteri > Cypriniformes > Cyprinidae > Spinibarbus > Spinibarbus caldwelli. Next base: position 22,976,422 of record CM077240.1, on the reverse strand, counting down.
TACAGATGGTGCAGGCAAAATTTTGCATGTGCAACATGAATTCATGGATTCATCCTGTCTTGTTTCAGTGATTTTTGGCTGTTGTTGGTGGTGTAATGGTGTAAATGGAAATATTTCATTGGTGCTACTCACCACTGACAGTCTACCCATCTTCTAATATCTATTTTCAGCAGGATGACCACACGTCCAACTTGCCTAAGCAAGGTTCCATGTGGCACAATCAAAACTAGGTATGCACCAGTGTGTCGACCAATAATGATGATCAGGGCCTATTCAAGGATTAGTTCACTTCCAGAATAAAAACTTTCTGATAATTTACTCACCCCCATGTCATCCAAGATGTCCATGTCTTTCTTTCTTCAGTCGAAAAGAAATTATGGTTTTTGAGGAAAACATTCCAGGATATTTTTCCATATTGTGGACTTCAGTGGGAGCCAACAGGTTGAAGGTTCAATTTGCAGTTTCAATGCAGCTTTAAATGGCTCTACGTGATCCTAGCCGAGGAATAAGGGTCTTATCTAGTACGATCTAGTTATCTAGTACAATCTGTCAATATCTAAAAAAAAATGTATATACTTTTTAACCACAAATGCTCATCTTGTACTAGCTCTGCGATGGAAAGGTTGGAATCACGTTGGAAAGGTCACACGTGGTTAATTCTTCGTCTGTGTACTTTGGTTCAAATAGGTAGGACAGGGCGAAAAACTCCATCTCATTTTCTCCTCCAGCTTCAAAATCGTCAGACATCATTGTTTTAACTTTTTTTTAAAGGACGTTTGACTTTCTTTGCACGTTTGCTTTGTAAACACTGGGTCGGTACTTCTGCCTACATCACACGTGCGTGATTATGTAATGCATGAGGTCAAGCTATTGCAAGACAAGAATTTGTGCTTAAGAAATATGTACATTTTTATTTTTTTCTAGAAACTGGCCGATCATTTTGCTAGATAAGACCCATATTCATCGGCTGGGATCATGTAGAGCCCTTTGAAGCTGCATTGAAAATAACCCGTTGGTTCCCATTGAAGTCCAACTATATGGAGAAAAATCCTGTAATATTTTCCTAAAAAACCTTAATTTCTTTTTGACTGAAGAAAGAAAGATATAAACATCTTAGATGACATGGGGTGAGTAAATTATCAGGAAATTATCTGTAAAAAGTGTCAAATGTCAAACGTGACAGACTGCAACTCGTGTATGAAGAAAATTTCATTAAAAAAAAAAAAAGTTTAGTAATTGCAAGTCCTATGTGACCCTATGAATCACCTGTAGTTCAAGTCAGGGTTGTCAGGTCTGCGGTTTTTCCCTTCACCAAACATTATTTGTAGCACACCCCCCATCCAGTAATCGCTCATCTTTGTGTTTTGTTACTTTTGACAAAATCTCAGCTCTCACATTGTGTCCATTTAGGTTTGTGCATCCCTAATCAGAACCATTTGATCGTTATGTGGAAAGAAATTTTCAGTTTCAGGAGGATGGGCTGCCTGGCATGATGTTGCAGAAAAAGAAACTAAGTAACCACTAAAATGTCCTCTTTGTGGTCATATTTGCACAGGAGTCATTTGTGACTTGTAATTTTGTGTTGCATTTGGCTTGGACATGCGAAAGAATGTTTCCAGAACCTTATAACCTGAAATTCAGGCCGTTCTGGGAATAAAGGATGGGATTATCATAGATGTGGTGATTGAGTCTCTGCTGTGTTCTTTGGTGACGTAATGACTGTTGGTTTGCTAGAAAACAAATAGTTTTTCACAGAAACAGTCAACCTTGTAGTGCACTCAAGTGGTAAACCTCCTCAGCCCTTCTCTGAATATTCATGTGCCCCTCCCATACGCATGCATAATTAATTAAATATGTGGAAGAGTCTGAAATCTCAACACAAATGGCTTTTGTTATTCAAATATTGAAATATTAAATGCCATTATGCATGTTTTCCAGGTGGCAGCATGTCAAGAATACTCCAGAGTGAAGCTTGCATTTCTCTTTAGCATACGAGGGTAAAAGTGTAGTTTCAAATGCTTGCACTCTCACAGTGTGATACAGATATTGATGTTTCATATTATAGCTACAGTGAACGTGGATCAGGTGAGAGACAGACAAAGCTTGTGATTTTGTGTTATTGGATACAACCCCTGCTGCGCCTTTACAACAAAAAGGATCAATATTTGAGGAGGTCTGTGTTGGTAGTGTTCCAATACAGTTATCATAGTTTGTTGGTTATGTAATAGTTTATATAATTTTTTTATGAATTAATAATTATATACACTAGTGTTCAAAAGTTTGGTGTGAGTAAAATTCAGTTTCTAGTAAATGCTGTTCTTTCCAGTTTTCTAATTGTCAAAGAATCTTGAAAATCTGTATCATGGTTTTCACAAAGATATTAAGCTGCTATTTTCAAAATTGATAATAATGTACCAAATCATCATATTAGAATGATTTCTGAAGGATCATGTAACACTGAAGACTGGAGTAATGGCTGCTGAAAATTCAGCCTTGCCATCACAGGAATAAATAATATTGCAAAATGTATTAAAACAGATTTTTTTTTTACTTTGAACATTACAAAGATTGGTCTGCACTCTTTAAATCTTATTGAGATCAAAGCAGGGGATAAAAAATGACAAATGTTTCAGCTATCTGCCTTTGTCAGTGTGATAATTCTTTGTCTCTCAGTGGTTGTATAACAAACGACATACATCAGGTGATTATAGCTACTCAATCAATCCACAGACTCCACTTAAACCTCAAGAGTTAAAGGTTTTTACTTTGATCTAATACATGCAACCTGGGTGAACATAAGAGACCTCTTTCAAACATAAAAAATTACTGACACCAAATGTTTAACTGTAGTCTATATACACTTTAAAAAATGCTTTGTTAAATACAACCCAGTGCTGGGTAAATATTGGACAGAACACATGCTGGGTTGTTTTCAACCCACAGTTGGGTTAAATGTTTAACCCAACCATCTGGGCAGTAACCCAACCACTGGGTCTAAACAACCCAGTCGCTATGTTCGTCCATATTTTACCCAGCGCTGGGTTGTATTTAACCCAGCATTTTTAGAGTGTAGAAAAATAAGTTATAGTTAATCATCTAAGCATCTGGAGCTGTTAATGTAGTCTTAATATTGCACAGAAAACTTCAATAATTGACAAGATTTAAAAGCTTACGGAAAGTTCAAACAAGTTTTTCTGGTTAGTCCAAATGATGACTGATGACTGACAGCAAGTGTCCGGTTCACCATGCACATTTCCCTTCAAATATATTGGAAAACCATTATTTCTTATTGATATTTTTAGCTAGTTTCTGTCATAGCCATTTAAATTAAGCTAAAAGCCAGCTCACATTTCATTTTTTGCTTTAATCTGATTGGTATCACCTGATTTTGTGAAGTGTGGTTCAAATTACATAGTTTGTGTAACCCAGTGCATTGAGATTAGGCTAAATATACAAAGCTAGTTTATGTTTATAGAAATAGCTATCAGTATTTCATATACAGTGGTCATTTATGTCGACTCTGTATTTTCAGTGAAGGAAAATTCCTGTATATCCTGTATCACCAGATCCAGCCCATAGATTGCAGCTGCCAGACCTTCTTTATATATTCTTGCTGCATCATCTTTGTAAAGGCTCAGAGCCAAAGCTCCGAACAGATCCACAGACATCAGATCCCTTCGGCTTTTGCGTGCAGTCATGCTGACACACACTTCTGCACCGACACACACATCATGCATTCACTGACATAAGCATGCAGCGCCATGCTAGAGCACACATCACAGGCCACTGAAGAGGTACGGAGATTACGCCCTTGAGTATCATTCTTTGGAAACTCAGGGGCCCTCTAGCCGGGAGCCGCCGTCTTTATACGGAGTGAAAAGGATTTGGTGTGTGAGGGTGTGTGTCAGCATTACCTGAAAATCTCCCTCTTACGGATACAGAGGTTCAGTTGTTCTTATGCACCGGGTATTCTTGATTGGCTCCTCCTTTTATGTCTCTTGATTCTCTCCTCCCCATCCCTTCCTCTCCTGTCTTTTTAAACCGAATGACCTCTATCACTTCTTAGGCAGGGCACAGGGGAAACGGTGGAAGTTAGGCAGTAGGTCAATGAATATTAATAAGACATTTTATACTCCTTCCAAAGGCCAGGCACGACACGTCCCCCCCCCCCCCCCCCCCCCCCCAGTCCTCTTTCTTGCCTTCTTTTCACCCGCTCACCATTTCCACACTGTCTTTCATCCCTCCAGCGACATCACTCCATCTTCAGTGAATGAAAAGAATGCGTTGTACTCAACACTGACCTTATAGGCCCCTTGAGCCACAGAGCCAAGATGGGGTTCTTGCCTAATAGCAATCTATAAAAAATAGCACTTTTCAGTCAGAAACGGGACCTGGCTCAGACACATTTATGTGCAGGCAACAAACGTTTGAGTCTGATTCAGGTCTTATCTGTATAAACATTTAGTTTGCTTATATTTTAATTATTTGGTCACACTTTAGTTTTGGGACAAATTCTCACGATTAACTAACTTTTATCTATGACATTTGCCTCAATAAATTACTAATTTGATGCTGATTAATAGTAAGGAAATTAAGTTTAGGTATGGGATATGATTATGTGGAATAAGGCATTAATATGTGCTTTATGAGTCCTAATAAACAGCCAATATGCTATTAATGTGCATGTTAATAAGTTAGTTAATAGTGAAAAACGACTGCTAAACTAAAGTGTTACCAATTATTTTTCTACATTGTCAGCCACCCTTAAGAATTTTGTAATGTAATAAATACAAAATTATTTTCATTTTTAAATATTTATTTATTCGTTTAATTACACAGTTAAAATAATAAATGACAGCCATACATTATAAATAATAATTGTAATAAATTATAATGGAATTCATATATTTTTATTTGTAAACAAACAGTAATGTTTAATATTTATATAATATTGAAATAAATGTTTAATTGTTTAAAAAAACAATAATATCTAAAATTAATTTCTTTATTAATCATAATTATCACTAACTGTATTACACAATTTACACATTTCTGTTAGCTTTAATGGTGCCTGAAAAATAAAACATTATTAGTTATTAGTTGCTAATTCATTTAGTTGCTAATAGTAATAATAATTATTACAATAATAATAATAATGTTTTATTTTTATAGCGCCTTTCAAGAACCCAAGAACACCTTACAAAATAATACAAGCAATTGGCAAACAAAATACACCAGACAGTCAAAAACCCAAGGATGTTTCACAAAATAATACAAGCAATTGGCAAACAAAATACACCAGACAATAAGAGAGGACATTAAGACAAACAAGTGTTGACAACAAAGAACTACAGATAATTAACAAGAAGAGGTCATGCAATCATATGATAAACATCAGTTACATCAAGAAGGTGGTCACGTGTCATACAGACAGAAGTTGAGAAATTGAGAAGCTGAGAGGTAAATGAATTATTTAGAGAACAAAGTGAATAGATGAGTTTTAAGTTGTGACTTAAATGTCTGGAGAGAGGAGGCAGCACGAATATTATGAGGCAGCTTATTCCATAGCTTAGGGCCTATAATACAGAAAGCCCTACCGCCTACCTTAGAGAGTTTATACTTGGGCACAACAAGCAAGTTATCATTGCTAGATCTGAGAGTCCATGCAGGAACATATGGTTGCACTAACTCGACTAGGTATTGAGGTATGAGGCCGTGATGGGCCTTATAAACTAAAACTAAGAGTTTGAACTGAATACGTTTGGCCACAGGAAGCCAATGAAGTTGGTGAAGGATGGGAGTGATATGTGCAGATTTTTTATTAAATGTAAGGGCTCGAGCAGCAGAGTTTTGTACCATTTGGAGACGATTAATAACTTTGGCAGGTAAGCCGCTATATAAGGAGTTAATCCAATCTGGAGGTTATAAAAGCATGGGTAATCGTTTCAGCATCTCCAAAATTAAGTGAGGGACGTATACAAACAATATTACGCAATTGGTAAAAGCATGATTTAACAATCTGACCAATATGTGAAACGAAGCATAACGCAGTGTCAAACAACACTCCCAAATTTCGCATAGTTGTTGAGGGCCTTATCTGGACACCATCGATATCTATGAAGATGTCATGCTGGGAGGAGCTCTGTGATTTAGGGCCAACCAGCAGGATTTCAGTTTTGTTTGTATTTAGTTGTAAAAAGATATCTGACATCCAGGTCTTAAGTTCTTGAAGACAGGAAACAATAGAAAGGGGTGGACAAACTGAGTTGGGTTGAACCGTAAAATAGATTTGAATATCATCAGCGTAACTATGAAAATTGAGACCATGACGTCTAATGATCTGACCCAGTGGCAGCATGTAAATGAGAAATAAAAGCGGACCAAGTACAGAACCTTGGGGTACACCACGGGAAATAGTGACAGTGCGAGATCTGTTCTTACCTATCCTAACGAACTGCTGTCTATCTGATAGATATGAAGTTAGCCACTGAAGAGCAGCACCAGTGATACCTATAGCAGATAGTCGAGAAAGAAGTACAAAGTGGCAAACAGTATCAACGGTTGCACTCAGATCAAGGAGAACCAGGATACTGTGGGCACCTGAATCAGAAACCAGAAGGAGATCATTAACCACGTTTAAAAGTGCTGTTTCTGTGCTGTGAGAGGGACGGAAACCAGATTGAAATCACTCATAAAGATTATGTTTCTCTAAATGAGACTGCAGTTGTGCTGCAACTACTTTCTCAAGTATTTTAGCAACGAATGGAAGGTTTGATATTGGTCTAAAATTATTCAGATCTGTGTTATCAAGACCAGGTTTCTTAAGGATTGGGGTGATGGCAGCTACTTTTAGGTCTTGTGGAACATAACCAGTGGCAAGGGATCTGTTTATAATATGAGTAATAGGTTGGATGAGTGAAGGCAAAAGGGTTTTGAGTAAGTATGCTGGAATAGGATCAAGTGTGCAGGAGGCAGAGTTTGATTTGATAATCAGTTGTTCAACTGCAGATATATTTGTGGGTAAGAAAGTGTTGAGTGGGTGACCTATCAGACATGGAGAAAGGTGGGGAGAAATGTCTTGGTAAATGTTATCAATTTTACGTAGGAAAAAAGACTGAAAGCTTTCACAAAGATCAACAGAGCCATTAATAGCTACGGACAATGGTTTAACAAGTTTGTTGATTTCAGGAAAAAGAGCTTTAGGTTTGCACTTGGCTTTATTAATCACAGTAGATAAATAGGTAGAGTGTACAGTGTTAAGTGCCTCTTTATATTTCACTACTGAATCTGAAAAAGCAATAGCATGCACTATAAGGGAGGATTTTTTATAAAGTTGTTCAAGATGCCTACATTCAGCTTTCATTACTCTAAGTTCAGAGGTGAACCAAGGAGAGGAGTGAGCGGAAGGGACAGTTCTAGTTTTTTTTTAGTGGAGGAAGGTCATCCAAAACATTACAAATAGTTTCATTATAGATTGAGAGTATCTCATCAGGGCTCAGGAGGTTGAGTGCGGATGAGAGAGGGGAGGCAGCAGTAGCAACAGAAAAATTGTCAGTGGTTACAGATTTCAGGTTACGATAGATAAGATACAGTAGTTTTAGTTTTTGGTTTTACAAGGGGGAGAGAAAAACCAAAGACAAAAAGTTTATGATCAGAGATGCCCAATTCATGACCCTGAGCACCAACATTGCCAATACCAACAGTGCAAAGCAAATCAAGAGTATGAGAATGTGAATGCGTGGGAAAATCAATATGCTGCGATACATCAAAATAATCCAAAACAGACAAAAAGTCTTTTGCAGTATTACAATCAGAATCAACATGTATGTTAAAGTCACCTAGCATTATGATTCTGTCATGCTGGGCACTGGCGAGAGTGAGAAGTTCAGTCAACTCCGAGAGGAAACTTGCGTTATGTTTAGGGGGTCTATAAATCAACAGAATCAGAAGTGGAGCAGGACCAGCAAGTTTAAATGATAGACATTCAAAACTTGAAACATCAAGAACATCATATTTGGTCATTTTATAATTGTTCTTAAATACCACCGCCAAACCACCACCTCTGCCAGTGAGACGAGGTTTTGTCAGATATCCAGGAGGGGTTAATAGATTAAGTTCAATGAAGTCATCAGGCATTTGCCAGGTTTCAGTTAGAAATAGTAAATCCAAATTTCTCTCAATTATAATATCACTCAGCAGTGTGCCCTTGCCAGTCAAGGAACGAGTGTTCAAAAGGGCACAGTTGTGTCTGTGGGGCACATGCATTGCACACCTTGGTGAATGAGAAATATCTCTGGTTAAGGGTATGAGAGTACGGACGCAATGGAAATTCACATCATTACTATGGTAATGCTTAGGTCTGTGTGACCAGATCACAGGTATTGAAGAAAGAGGGTTGCAGTCATAAATCCACCGACGCTTTGCAGACCGATGGATGTAATGTGGACGACGAGCAATTCCAAGAGTTTTACACCATTCATATAGGTATATCCAGACGGGAGGGACAGTTAAGGTTATGCAGCTGCGATGAGGTATAACAAAGATCCATGCTACCAATGAGAACCAAAACAAGCCCGGATATGACTAGAGCCAGCGGTCTCAAAGCCAAAAATTTATTAATAGCGAAAGACATCTCCTTGCACTGTTTAAGACAGCACTCACAGAAAAATAGTACAGCCACACTAGAAAAAAAACCACGTTAGCCAGGCCCAGTTAGATATGATCCACAAAACCACTCGCTAAACAAGTGGAAACTTATTTACCGGAGGCATCGAGCGGTATGGGACCTACGGATAGGCAAGGGCAGAGGGCTCGCAGAAAGCTGTAAAGTGGGGCCACACCTCTCCACGTTAGCCAAGCCCGGGTAGGCAGAACTACAAAGAAACACTGCTCAATGAGAAAGAGGAAACTTACTCACCGTGAGTGCAGAGTGGTAAAGCAAAACACGGGCAGAGGGCTTGCGGGAATTTCAAAAAGTGAGACGCTGAACAGAAGTTTGGAAAGCAGTCCCAAAAATATCAAAATGTCAGCAGTCCAGCAGCATAACAGTTCCAAACGCTCAATATGATGTCGCTATTTATTCGGACATTCGGACGTTTCGCCAAGCACTATTCCATTAAATCCAAATTTTAAGTCCCAAGAAAACACATCCAGACGCTCAGATATGGCGATGTCACTGTTTATTGCTACATCCAAATAGCACTCTTCTATTAAATCCAAACTTTAAGTCCCAAGAAAACACATCAACACGAACGATTGACAAAATAAATGAATAACAAAATAACAAAACAACGATAGCGATGAGAAGCGACAGCCACTTCGCGCACAGCGTACTCTCACCGGAAGTACTAGTTATACTTGTTGTTGTTATTATTATTATTATTGTTATTATTATTATTATTATTATTATTATTATTATTAGCAATAATTTTAGTAGTTTAATAATTGACATCTAAATTATCACCTTCTTTTTTGATGTTGTGTTCTGATTGCTGGACCTCAGAATGGGATTCTTTCGTTCTGAACCCTTTAGGATGCATAACTATATTAACAAGTTGAGTTTTGCTTTTGAAAACCATTTCTATACTGGTTATAAGTTATATCTGCCCCTGACCAGCAATATCTATCCACCATAAACCAGGATAAACCAGCCTAGCGTTTCATTCATACTGGTCTAATAAAGGTATTTCTGCAGGTTATTTGTAGATGTGTTGCAAAGCACATTCGGGAGTTAGAGCCCTTGAAAGGAGTAATTAGGATTTCTCTCTGTTTTTGACTGAAAGATGTTTGTAGACCTCAAGCTGAACCTGTATGATGAGTTTGCAGTCATCACACGGTTCACCCTTCCTCTGATGTTCAGGCCCAACTGAGTCTGTCCTCCTCTGTCCGTTTCATCCTCAGTCCACGACCCGGCGGTGTCTGAAGTTTACACAGTTCCACCACGAATCCCTTTCGTTTGATAAATAGAAAAACAAGATGTTAATTATGGAGTAATCCTTTTAAGGGCTCATCTCCTGCATCTCCTCCCTGCTCTGAGCTCAGGATGGCCTTAATTTATTCATTATGCATGAGCTATTTATTATTCATTTCCTCGTATTCTGTCTGCACATACTCCTCAGAGTGGTGTTATGGAGAGGAAATCAGAGGAAGATGAAATATCTGTTTTTATATGAGCCACATCTGCCTGGTTTGGTTGAGCTCTCTCTCTCGCCGTCTTTCTCGGCTGTTTTCTTGCCCGATGGCACGGACTGGAGATCAGTCTCAGAAAATTGCTGAGCGTTGTAATTGACTTTGTCTAGGTTGGAGGCTAAAGGTACTGTGCATCTGTAGTTATGCCTTGAAAAGACTTATGATCTAATCCCACCAGTGTCGGCCTGTATTTTACCAGTGTAAGCTGCCTTAAATACACACACTGACTCTGTACTCTACTGATGACTTGCATATGCCGCTTTACTTTTGGTTAGTGTACATGGACATGTTGAGCATGGAGATGAATGAGATAAATGAAATGCACAGAGCCGAATTAGAAAGAACCTAAAGGGATTGTTTATCCAAAAATTGATGAGTCCAGTGTTGTTTTGGTCTTGGACTCCACTGACTTGCAGTGTCCATGGAAACAGTGTCAGTGCAGTGTCAAAAAACTATTTTTTGTCCAATTCAGAATATTTTCCATCGTTCTTTCATCTATCTATCTATCTATCTATCTATCTATCTATCTATCTATAGTATATCTCTGTATTGTTCTATCGTTCTTCTTTTTGTCTGTTGATCTGTTCTCTCTGTCATTCTGTCTGTTTATCGTCTTATCTATCGGTCTATTCTATCACTCTATTTGTGTTTCAGTTGTACTATTGTTCTTTCTGTCCATATATCATTCTATTTATCGTTCCATATACAGTGGAGCAAAAAAGTATTTAGTCAGCCACCAATTGTGCAAGTTCTCCCACTTAAAAAGATGAGAGAGGCCTGTAATTTTCATCATAGGTATACCTCAACTATGAGAGACAAAATGAGAAAAAAAAAAATCCAGAACTTGGGAGAACTTGCACAGTTGGTGGCTGACTAAATACTTTTTTGCCCCACTGTATCATTTAAACTCATCATCATCTAAATGTATTTTTTCATAACTGGAAGCTCTATTAACCAATCAGAATCCAGGACCTGAACTAACCGGCACAGGCTGACGTGGGAGTTCTGTGCAGCTGCCCCTCTTCAGCTGTTTTCTCTCTGATGGAGAGATCTTCTCTTTACTCCTCCTTTCAGAAAAGGAGAGCTGGTGTTGATGCCCTGAAATTCTCTTTATGCCCACCTTTTTTTTTTTTTTTTTTTTTTTACTTCTCTTTCGCTCCTCCCCCTGATGAGTGGCTGTCTGTTGCCTCTCAGATCAATTTGCCCCTCAGCAACACGGGAAGCTTAGACAGTTTGTGAATGTGTGTGTGTACATGTGCATGTCCAATTCTTTATCCCTATGCATTGATGTGTAAACCTATTCATAAGCATGCAAGTGCATTTGGGCTAGCTAGCATGTCTAAATATAACTAGACTGTATATATAACAGTCACAAGAACAAGCGGATTCGGCTTGTCACTGTGCACTTACTGTGCCTAAATACTACAGTGATCAATAGAGATCCATCTCCTCCTCAGCAACACTACTTCCTGTCTCCTTCCCAGCGCCAGCCTGACAGATTAGAAGCTTTGTAGCCATTGAAGTACAAGCGTGCCGTAAAACAAAAGGGACCCGCTCTTGTTCTGTCCAGTTAAAGGCTGGTAATTACCAGCCAGCCATTTCTGATGTTTACAGCTTCCAGAAAGACACAACTGTCAATGCAGTCTTGCTAACTGTCTGCTCTTTTTGCGTTTAGATAGATGAGGCAAAACAACTGAAGAAGTCCTTTATATTTCCTTCAAGATGATTTTTCTTTCCACAGGCAGGCAGCCTTTTACTATTTGATGCTATTTAACTAAAAGCTCCTCACGGTTGGAGTGGTATGTTTATGTGTGTGGGTAGGCAACCATTAGCTGTCACTGGCTGAGATGGAGCCCAGCCGAGTTAAAAGGAGCAACTTGCTCCAACACCGCAAATCACTGTATATGAGAATTTCCACACTGACGGACTCGAGTGCAAACACACGGATGCACACATACCAAACTAACCCGTAAATGTGCAGTTGTTGTGTGTCTGCATGTGGCAGGGAGATTTCCTGCAGGTGGGGGAGCATTGGAGTGGGTCGACGCCTTGAAGTGTGGCGTAGCTTGATGGCACTGCCGCAAACTCATTCAATTTGTCTAAGGATCCCCCTCCGCACACACACACACAGATTGTCTTTTGGTGGCGTGGGCAGATGCTCTGAAGCAAGGAGAATGGTTGCACCAGCGCAGGCTCTCTTCTTCTCCCCTGGGGTCTGTTTTAAAGGATGATGGGATACGGGAGGGCGGAGGATATGTCATATTATTTTATTCTCATCTTTCCCTCCTGCCCTCGCGCTGATGTGCGTGGACGTAGTTCAGCAAAACAGACCCGCTTTATTCCGTGTTTTGTCCTCTTCTAACCTCCCTGTCTCTGTCGTTCTTTCTCTCAGAAGTGTGTGGGGGGTGATTATAGTGTGGATCTGTCTGGGTTTGCTTTTAGCACACACTATCATTGCATCTGGTTTAGGCATATATTCTACTAAGTGTGCGCACTGACTAGTCTCTCTAGGGGAATTCTGCATTTGAGTGAAGGTAAAGATGGTCACAGGAACCCTTCGACTTTGTCACTGATTAGCTTATGGGTTTTTCGACCCGCCATCTACACCCGAGAATGCTGTCAAGGACATCGATGAAGCTTGGCAGAGGGTTAGGCATTTAAAGTAGCACCTCAGAGAAGTGCAAAGTTCTCTGCTAAGTCCCCAGCCTGCTTTCTCTACTGAAATATGCTCTACAGAAAGTGTCCAATTAATTTTAATTTCAATTTAATTCAATATATTAAATTAACATCATTTTTCAGTAAATGTGTTTTGTTTAGTTTTTTCTTTTGTTTTTTTTTTCTTTGTTTTTGTTTTGTGTGTGTATTTTAGTTTGTTTTTTTTCTTTGGTTTTGCTTTGTTTTTGTTTTGTTTTGTTTTGCTTTGCTTTGTTTTTTTTCATTTTGTGTTTAGTTTTGTTTAGTTTTTCAGTTTTCCAAAAAAAAAAAAAACTTGTCTTGTGCAGGGTTGCAGTTTTATGTTATTTATTTATTTTTTTTTTGTCTGGCATTACTTTTGAGCACACGCTATCTTGAGTGCTTCTTCTACTAAGTGTGCACTGACTAGTCTTCGTAGGGGAATTCCAGAAGGCCAATGGAACCCTTTGACCTGTTGTATTACTTTGTCACTGATTAGCTTTTATGTTTTTCAACCCACCATCTACACTGAGAACATGGTCAGGGACATCTATGAAACTTGGTAGAGTATTAGACACATAACCTCATTTAATCTCAGAGAAGTGCAGTGTTCTCTGCTAAAACCCAAGCCTGCTATATCTGTTGCTGTTAGTATTTCATATGAATGACGAGCACCATTCAAGCCAATTAATGTGTTTGTTTTTAATGTTCTAACCAAAACATTTTAATAGAAAACTGAAGAGCCTCGGAGGCCCGTGAACTGCAGGGCCTTGGTTTGCCTACTCCTTTTATCCAATTAGGAGAGAGATTGATATGTCTCTGGAATGCATGCTGCGTTTAGGTGTTGCCTCAATGGTTATTCTCAGATCATAATAAATGTAGGTCAAACATGATTGGCTGTAATGGGTTTAATAGGCAGGTTATTAATCATCTGAATGTGTAGGATGGTGGTTGAATGGAATTATGGTGTTGAAAATACTCGGGCCGAGGTGTCAGCCTAATTGATTTTCACATTAGTGAATAACGGTGAGACAGGAGACAGCAAGAGAGTTAAAGGAAGTGTGGGAATTAGAGAAATTGTTGCAATATTTTCATTCATTCCATACATATGACTTATTCTTAAATTATTGAAATTAATTTCACATAAGTTGGAGCTATGTATATATTTTGTTTCAGTAAATGTTGCATTTGAAAGGTACTATATTTATTTTTTTAATATTTAATAAAAAATACATATACAATACAATGTATTTATTTAAAATGTAATTAAATATAGTTAATGAAAATAATGGCTTATGCATAAATGCGTAATTTGTTTTACACAAATAAAAATTGCATTGATGTACACATTTTATTACGAAACTGGAAATGTATTTTATTTTATTTCATTTCAGCATCGATTCTCCAAATCACTTGTCCTGTATAGGGTTGTGTTTTTGTTCTGTTTTGTTTTTTGCATTTTAACTTGCATTCATAGTCTACTAGGCTTAAAAATTTTCAATGGCAAACCAAATCAGTTGCCATATCCTTTAGTTGTACTCCAACTAAATTTTTTCCCCGCAGTCATTTTGATCTGTTATTTTGCCCCCTTGAGTTTTCAGCTGTTTTCTGTCATTTCTTGGAGCATGCTGGTTCCATGGCATGGAATGGCTCTTTGACTTTTTTTTTTTTTTGTTTTCCCCTCAGAAATCAGACATTTTCTCAGCTGTTAAATTGCGCTCCCGTTGCACTGAAGGGAAATTAATTACTTTCTCTCTCCGCCTCCCTCTTTTGGAGGAGAACAAGAATAAGAGTCACCACAGGGGAGAATTCACTCCTTTTGCCATAGAAGTCATTGCGTTCTGTGCGTGTGTGTGTGTGTATGTGTGTGTGTGCGTGCGTGTGTGTGTGTGTGTGCGCCAGTCTAGCTGTTTCAAGCCCTCTCTCCTTTTATCTCACTTGCTTTGTCTTTTCATGTTTAGCCCTTCTGCTATTCATGCGTTCTCATGCTGTTCTCATGCTGTCTTTACCTTTTAGTGCTGTAGCCTGAAAGATGTTCTGCCTCTCTCAGATTTAGTCTTGGATTATGATTAGCTGATAAGCCAAATACTTTTTTCTTCTGCCTTCAGTCTCAAAGATTTGCATATTTACTGTATGGTCATGCATTTCAGTCTTGTGCTTGGTATATATCTGTTCAGTTCACAGTCCTAAAAACCAGGGAGAGAATTAGCATTTTCAAGCCATTGTTTCCCTCGGGATGTTTTAATGAGTCTGTGGTTAATGTTAACTTCCGTTTTGTTCTACAACATATACTACCATTCGGAGGTTTGGGATCAGATAAAAAATTAAATAAAATGTACAGCTGTTTCCACAAAAATATTAAGCAGCACAACTGTTTTCAACATTGATAATAATGAGAAATGTTTCTTGAGTGGCAAATTAGCATATTAGAATGATTTCTGAAAGATCATGTGACACAGATGACTGGAGTAATGGCTGGTGAGAATTCAGCTTTGCTGTCACAGGAATAAATTACTGTACATTTTAAAACATATTCAAATAGAAAACAGTTGCCCTCCCCAAGCTTTTGAACGTTACTGTAAATTAAAGTCACACCTCAAAATTGTGTGCCTCAAAATTGTGCAAATTGCTGCATATTGACTACAACTGTTATTGAATTTGTCAGGCATTTCGTAGACATTTCGTATTTATGTTGTAAATTGTAAGTTAAAATAGCTTTTTTAAGATTAACATTTGAAGTATGGTTTTCCGTAACTTATATTTTGGAAAAAATATGTAAAATATGAAAGTTTCTCCAAGTACTGTTAACCACAGATTTGACTCATAAAATGCTATTTTAAAAACTCATTAGTAATTCCAGAGGGAACCTTTGTCAAATTAGCATTCTGAATTGGCCTTCAAATAGACGTCATGACTGAACAGCTCTTTATTCTTTTTCCCTTTTGTTTTAATTATATACATTTCTATTTCCCCTGCAAAAAATACAAAAGACGTGTAACTCTCTCTCTCTCTGCTTCCCTCCTTTTTCTCAGTGTGAGATGAAAGATGTCGAGAATGAGGAAAAGCGAAACTCCTTGTTCCTGGAACTGTTGGAGTCTAGTAATAAATGGGAGGAGTTTCAACACCTTATGCTCCTCCTACAGGCGTGGCCACCAGTGACTGACAAGAGCAGGTGAGACTTTGGTGTTGACACTCAATTTCCAATTTACATATTCACTTTAAAAAAAACTTCGGTAAAACTTTACAATAAGGTGTCATTTGTTAACATCAGTTAATGTATTAACTAACATGAACAAACAGTGAACAATACATTTATTACACTATTTATTCATCTTTGTTAATGTTAGTTAATAAAAATACAGTTGATCATTGTTTGTTCAAGCTAGTTCACTGTCCATTACCTAATGTTAACAAACACAACTTGTGATTTTAATAATGCATTAGTAACTGTTGAAATTAACATTAACTAAAATTAATAAATGCTGTAGTTTTGTTCATTCTTAGTTCATGTTAACTAATGTAGTTAACTAATGTTAACTAATGAACCTTATTGTAAGTGTTACCAAAACTTCTTATATAGGGTATAATGTACTACTTAACAGATAAATAAAACAATGAAAAATGTAGGAGATTGGTTGGCAGAGACGGCAGTGGTCATTATACTAAATATCTGACTGCAGAATGCCAGGATTGACCAATCAGAATCAAGTGTTTTAGAGAGACCAGTATATATGCAATCACTTTTGCCACAAGCATTTTTCCCACAAATAATTATGAATCTCTGTTGTTCTCTGCATTTTCTTTCAGAAAAATTGTTCCCTTTAATATATACAGTATATATAAATCAAGCTGCTTTCTCATTAAATGTCTTTGAATTGGAGTGCTATTAGACCATTAAGTGTGATTGTAGGTTTGATGAGGTAAATTGTTGTGTATTGTATAACTGAATGAGTTTTTGAGGTTAAAGTCGAGGCTGCCAGAATGTGCGTTGATGATCGGAGAGCTGTTCTGTATTTGGATCAATAGACAGAAACAAAGAATATAAGCCGGCTGATTATGCATTGTGCCACATTTTCAAATAGCTTGAGGTTTTTTGTTTTCATGAAGAGTTTTGAATTAACATTCTTAGAGAAGAACACTGAGCGTGTGTGTGTGTGTGTTAATGTGTCCATGTGAGTTTTGTGTGTTTGTCATTATGCTCTTTGGCATTTTAAACAAAAGGTGAGTGCGATAAGGAGCCAAATGTAGAGAGGATAAAGGAGAGCTTGACTATACATTCATTTATTCACATGTGACCATGTGCGGCATTTGTGATCACACAGTGCACCGGGTGTGTGTATCATCACTTAAGATTCAGATGGCACATTTGCTGTCTCCTGAACACCTGTCTTGTCGCTCCTCATTCTGTCTTGCTTTTGCAAGTCCCAGAAAAGGCCATCCGAATGGAAATCAATTTAAATCGACACCGCAGAGCTCTGGGTGGCAGACTTTTCTTAGAGGATATATGACACTGGCCACACCATGATCCTTTTAAAGTATTCAATTAAATTCAAGTTTATTTGTATAGCGCTTTTCATGATACAAATCGTTGCAAAGCGCTGTACAGAAAATTGAGTTTCTACAATATACAGGTGCATCTCAATAAATTAGAATGACGTGGAAAAGTTCATTTATTTCAGTAATTCAACTCAAATTGTGAAACTCGTGTATTAAATAAATTCAGTGCACACAGACTGAAGTAGTTTAAATCTTTGGTTCTTTTAATTGTGATGATTTTGGCTGACATTTAACAAAAACCCACAAAATCAAGTGTGATTAAATGATGAAAGAATTTTCATTTTTGGGTGAACTATTCCTTAAATTATTCTCCTAACATGAGTTGAAATTGAAATTCTGGTGGTACTTTTAATTTATATTCATGTAGTTTCCATAGACAGTAAAATAAAAAAAGGAAAATGAAATACGATACTGTATGAGAATTTTGTGAAATCTTACAATGACCAGTTAAATTCCAGAAAATGAAGGGGGGAAAAAGCATAAAAGTAGTCTATATATCTCGTATGCTATAATCTTCTGACGTCATATGATAGCTTTGTGTGATCTAAGTCAACTAAATCAAATATGCTAATGGCATAGATTGGATGTCACTAATATCAAACATAATTGGTTTTTGCATTTCTTGTAACCAAACACCACAATGCCAAACTTGCTCCAGTACCTGTGATTTCAGAGCTCTAGCAGATCAACTTAAATTTCATTTTATGACTTTAGAAGACTTGGAATACAGTACATGAGTTATATAGACCATTTTATGACACCTTTTATGGTGCTTTTATAGTTAAAACCGTTGTTTTATAGAGAAGATCTAGGTGAAGATTCTTTAAAATTCACTTTTTGTTAAAATGGCAGCATATGGGTTCAAAAAAACATGAGGGTGCGTTTGCATTTTTTAATGAACCTTTCCTTTAAGGACGTTTTCATAGCCAATCTATGTATCCTTTAACTACTGTAATGAATGTAATTAAGTTTTCCAGGTTCCTCGTTGTCTTTGTAACTGTGGATTGTGTTATTATCTACAGTAAAACATTCTGTGTATGAAAGACCAGCTTCAATTATAAGAGAAATCAGTGCGTGTGCGATTGCATTTGATTATGATTATGTGTGTTTATCTCAGTCGGCAGTGTAGTTTGTTAGAAAGCTTCTCTCATCTCTTGTAGAAGTCAAGAAATAAGCATATGCGCTGTTTTATAGCTGCACGCGTGTAATATGCCATGATAATTATGATTGGATTTCTTTTTCATTATACAGAGCTTTCCTATTAAAAGTTTGACGGTGCCTCGTGAACTGTCATGATTCTTATTTGATGTCATTACATCTTTAGCACTGTTTTGAGTGTTGGTCTTCAGAAACATGTCTCTCTCTACACAGGTTGGAGACGGAGCAGAATCCCTGGGTGGGTCTTACATCTGCCCTGCTTGCACATTCCTCAAGCCTTTCTCACATAAACATCGGGGATGAGGTTCTAACTATGTGCCGCTCACTCTACCCAACCAAACACAAACTTAACCCACAGGTAAGAGTGTGTGTGTCATCACCACTACACACTAATGCCACTGACAGCAAGTCTAGAGTAAAAAAAAAGAATCTGCGAAAATGCTGAAAATGCTTCTACCTTTGTAATAGATCTCTGTGCTTTTCCTGTAACTTGTTACTGTGAGTGCAGCTCTGCTATGTTGATTATAGCGTGACATTCACACTTCACTTCCGTTTATTCTAGTGCATTGGGTACATTTGCTCTCTGCTGTTGAATGCTGGGATTAGGCTGCCCGCTCTGAAGTTGATGACAGAGAGTGAGAATGAGCATCTGCGCAAACTGACCCAGGATCAGATCAAAAACATCACTGATGTAAGTTTCATTCTGACTGCGTTTTCTCTCACAGGCTAAATCCCTGTCTCACGATGTCCCACGATGTTGCAGATAGCTCAGTAACCACAAAGTGGACTTTTTTTTATTTTAAATTCAGTTCAGCTGCTTTTTATGCATTTCCCTTGATTGTGTGTTTTCTGGGAATCTAATCCATGACTTTGGCATTTCTAGTTCAACACTTTAACAGTTGAGGTACATGAACAATGTTTTAATTATGGCTTGGTTGACAGTATTGATTAATTTTAATCAGTCTTCATTTTTGAAGAACCAATACTTATTCTTAAATTACAACATCAGTCTTTTAGTCTATAATGTTTTCTGTTGATGTGTAAACAAAATGTTGCTAAACATTACTAGTAACATGCCTGGTATTAAATCTTCATATTTCAACAAGGAATTGAAATAGAAACGTGGTTATCATTAAACAAGTTTATTTAAAAACTGCCTTAAATGTTTTTGTACAACTCAGTTTCTAATTTGAGTGTTGAATATTATATTTAGAAATAAATAGCAATTATATTTGTTAATTTTAATAATTAATACTATAGTAATGTACCAACTAACTGGGTTCCTTGTATAGTTTACAGCATTAATTGATAGATTGTATTCCTTCAGAAAAACTGACATGTACCTGATGTATATCCAAACTAAGTGATATTGAATTGAATTGAATGGAAATCAAATTATTATTCAAATTATTTGTGAATCGAATTGAACCGGTATGTTATAAATGTTAATGTTAATACCCAGCCCAAGTTCTGCAGTGTTATTTAGTACGATTTATAGACTATTATAGTACGTATTACTATTTTGAATTACTTTGTTTTATTTTTGATTTTTAGATTAATTTTTAGTCGTGTTATGTGCAATTTTTTATATTTGTATTTAACTTTTGTTTCATTTTTACTTTTATTTCAGTTTTTGTTTGTCATTTAAGTACTGAAACTTAAACATATTTCAGTTATTTGTCAAGACAACATTTATCATTTTAATTTAAATTTAAGTTTTTCCATCAAATTTTAATAATTTTTTTTTTCAGCTTTATTATAATTAATGAAAATGATTTTAGTTTTAGTTTAAGTTAACAATAGCAACACTCCTGTGGTGATTATAATAAGAACGGTAGCCACATTATTTGCTTGCAGAGTAGATGAAGTTTAAAAATATGTAAAATTACATTTAATCTATAGATTAATCAGATTAAATTATAAAAGGTTTTAGTGAAATTAACAGTTGAGAAGGTCATCGATTGGAGTGTCTTTTAAAGTCTAACCAGGCCATTTTATTCATTGGCCTGTGGTCATTCTGCATTTTCTAAAAGTGGCCTCCAGGTTAAATAATATCATTTGTGCTAACAGCAATAATGAAAAAAAGGGATATCATTCATAACCTATTGCTGGACATATCTAACGGTCAAGGGTGTATTCTTGTCAGCTAGCCACCACTGTCACTAGTAATGTGGATTCAATTAAACTAAACTGACTGTTGACACCAGAATTGACTGTGAATCAGATATGTGCTATCAGAGCAAGCTTGCCTCTTACCGTAACCTCTATCTCTCTCTGACTACAGGTCAGATAAAAGCCAAGCCCTCGCCGTGCCATCACTTAATTTATCCTCTCAGCTCTGCTAGAGGGCTAGATAAGCAATGGCTGTTGTGGGAATAACTACACATTAAAACCAAACACGTCGACTCTTCCCAGAGACCTTGAAAACATGATTTGATTCATTTGCATTAATCTATATGCTTTTAATCTAAAGCAACTTACTCTACATTAACTTCTGCTGCAATTCCCTGCTGTAAGCCAAGGGTTAAACGCCTTGCTCTGCTGCTCAATGCTGGAAGTCTCAACAGGTCATGTGTTGACACAATGGATCTGCATACTTTTAATTTCTTCTTTTTTTTGGAGTAATTATTAGGAAAATCTGCAGAATTAAATATGATAAAAGAGTTAGGAGTACTACACTCTTTAACTGAAAGCATTATCAAGCGAATCGAAAACAATTAATTTTTTACGTTTTTACCTTTTGAAGGGGTGATATTGAGAAATCAAAATTTCCTTGATCTTTTGAAATAATTTTAAAATTATATTTAAAATTTAAAATAATAAGTTTCAAAACTTCCTTCCCAGTACATTAATTAAAAAATAAGATGTAAAAACAGTCTTTTTGAACTTGCTGCAAATTTTTGAAGTCAGTTAACTTGATAGATTAGTATATGATATTCCACATTTACATGTCAGCCAGTGCAGATATTCAGTAAATTAACCTACTGTGAAGCAATGAGGACTAAGTAGGACAGTTATTAACACCAAACAATATTCATAAACACCTAATGATAATAGTTAGAGTTACATGTGGAAAAGTCTGACAAAACTTGCACTTGCATATCCTTCCAAAGGATTCTACCATTCAGAACGACTGACTGAAGTTTGTTTTTAACAAGGTCCCTTATCATAGCCTGATCATAGAGCACAGCTTGAACCGCTACGCTACCACCACAGCTCACCGCGATGCTGTTAGGCTTCACCTAAAAATTCATCATAGCCCAAAAACTGACTAGGGAACTGACTGGATAAGCTGTGTCTCAGAAGGATCAATTAGAGCTCACATTCTCACTGACTCTAGATCAGATAAAGCCATGAAACTGAGAAGAGCTCACTTAAAATGAGGGTAATCTCCTTCTCTCGGGGCAAGCGTGATGTGCTTTCATCTCCAAACCTGGCAGAGAGATGGAGGAAAGCCAGAAAGAAAGAAATAGGTGAATTTGGGTATGTTGTTGACTCTTTTAAACAAGTGATTTGTTTTGAGTCAAGAAGATGCCGTGTATGTGTCTATGTTTGTGTGCACTGCACATGTTTGTCTATGGCTTCAGTTGTGGTGGTCTGTCCCAGATTATTATGCCTGATCAAGATTATTTGATCTAACTGTAGATGTTTGTAATTATTATTGTGCTTTTTTTTTTTTTTTTGCTTTTTTTTTTTGGCAAATGCCATGAAATGTGTCTCTTTTTATGCATATTTTTATGTCTCTTTTTATGGTGCAGTGGTGTATTATGAACCCGCACATATGACATTAACAGGTTTCAGCTCTCAAGTTTCACTTTATTGTAATATTATTTAGTTTTCACTGTTATGGTATGGATCACCTTAAAATAATTCATCAAAGTGAAGAATTTGAGACAGATATATTACTAGTACATAATATTTTAATATTCAATGACAAAAATATATTACCACAATATAATATTCACGTTGTCTCGGCCACAAAAGAAACGTTGTTGTAAATGGAAAAACCAAGATTAAAGAGGAAACCAAAGAAATATTTTTTTTAGCATTTGTAAACATTTAAAACATTACTTATTTAAAATATTAAGACTAAAATGGGCCCCAAGAGAAATAATCTAAACATTTGTAAATATCTGAAATATTACTTAAAGTATTAAAGTAAAATATTAATAATACTAAAGTGAATCCTTAAGAATTGTTAAAAATATTTGTAAAGAATTAAAATACTACTAATTATTTTAAACATTACTAGGACTCATTTAAAAAAATAAATAAATAAAAATCGAAGTATTTAAAATATTATTTATTATTCTGTTTTCATGCATTATTTGTTTACATATACATTAATTATATATTATGTTCAAGCTGAACAAATTTATATTTTTCTATTATACAATTTTTGTTATACCATTAATCGCATTCATTTGTATGACAATTAATTCATCAAACAAAATGTTGTGATTTTGGTTTGTGTTTCTTGTTCTTCTCAGCAAGTGTATCATGTTGTAATCTATCAACACAATCTGACTTCAGCAGTAAAGGGAGTTTGCTTCACAAGGGCACTCCCCTCTGAACGCTCAAGACATTGATTTATTTAGCAACCCTTCTGCCATGCTCCAACCTCCACACACACACACGTACACACACCGTGTCCTCGTTTCCCCTTCTAAACTGTTGCTTACTGAAAGCCTGACATTTTGCTGCATTCTCAGTAGAGCAGTTGCAGCTGTCATTACGTTAGATTTTTGTTAATTTTATCATTGTTTTGTGTAAATTCACTCCTCTGGCAAGCTTAAAACCTCTGCCGATGTTCAACCACATTATCATCACCGAATAATTCATTTCTGACTTCTTAATTCTTTTCAACCCCTTCCTGCTTTTGTTGTGTAGTTGTTTAAGTGAGGACTTCCAACCGGTGATGTAGTTACACAAGAACGAGCGGCGACATGCGTCATCTTCACAAAAGTAATCAAGTATCATTCATCTTTGACTCCTTCAGCTCTGTCTTCTCCATACATATCCGGTCACACCTCAGCCCCGGTGCTTCCTTTTTCCTCACTGATTATATTTGAATAGACTCATCAGTGCCATTCAATTGGCTTTCTGTACCGGGAGCAATTACACAGCGCTCGGCCTGTCTCTGTTTGTATTGGGCGATCTGATGTGCATTGTTCCCGCTCATAATATGAATTACTCCGGAATATGAATTATGTTGAATAAGCATAGCTTTTATTATTCTCTGTGATGAGGTTGTTTTTATGGAGATTATTTTGTTTAATTAAGAACAACAATCAAAAATAGAGGGGAAATTATGAAGTGATTATGTAGGTTATTGTGTTCTTTTATTATATATTTTTCTTCAATTTTAAGTGGCCTGTTATTAATTTTGCTAGTCATGCGCTGCGTGTCTATTTGTTTACGTGACAGCCTTGTCAGTCTTGCTATTGAAATGATCTTGTAAAACATTTGTACAGGCGACGCTGTTTCACTGACAGAAATCTTCAATTAGACCATTTAAAGCAAATTGATGTAAGAATGCTTGTGGAATAGAACACCGGATGTCAGAATCTGTCGGACCGTGAAGATTTGACCCTAGAGATGTGAGGAGTCCACCATTAAGACAATCACTCCTTTATTTTCTTCTCTGCAGGAGTTCACTTGATCCATTGTGTGCATAGACCTGGTCTTTCCAAAAAATCACAGTTCAGGAAATGTGAATGAATGGGCCTGTAAAGTGAAGAAAGAGGACATGAAAGAAAGGGACAGTAGTCGACAGTTCGGCTGAATGACTTTGGTACACTGTAAAACCTGATTATTAGAGTAAACTCAACTTAAACATTTTAAGTTTATTCCACTCAGTCAGTTTATTCAGGTAACTCATTCTAACTAAGTTATAACAACTACTTAACTACTAACAAGCTACTTAAATGGTTTGAGGAAACCGATTGCCTTAAATGGTTTAAGTTCATCAAACTCAAAGCAATAAAGTTACATAAGACTAAGCAAAAGCACTGGTACAAAGAAATCATGACAGAACAGGAGTGTTTTCTCAAGTATTTACTGAAATACAACAAATGTTTTCAAGCATAAAACAAAATCAGTGGACTGTATATTTAAAAATATAATATTTAAGCTATTTTTGAATTTTCACCAAAGCAAAGACCACACAAACAAGGAAATGTTTAACAAAATCCATTGTAAATGTTAAATATAATGAATAATAATACTAATAATAATAAATAACTGCTAAATAATATGAGAAACAGTAGATAATTTTTATGTAAAAAAAAAAAAAAAAAAAAAAAAAGGCTTTCAAGATTAACAGCACTTATATACAAACTTTAAGTAGCTTGTATAGTGTCACTACTGGAATACTTTAGTGCAAAAATCACCAGTACACTAACCCAAGACTTGGCAGACATCATCTTCAAATACAATCAAAACATCCGATGGGTTTTAAGACAATGTTGCCTCTTCCTCCTTAACACCAAAGATGGTAACAGCTGCCTTCTGCACCTGATCAGGCTCCCTTTTTCTAAATGCAGTAAAAAGTTTTGTTAGTGTACGTCACCAAATATCATCATATTTAAACAAAGCAGACATCATATTTAAATTTTCATAAATGACAATAAAGGTGTGAAAGATCGGGGAAGTGTTTATTCAATAATGTAAAACCCTGAAGTACTTTAATTTTCACATCATAACTTCCAGAGTTGTTTATCAGCAGGATTTTCAGGGCTGAATATAAGCTGAATGGTTTAGAGATTGAATTGAATTTACATTACTATTTAATTTGACAAACTAAGGTTCTTTATTACAGAACAGTAAGAAAAACAGTGCTTAAAGATTTATTCTCGTAGCTTCTCAAAATTGTGGTTGAACCACTGATGTCACATGGGCTGTTTTAACGATGTCCTTACTACGTTTCTGGGTCTGGGAACATTTCAGCTGCATTGCTGTCTATGGAGGGTTAGAGAGCTCTCAGATTTCATCAAAAATATCTTAATTTGTGTTCCGAAGATGAACGAAGGTCTTACAGGTTTGGAACGACATGAGGGCGAGTAATTAATGACTGAATTCTCATTTTTTGGGTGAACTATCCCTTTAAAGGGACAGTTCACCTCAAAATGAAAATTACCATCATTTACCCACTATCATGTCATACCAAACACATACAAATCTTGTTCATCTTTGGAACAAAAATTAAGATATTTTTAATACTCTCTCACCATTTTTTTTCAATCCACTGAAAGTCTAAGCAATCAAAATTTAGCTTCAAGACGTACATAATGACTGTTTATCCTTATGAATAAAGTGGTTTCATTCAACTAAAGAAGACACAAACATTAACTGAGAAGCTTGAGCTGAGGGTTTTTTATTATGTGTCAAAGCCTAAACTAAAAGCTTTGAAGCTTGAAAATAAAGACTGATGAAAGAATATCAAAAATATATACATTTCTCTCAAGATGAATGAAATTTATTCAAAATGGGTTTGGAACATCATGAGGGTGGGTAAACGATGACAGAATTTAATTTTTTTTTTCTATCCATTTAAGACAACTCAAGTGTTTAACTATTCAGTAATTTCTGCTGATCTCAGCTGAAAGGTTAAAATGTTGTCAAGTAAATATAAAGTTGTCCTGACATGTGTCCTACCTTGTGTCTTGAAAAAAATCTGTAGTCTTCTTTTCAGATAGATCTGCCAGGATCATAGCTTGAATGACTGATGCCATTATTGTCCCTGAAGACAAAACACAAAATTAGAGAAATTTTATGGACAGCTTATTTTTATGATTCATAATTAGATCATTTTCAACCACTACAATTGCATTAGCAATTACCTGACATCTTAATTAAAAAAAAAAAAAGAAAAAAAAAGCAACTTTAGGATAAGTGCAAGTAGAAAAATAAAAGATCTTTTTTTCCATCTATATTAGTTAAGTATGACTATATAACTATAATCAGAACTTAAAATACTTCACTGGTATTCTTCTGAACCAACACAAAATGCAAAAAGAATGATGGACAAACTGAAATTTAAGATGATATTTATTCTGCCAGTTCAGTCTGAATCAAAATGGCGAAACATAACATGATATCAAACATGACTGATCCTTGGAAGTTTGTTATTTTTCATCTGTGCTGTGTATTCATGATTTGATCAATCTTTAGGTTTAAAATTCAATCTAATATTCACAAAAAAGTATAGAATTGCTTCAGAAGACTTAACATTTGTGCTGCTGGTCATTTCTGGTCATTATTACATTTGCATTAATAGCAATTCATCAAAAAATAAAAACTTTCCAAAATTACATCTCGTACAACACTAAAGCCCATCAATTAGTTTAATGTGAATTCTACTTCATTTTAGGCTCATCATCATCAGCCGTCAATGACATCACACCACCCCTCGCTGCCTTTGCTTTGAAAAGATTGATTTCAAAATCATGACAACAGTTTGTTAGTATGAATTTTAAACAAGACAAATGTTAACTAAGGTTAACAAAACAGCCATTACAAACGCTCCTCACCGTTCGGCGGATTTAGTAAACTTGATCAGCATCACATCGATATTCTAGATGAAACTGACAAAGCGAATAATAAATAACGCTTAACAAAGAGTTTAAACGTATTGTAATACAGGGAATAAGTTATGTGTTTGCTTTACCTCGAGGAAGATGGTCTGTCAGACTTCTCTAGTTTAAAAATACAGTTTGCGGGACTCGTTTGTCCGGCTGTGAGAAACCACAAAAAATATTTCTGAATTTACTGCTGTCAAACTGTTTTGTATAACAGCATATTTAACACTCGCCGTTGATAACTTTGATGTAATGACGCTCCTTTGCTAGCTAACGTTACACGCATTATGATAACTGAGCTGGCTAATCTCAGATAAAGTTGTCAATAAAACACAAAACGTTCAAAAGTGCTTTAAATAGAAATAAAGAAGTTCGCACACTTACCTGTTATTTCCTCTGAGCGCGTCACGAGCCGCCTGCTGTGATCACGTGACTGAGTGAGCCGTGAGGGATGACAGGACTGACTGAAAAATGCGCGCGGTTTTTGAAAAACACCCGGATAATATTTTGTCTCCAGTTAAATTAATTACTTTTAAAGTATTAATTTAGGCTTAATAGGAAATAGATTTATGTATTTATTATATTATCGTTAAGTCATTTAATTAGTTATGAAAGATATAAAGCATAATAACCTATAGCCCTATGTTGTACAAATGTGACTTCTCGATAAACAATGTTAGAAATCATGAATTAAGCTCATATTTCTTTTAAATATTTTGTGGTCAGCTAGACAATAATCAGACATGGTAATAATAGATTAAATTAATTTATAGTAACTTGTTTAGACTGAGTTCTGCTTAACCTAATTAGCTTTTGAGTTCACATCATAAATATAAATTGAGTTGAATTAACTTTTTAAAAATTTTGAGTTAAATGAACTCATTTCATTTAGGGACTTTCACTGTTAGGTTTTAGAGTGTATAGGCCATTTTTAAAAGGGTCATTCTTTTCTTCTTTCCGTCTTCAGGCATGCCAGCATTCAGCAAAATCTCCCACAAGCTATTTCGCTGGGAAATTGTTAGCACTTCAACACTTGCACCTTTATGTATCTTTAGTTCTCAGTCCATTACCTTTACTTTAGAACAATTTCTGACTTAAAAAACAATGTTTTTGTCATTTTTGATTCAGGGAAATTCTGTCCACTCAGCACAGCACCTTTATAGTTTTCTTGGTTCCTATCATCTTCCTGTTTCTTTTCACGTCTATTGTTGTGGTGTCTTGTGTTATCTATTCAGAGCTTGGCAAACATTTTTCATTTACCAGATTTTACAAAGTTTGACAGATAAAAAAAATATATATATATTTTTTTTTTTTTTACAGATAAAAAATAAATATTTTTATCCAGCAAAAATGCAATAAATTGGTTAAACGTGACAGTTAAATCATTTATTTATGTTTCTATTTCAAATAAATGTTGTTCTTTTGAACTTTCTATTCATTAAAGAATCCTGTAAAAAAATGTACCATGGTTTCCAAAAAGAAAAAAAAAAAAACTGAAGGCTAGAATAATGGCTGCTGAAAATTCAGTTTTTACAATATATTAAAATAAAGGGGAAAAAAGTTATTTTAAATTCTGATATGTCACAATATTTTAACTTCATTTTTTTTATCAAATAAATGCAGCATAAGGGGTTTCTTTCATGCACATTAAAAATCTTACATTTGCTTCTGAATGACTGTATTACTTCAGAAGATTTCCCACAGTGATGATATTTTAATATGTATTAGAAGTAAACAAGAGAAAATAAATTGATTCCACTTTACAATTTAACAATAGTTAATGCATTAGGTATCATTAAAAATAAAACATTTGCAGAATTTATTAATCTAGGCTATTGTTAGTTCATAACATAACAGTTGTTCATTTTTAATTCATCTTTGTTTATAATACAGTAACTGATGTTGATAAATTGTATTAGTGTATGCAGAAATATCATTACCCTAGATTAATAAATGCCGTAAAGAAGCTGAAACATGGTATGGTTAGAACTAAAAAAAAATCTTTTTCCACATATGTTTTTGTTAGATAAATGTCACATTAAAACATCAAGCGTTACAGTATCTAATAGTTAAAAATTGTGTGACAGAAAATTTACAAAGCTGTCTGTCAAAGTAAAAGATTAATTGCAGCTCAGCCTCTGAATCTATTTAAGATTAAACTGTCCCTAAACTGCAGGTGAACTCAGAATAAACTGTTGATCCCTTTACGTTTCAGTCATATGGTCTCTTCATGAGTAGGAGATTCTTGGCCAAAATACACTGCAGTGTGGACCAGACTTGTCAATGAGTCGCTGTGATTGTGAATCTCTTTTCTACCTCCCTTCGGTTTCACCTTCTCTGATTTACATCTAATTAGATTGTTGCTGAACTCCAATATGCAGGTTATAGTTTGTGGTTATATATTTCTCATCCACCCCCTCCTTTACCGCTGCCATCTGTAATAATAAAACCGCTTGGTGTTTTCACGAGGGCTCCTCTGAAACGGGTACTGCAGAGACCCAGCGGTGTTTTGGACCTGCTCCTCGTCCTACTCTGTCTTGATCCAAACCAGTTTTATGATTTAAATGATAAAAGAAAAGCCAAGCATGCATCATTTATGAGACGGCAAACACCCTCCGTCATTCCAATTAAAGTTGCATTGCAACCAGCACAAAAGACAAAAAACAAAACAAAACAAAAAGCGACTGAGTCAAAAACATACATTTTTAACGAGCTCTTTCTGTATTCCTTGTGTGCATTAGCAGATATTAGTGAACATTATGTGGATTTGTAAATAGGCTGTGTTAATGTGCTGTTTTATTTGTGTGAGAACAAAATGTCCACGCAGGGATAGAAAAAACCTCAATCACTTACCAACAGTCCCCACAACAAAATAGCTTAATAAACAACTAAATAATGTCTTAATGAAAAGAGGCTTGGGTTAGAGGATAGAAAATATCATTAGCTCACTATTTAAAAAAAAAAAAAAAAAAACACTAGGTCAGTAGAAGTGACTACTATGATAGAAAAACAAACATGCTTGTGTTTGTGTGAACATTTATGCTTTTAATCAGTTTGTCTTCCACAGATACAGTGCCATTAACAAACATGCAACCAGACCTACACACAAACACAGGAAAGACTACCCTAGAGAGTATGGGGCATTTTATTCTGGATCAATGGGTTTATCTAGGATTTTATAAGATTATGGTCTGAAATTTTTATGGCTGTGTGTGCTCATGTTTCTGACTTCCAGTGTGATCAAAGTTGCTTCATTAACCTCACTGCTGGGGCCTTTAAAGGACATTTCCCCATAACAAAAATCAAGCCGTTTTATTTTCATTTGTTGGCAGCAATTGATGTTTTGGACCACTGATCGTTGTGAGCAATATATTCAGCCTCAATCAAATATTGTTTGTTCAGCTTGACAAGTTAATTCTTTGGCATTTTCGAAGGCAGAGGTAAATATACTCACTCTCTCTTCTTTTCTAGTGATGTATGTTCAAAATAATGATGTTGTTCCAAACCTGTTTAACCTTCTTTGCTCTGCAGAGCACAAAAAATATTGTTTCGACAAATAAATCAAGTCGATGGATGGATAGATGGATGGATGTTTCGCCAATCATTATTACGTATTCAGGTCTTTAGCGACCCAGACCTACATATCCAAGACGGATGGATCTCTAACTGCTCCAATAGCAAAAAACTCAATTGATATTTTAAGAACAATTACTAAAGAAAAAAATAAAGCATATTTCGTTACCTTTTCAAGCTTAGAAGGGTTCAATTTGAGCAGATGATTTTATCATCACTGTCATCATCAGAGCACATTTCTCCAGTACATTCAGCATCTGGCTTATATTCACGATCTCAGCCATATTCTCAAAACTATCGTTTTCAATTACTTCAAAATCAATATTTTGATCGCTGGCAGCTTATTCACCACATCCATCATCAAATGGCAGTGACATTGCTATTTCATTGTGTACAGTAATTGCTCTACAGTAAAGCCATTCAAGCCATTTCAGCTTTTGCTGATGATATATTTTTGTTTTATGCCTGCGGTAATTATGAGTGAAACATCACGTCATCATTGTCTATCAAACACTTTGAGGAATAAAGGTGAATTGCATGAATTGAGTCATCAGATATTTAATTATTGTTGTGCAAGAAAATTATAAGTACACTATTACACAACTCGGGTCTCTAGCAACCGTTTACATTTTTTCCAAAAAAATAATCAGAAAACAGACATTCTTTTATTAATTATTATTATTATTTATGATGAATAGATTGAGGAATACTAAAAAAGTTGATGTCTAACTTTAAAAAATGAAGAAGGGAGAGTGTAGGGAATGATGTTCCGAGTTGCTAAAAAGACCCGAGGTCTTTAATATAGTACTTAAATATAGAATTATTATTATAATATAGAATTAAATTGTTCTTCATTTTTCAGTAAAATTGTATTAGATGATAGATAAAAATATATATTATGAAAAACATTTTGTGTACAATGCTTTTCCTGAGTTGCCAGTTGGATCAATAAGTCCTGCTCATCAAGTATGTATTAAAAATACAGCACCAAATATTTGAAGTTATCATAAAAGAGGGTTGAGATACATGACTGTGTGCACACACCTGTAGCTGAATATAGTAAAACACTTTGATGCCATCTGTATGCCATCTCCTCATTCTGTTCATTTTCTGTGCTTGTCTGTCCAGAGGAGAGGAATTGCACAGATCCGCTGTCTTTCTCATTCTCCGTTTCTGACACACACTTACTTCCATGCCAAGAACTCCTGGCTGGCCATCCATACATAAATACATCCATCCATTTCTCCATACATACATCGATCTATCCATCCCTTATTACTTCCTTCTTTATTTCTTTTCTTACTTCCTTTTTAAATTCATTCCTTCCTCACTCTCTAATGTGCCTACCTCAGTTCTTTCTTTCTCTTATACATCTGTCTATCTATCTATCTATCTTTCCCCTTTCAGTCGGTCACACCGAGTCACACTCGTTCCCTCCTTCAGGGAACGAGGGTTACATACGTAACCGAGACGATCTATCTATTAATCAAGATAGATAGATAGATAGATAGATTGATTGATTCTTGGAAAATGATGCCCTTAATAAATAGCCTAGGTAAAATAATTTGCACTTTTTGAAATAATTTCAAACATGTTGCAATTTATTAATTTATCAAAGTCTTCTAGCATTGCTAACTTGACATCACAAGTAGTAAAATAAATGTGGTAAAAACAAAAAAAACCTTGAAAATGAACAGAAGTCATTAATTTGCGTTTTTTTATGTTTTTCAAATTTGGTAAATGATGGTAAATACTGGTCACTGAGGGCAAATTAGACATTAGTGGTCTGTGCATAGAGATGGGTATTGGTTTTTATCTCTCCTCACATTCAACTTTAACAGAGTTTGTTCTTGTTAGACAAACTATGGCACATGAACTCTATTTGTATAGCGCAATTCCTACATGCCTGTAATTGAGTTTTACTTGAAATTCATTTAGGCTTGTTGTTTATAATGAATGCCACTATAATTTATTTTATATTTTTATATAAATGTATTTAACATTTATTCCTGAATGTAGCTAATAATAAAATGTGACTCATACCATGATGCAACTTATCTGTATTTTTCCTCTCCTATTTTTTCAAATTTACCCACTGCGACTTATATTCAGGTGTGACTGAATATACAGTATAGGCTACTGTATAAGTAAGTCCTATTTCCATCTCTTCTTTCTCTCATTTTTCTCCTTGAAATGATCAGAAATGAAGTTCCAATCAAGGAGAACGAGGGATTGCTCTCGTCTGTCTGTTGGAAGGAGGTGATGAGTAGAATATCTTAACAGCACATTACTGCTCTCTCATATTCACATCTTCATTCCTTTCAAATGAAGAAAAATTCAAATGATTTTTCACAAGCCACATCGTTTTTATCATCGGCATGCATTTGAAACATTATATGCCGTGTGCCAGCTCTCTCTCCTCCTTCATGCTGTTTTTTGCTTTCTCGTTGTTTCTCTCCCTCCTTATGAAGTGGTTTCTACAGCTGGCCGATCTTTCTTCACAGTTCAACGCTCGACATTTTAGCTCTGACTCTCTCCATGCTCTTCCCTTTTCCCTTCATCCTCTTATTCCCCCCCCCTCCCTTCCATCCTCCTCTCTCAATTTCTCTAACACACTCTTTCTCTCTGTTTTTCACTCTCTCTTGCTCTCTCACATTGCACTTGCTGTTCTTCGACCTTTTAGGTCCGTCTGTGCTGTCTCTAACGGCTCTCCACAGACGTCTTGGCTGGAAAGAAGAAAAAAGAGTGCAAAACTACTACAAGGCTTTGAGCAGGGGAAGAGAAATTCACCATCACACACACAAGAAAAAAAATGAGTCAACAGAAAAGTAAATAGTTTTAATGTCAAAAAGAATTAATTGCAACTAAGACGTAAATGTATCTACATTAAAAGTTTCTTCTCATTGCTGTGGTCTCAACTTGTGAAATGTAGCTTTGGGCCTGAATGAAGAGAGCCATAGATGAGATGTCTTGTTTTCGATGGTGACTCCTGGGACTAGCCAGTGTGGATCTTTTGTGTGGCAGAAGTCACAGGGACTATTCTGTATGTGTCCAGACTAAAGCTTGCTTAGCAACATTAACTGTGCCTGTATAATTCACTCCCTCCAGATGCTGCTCATTTCAAACTCATTTACTTCTGCTAATAAAACGACCACTAATAATAGCTGAAGTATGGACTTCAAATCGGTTTTTGCTTCAGACGTAGTCTCTAATAAAACACTTTTTGCTTTAACAGAAGACTATGTGCATTTTGAATCTTTATTTTATTTATTTTTTATGTGTTTTATAGAGTTAAACATTGTTCTGCAGCTAGAATATCTAGGTAAGCAATACTAAATAATCAGTCATTGTCACAAATTGAAACTCATCAACAAATGAGAGAAGGAGGCTGCAGAGTGGTACATTATTGTAGTCATGACCAGCTCATTCGAGTCTGAGTCAAGACTGAGACCAGAAGTAGGTCCAATACAAGTTAAGACCATGACTAGGGCTAGGTATCATTCAGAAATTTTCAATACGATACCTTGATTTCAGTACGGGTTCCGTTAAGCTAGCATTAAGCTAATAAACACATGATTACGACAGTATGTGATTTTCATTAGATTTAGCCTTTTTTTAATAACAATACAGGGTGTTTACTTAAGAAATGCTTAGCAGGTGTAGTGCTAAGCTATACTTAGCTTTACTATAAAAGTCTACAAATAGTATATTTTGGCAACATCATATGGCCAAAATACATATTAGATCGCAATCAAAAGTTATTACAAACACTCAGTGGTTTAAAGTGAGTTTTGAGTAAAAGCGTGGTATAAATTTTATAAATTGTCTTATGTAGCCTGATGCTACAGTGTGCATGAATGGTTAAGTAACATGCGTTTTCGGTCATGTAGTGCGGACGGAGAGCTTTTCTGAAATGCAGTGGAAACACCAGTATGGACGAGGATCATTTTCTTTTTAAAACATTGTTTTAAAATGAAAACGCACTAGTGTAAATGTAGCCTTACATCTATGGGTGATTGGACACTTACACGCTAAAGCCTCATGTGTGAGCCACTTTTCTGGGCGTAACTGGCATAAACTAGTGTTTTTCCTTGATGCCTTACCAGACCTAATCACCAGCACTTGATTAGGCACATCAAGCGTGCTGCCTGCTTATTGGCTCACTGACATTGATGAAATTATCCCCTTATCGAAATGTATCAAATAAGACGACATTTTTCAATACTCAATGGTATCGAGGCATTTCGGTCGGTGCCTTAAAAAGTATCAAACTCGATAACCAGGCCTAACCATGACCATGAAAATATGAATCTGAGTCCAAGATTGTTTATGTATAGTCTTGGTCTTGTAATGCAGTCAGGGGCAAATGGACTCAATTTGACTCAATTGTCTTTTGGTCTCCGTCTTGACTCAAAACAATTTTCATCTTGTTCTTCTCTTGGACTTGAATGAAATGTTCTCAGCTACAACACTGGATTGATAATTGTAGAGAATTATGACAGCATCAAAGGTCATGCTGTTTTGAATTATCCATCACACTGAATGGTTAAAAACAGCTTTTAAAGACCTGATGTAGTATGCTTTGTTTCTAAGAGTTAATAATCTGGTTTCTCTCAGAATCACATACAAATAAGCGAGCATAAATGGATGAATGTGGTAGTGATCATTGATATTATGTCTAATTGTAGTGTCTGTATCCCTCAGAGAGCTTTGATTACCTACCGTCTCTCTTTCTCCCTCAATTACTTTACTTTTCCCTTTCATTTGTAGACATAAATGTGTATATATAGAGGATGAAATGAAAAAATATCTGAAATGTTCACATGCTATCGAACATGTGAAATGTAGTGGGCACATTTACCATCATTTTCCATTTTGAAATCCAGTCATTTCAAAAGGACTCCACACGATCGGGAATGTTGAAAGATTTCCCCACCCAGATTTCGCAACGGGGTCCAGTTGGTCATATGGATTCCTGGTGCTGACCAATAGAAAGCTGCTTGATCTGTGTATATCGCTACATTATTGACAACAGGAAATTGACCTTTTTGTCCATGAATCTTCTCTAATGTGCACATTTAGTATGTCTTTTAGATCACTGTAAATCTGAACTCATTCCATAGGCATTAGAAACCTTTGTGTGAGGTCAGTACAGTATATATAAACTGCATTTGAGTATTTTATATCCACTATTAATGTCACATCGCATTTAATGTCAGGACGCACACACACGCAGTCAAAGGGCATCATATCTCTTGGATTGGACTTGCCTTTAATCAAATTTAGCATGTAATTGATTTTCCAGTGTGCTGACTCCTACGGTACCGCTCCTCTGTGTTCTCCACCTCTAAAGCCGGCAATTGAATAATTTATGCTGAAAAGACAAGAGAGGTGCTCCTGGTCTCTCTGAGCAGGCCGGGGGTCACAGAAGGGTGGGACATCTCTCTCTGAGCTCATTTATATCACATCTGACCTCCTCCAGACATGCAAGAGCAACATGGCCACTAGATAACACTGATAAACAGAATATAGTGTGCCCAGGGGAAAGGCAGGCGTGAGTCTATGAGCTCTATTCTGAGGTGGAGGCGGCAAGATTTAGTCTGTTTATTAGTGTAATGGTGGCTTTTATGGCAGGTTGATTGGTTTGATAAGATGGTTTTTACAGTTTTCTTTAAGTGATATAATATCAGACGTGTTCTTAAAAGAATAAGATCAATTAACAGGTACCTATATATATATAATACCTATATATATATATATATATATATATATATATATATATATATATAATACCTATATATATATATATATATAATACCTATATATATATATATATATTAGGGCTGTCAAAATTAACATGTTGATAACGTGTTAATGCAAATTCATTTTAACAGCACTAATTTTATTAACGTGATTAACGCAGCGCGCATTTTCTGTTTGATCCGTGGCCTAACCGTAGTTGGAGAAATGGAGATGCACAGTGCTGTGTCGCTAGATTTAGCAACTTTTCAGACTCCTTTAGCGACTTCACAGCACAGCTATTGTCTATATCTTATGTGTAGCTGTAGCCTATTTGATTTTATCAGACAACGGCTCGATTATAATTCAGGATTTTTGTGCAGATTAACATCTTGGAAGGGAGAGCTGGTTATGTAGTCTTACTGGGTCGCGTTTCAGTCACTATTTAATATTAATTCAGTTGTCTGGCAATAGAAACAGTGAAATATATAAATGAAAACAGTTTTATTGAGAATTTAGCTGCATCAAAATACAGTATGTGGGCACAGAGAGGCAAACAAATTTAATAATAATAAATAATGTACATTTTCATGTTCAGAAGTAGTGAGCTGCCCTGTCCTGCGAAAATGTAAACAGGCTTGTGTAAGTAAATTGCTCAGTGCAAAGAAAGAGAAGTAATGGGAACCTGGTATTTCTGTTCTTTTTTCATGCCTAATAGACATGAACAAATTCTTTGAAAACATCTATGACCTTTGAAACATGTCTTTGTTGACTATGGTTTCACTAATAATAAACATATATTGCATAAAGCATCCATATTTGTCCATGCCCATGTTCATTATTAGAGTTTTAAAAACTTAAAGTATTAATTTAAGGTAGATTTAGAACAGATAAAAATGTGCGATTAATAACGAGTTAACTCATTACAATCATGCGATTAAATATTTTAATCTATTGACAGCCCTAATATATATACATATATATATATATATATATACATACACACACACATACATACACACACACACACATATATATATATATATACACATATAAATATATACATATAAACATATAAATAAATAAATAAATATATATATATATATATATATATACACACACACATATATATATATATATATATATATATATATATATATATATATATATATATATATATATATATATATATAAATATATAAATATGTGTGTGTGTGTGTATATATATACATATACATATTCATACATACATAAGTATAGGTATATAATGATGCTTTCAGAAGATCTGTTTTACAGTGCAAAACTCTAGGTATGTTTTATTGCAAAAAATTATGAAATGCTTAAATTTCTACAATTAATCACATTTTAATTAGTTAAAGAATGTTTGTTGTTGTGTGTCCATATTAAGACAGTGTAGCTATAACAATTACTTGTTCATATAAGATGGAAAATGTCATATATTGTGTGGTGTGTGTTGGGTGAAGTTGGAGGTTTGCTCACGCACAGATTGTCTGTCGCACTGGAGTGTTTATTGAAAGTGATTTTTTTTTCTTTGCCTCCCTCTCATGGCTTGTTTCTCTCTCTCTCTCTCTCTCTCTCTTTCTCTCTGTAG
This sequence comes from Spinibarbus caldwelli, assembly GCA_039654775.1. Lineage (NCBI taxonomy): Eukaryota > Metazoa > Chordata > Actinopteri > Cypriniformes > Cyprinidae > Spinibarbus > Spinibarbus caldwelli. The sequence goes on along the minus strand of CM077240.1, from coordinate 22,938,343 downwards.
GTGACTGAGGATGTGTGTGACTCTGAGCTCCTGTCTCTGCTATTGAATGCTGGGATGTTGATCAGTTGTGTGGACACAGCTGTGTATTCTTCACTGGTCTCTCACATGCTGGCTCAGGGGGAATGGGATGTGGAGAAGGCCGCCCGTGACCTCCATCAGGCCGGCCACAGAGCTGAGGCCGGGTCCTTGCTCCTGTCCTACAGAGGATCCCACCCAGGGCAGTTCACCTTCAACAGCGCCCTCTCTGTCATTAGAAAATGGCTTTGAGGAGTATGTGTGGGTACAGACTGACACTGAGAGATTGTGCCTGTCTGTCTGTGTAAAGATGTTTTTTGGAGGCCAATCAGTCAATAACGGAAAGTGGTCAATCTCAGCTGAATAAAATCGAATCTAAAGTGGACACTGGCACCAAATCCAGATCACAAATATCAATTATAATTAGCCTATTCAGACAGTGTTTGTTCAGGACTTCTTCCCGCTGGCAAAGGACTCAAAACACCTTTCCATTTCTCTATCTCTATCTCTCTGTCGTTTTCTCTCTCCTGACTGAAGCTCGGTGACATGGGTGTAATTACATTACTTCGGCTGTTTGGTCACGCTAGCCTGCGCTAATAATCATTACAGGCCGGAGTCGGAATTGAAAACGCCGCATGTGTGCTGACAGAGTGTTTTGCGCGTGTATGTATGTGCGACTTCACGGTTGATCGTTTCCTCACACAACTTTCTGCTCTTTTCCTTTGTAGGGTTATTAATTATTTTTGAAGAAAACAGATTAGGCCTTCAGGCTGACTCTCGCTGCGTGATTGTTTTAACGCACATGGACGCACTACAACCTGTGTTGGGTAGCTGAGCAGTAATGTTGACTCATCTATGTATTTTAGGCAAATATATCAGGAGTGCTTAATAAAAACAGAACTTTAAAAGTTGCATTTTGCTTTAATTATCTGTTTTGTTTATGACTGTTTTGGTGCACTGCACATTTTGGGCAATGAAGTATTAACTGTAACAAAAAAAAAGATAAATGTGAACAGGTAATATCCAAGCGCCCATTTATGGGTTTAATACAAATTATACAGCAGCTGGGGGGTGGGGGTGTTTCTAGGCTGTTTCCAGACAGCCTAGAACACCAATATTGTTATTAGTGGTGCTTGCTAAGGCATGTATCACTAATACTATTTCTCATACTCGTTTAAGAAAACCCCTAACCCTAAGTATTAGACTCTGGTGCCCAAATTGTCCTATGCCGTTTGTGCAACAGACATGATTTGGAATGTTAAATTGTGCCAAAAATGTAAAGCAATCACATTACCTAATACAGATATACTGTAGGATTTACTCAAGAGAAAACGTTCATTGCATGTTGTTTTTTGTTAAATGTATTTTGCTAAGTGTTGAGTCTTCTAAGTGTAAGTACTCTTGTTGAGAAGAGTTGCACTGTTACTTTTACATGTTAAACCCACTTAGAAACTTTATAGCAACATCCTGGCAACCACCCTAGCCAGGAACTGTACAGTATATATACCAAGACGGGAAAAACTGCAACACGCAATATGGAGGAAAAAGTCTCCCGCCTTCTAAATAAAACAGCCAATCAGTAATTGGAAAAGTCATTGTGTCACTGCAAATACCATTTGAAGCTCTGGTTCTTGGAGATGCATGCTTAGGACTGCACATGCAATGCAGTGGCTGGACAAACCTGAAATGTACATTTTTTAAGTGTTATTTGCGCATGTATGGGGCAGTATATGTTAGGCTTTGTTGCTTAGATTGGCAAGCAGGTTTTGATATTTCAATATTTACCCATTCAAGTAGATAGTATTTGGAGATTTGTATGCCTAAAATAGCTGTCTGGAGGCACTGCAAATATAGCCGCCTAGTGAACTGATTTTCTTTAAAAGGAGTTTTGCTTTTACACACATTTATATATGATGCATCATTAGTAGCTGTTTCTATACTCTGCAATACGTAAGCCGTCCGTCATATTGGAATGGTCAAAGCTGGTCTGTGAACACTCAAGAGCAAGTTGACTGTGCGTCTGCAACTGTAGTTATACTCATGTATGGATATGGAGCAGATGATTAAACAGATCCAGATGACTTTTCTAAACTATTACAACGAAGGTGTTAACTTACAGAACATTTCAATGGTAACACAGTACCTGTAATATTGAGTTAATGCATATAAAACAACAAACCAACACATTCTCACCTGTGAAATGTTTCTTCAGTTTCTTGAGGAATTGAAATTTCTCTGGTGTTTACAACCAGATTTTGTTGTGACATCTTGGAAAACTCTTCGGTTTCTACTGTGAGTGATGAGTGATGATACATTAACCGTTCTAGGATGGTGAACGCGTTGACATATCTGGAATGGTTGAATGTGGAATCTATGTTTACACATTCCAGCACCACTCAAATTTTCTTTAGAAAGCATCATCTAAATTGAGTTTGATTCATTATAAAAATCTAACTCTACACAGAATCCAAACGCCTAAAAGGCTGATGCTGCCGTCCTGTTTGAGCTCTGCTTTATTTGCAGGCTGTAAATTGTTATTTCACCACCCCCTTGAGAGTCTTTGTCAAGGGAGAAAGATACGTAACGCATGTTATGATTAGCAAATATATTGTAGCATAAACACCCGCATAGTCATTATCTCTCCTTATCATGACTCATAATTGTAAGTGATGTTGTTTCTGCCACTGTTGGAGTTATAGCACACATTAATTGCCTGTACCAAATGCGTGTGATAGCGAAACGGCATTGACTGAATATATTCAGAGGTTCAAGCTAGAAACAATTAGCAATCAGTATGCCTGCAACTGTTTATATACAGTTTGCATTTGTTACAAAGTTTCTAAGCCATCAAGAACATTGCTTTAATTGTAAAGAGTTATAAACCATGTGAAAATATCCCTCCACTATAACGGAGCGCTTTGGAGAAACTGCCAAGACTGCACAATACTCATCTAAATCCTGTTTGAGGAGTTTAGTACAGTATTTGCAAGCCTAATCCTGAGGAGTCCCCGTTGCTGTGAACTTCTGAACTCTGCTGCACTGTGGATCCACGCGGAGTAAAACGCAGACAGATACACACATGCGAGTTGCCCTGTGGACCTTATTACACATCAGCAAATAAAACCAGAGAGGGGGAACAGACGCCGTATGATTGTGTTTTTGGCAATAGGTTTTTACACCATCATTCTCCACGGTGTGAGAGTGTGTGTTCTGTTGGAGATAATAATTACACCATAGCTTACAGGTAGACGGCACCTCATCATTAGGTGGCTGTCAACGTTCTAGACGGCGAGAGGCAGCGTTCATTAATTTGGCACACTTACGCCGCGCATAATGATAATAACAGCCTATGAGACGATGAGGCTGACAGCCATGTTTTGCATAAATATGAGATTGTGTGTGACTTGCAGTCCCAACAGAGCTGATTGAATAATGGGCTGCAATTGAAAGCATTAGCTCACTGGAAACAACCACTATTTGTTTGTGAACCTCATTAGGGTTAGCGAAGACAATTATTACGCTGACTGCCAGTTTTTTAGCTTAGCCACATAATTCAGCAGGGTTTTTTCTTGCAGTTAAAGACTACCTGCCATCAGTTCTGAAGTGTGATGTATCTGTTGAAGCAATCCAAAAAGGTAAGTGGGTTTTAATCAGTTTAACTAACTGTCAGGTGTAATATGGCTCAATCGATGTTAGCTTGCCTGTGGAAGTATAAGAAGATATAGAAGGAAGGATTACTAGTGAATTTTTAAGTTACACAAAATTAAGTGTCTATGACTTGCTGTCGATTACCTAAGAAATCTATTTCAACTTGTCCCTTAGTTTGGTAAAATCACAATCGTCTTATACATTTTGCAGTCTAATAACATGTATTGTCCTTATCAATAGTTTAGCGATGCATGAAGCACCACTTACTCAAAGAGTCACTTCCAAATTACCAGTAAAACCGGCAACATTTGTACAATAAGCACATGAAAACCAGAAAGGGAAGTGACATAACAATTCATAAAGTAGTATGTAAATGGAACAAACTCCACCCACACCAACTGCATCTGTCTCACATAATTAGACTGAGAAAAACTCATATTTTTATATGGAAAATGAACACTTTCATGCTTTTAAAGCCTACAAAAAGTCATGCCCTGTAGTCTTGCATTGTAATTGTATTTCTGTAACCATGTTTATTGTTTGTTTTTACAAACTGAGGGATGAAATGATTGTTTGTGTTAATCGTCAGCATGTCACAGATTCTGTAGATAGAGTTTAATTTGTTTTGAACCCTGGAACAATCCTTTAAATTCAGATGTATTCTGCTTTTGATCTTAAAATGTGTCAGATTCTTCCTTTGATACTGAATTTTGAGGAACAGACATCTTTTCAGGTATGTTCTTCCACATTTTATTATACCAGCTTGAAATGAGGATGTTCGTGTAGGTTTAACCTGTGGATAGTGGGCTCTGACAGCAAGATTAGTTTATCTTTAGAATTGCCTCTCATTCCATCTGCTTGATAATTATTATACAATTGCTTTCTTTGTCAAATTATTCACTCAAAGCCAGCGTCAGGATTCAGAAAGAACACAAAATGGTTTAATTGTCATGCCAGAGGTGAGCAAGGAAATTGAATGGAGGTTTTCAGCTCGAGTCTGAGCATGGGATGAGGAGAACCAGAGAAAGCTGAGAATGTTACTAATGTAGCGGGTCTATAAAAAGGTTATCGTTCTCTCTCAAACAAGCCATTTAACTCCTCTCTACAGGGCTGCTGTGCACTTAACAAGGGAAACAAGTGCAAGAGGAAATAAACAGAAAGGGACAACATGGACTGGAAAAATAGTGGTGACTCAGTGGTGGTTATTTGATAGTTTTGTTTTTTTTTAGTGGTTTTTCATCCATTGATGGAAATTTCATTAAATGTAATCAATATTTCGTCATGTCATATTCATTTGTAGTCCATTCACATTAAATCGAGTGTTGGGTGGCAAAGAATTCACAGCCGTGTTAGAGCTCACAACTAAAATTGTGAATATTAATATATAATATTCACAGTATTTATTTTCTAGAATTTAAAACAGTAAGTTAACAATAAATAGTGTATATTTTAGACCAAATATAACCAGTTATTGCTCCACCAACAAAAATAGTTCCAAACACAGGTTGTGCGTTTCTAAGCAAACACCATAGTAGTGTTTTGTTCCTTAATGAATCGGTGTTGTTGAATAATTCATTTGTGGGAATAATTCAGTGACTCACTGCAGAACATGTCAACTGAATTAATGAATGTTTGAAAGTAGGTGAGTCAAACAGTTCGTCTGAAATCGCGTATTGTCATTTGAGTTTGAACTTACTTCGCAACCGTTAAAAAAGTACATTCTATGTTCTACAGCTATATAATATGAATATGGGTAGTATGAATGAAATCCAGACATACTATATCCACCATGTTGTTACTATTACGTGACCTACCAGAGTAGGTTGTGTCGCTTCACTGCCATTCATACATCCTCTCCTGTGGCCTCATGGGATAGTAAAGTGTCTATCGAATGCACACTGTAGAATCCCAACAATAGTAGTAGGTCATCCGAGAACTTTTTACCTACAGTTTTTGTCAGACATACTTTTTTGGCTTACTGTTTATTGTATGGTTTATAGTAGGGAAGTATTTGATTTCAGATGTAGCAAAAAATCTCGTAAAAATGTAAAATTTCTCGCCACCGACTGGCATAACATAACCAAGTAGTGACTGAAAATGAATAAACTGGAACTAACAGCTGGATAAAAGTGGCAACAAAATATCATTTTAGTTTGTTAACCTGTAACAGACCAACCTTTTTGGTTTATTTATTGTTTTAGGTCAGTAATTTCAGTAACAGCATTAACACTGTGACTGTAGAAAGTAAATTCCTCGAAAAGCTGGCGAATACTGGAAAATCTTGTTAGTTTACCCCCATGCCCTCATGAGTCTCTGAGGGGATACGTCTTTTTCTCTGAGGGTGTGGGTTTACATCCTTTTCTACACACATTTGCTGTCAGACTGTTGACCCCCTCCAGAGACAAAGAATGAGAATGAGAATGAAAGGATGAGAGATGTCGTTGCACCAGAGTACAGGAGTAGAGAGATGTGAGAGAGAGAGAGCGAGAAAGGGCTCATGGGATGAGAGGGAAACCACTTGACAAGACATGAAACAGTGGAGATTAGAGAGGCTGAGAGAGAGACAGCAGGTCTTCAGAAGCTAATACACACATACACACATTTCACACAACTTTACACAAGCACTACTCGGTGAGACACCTTAGATTGTGCCATTCAGTATAGTTTCTTTACAGAGATTATTCTCGCAAAGGAGATAATTCTTTTTTAGCAGAGATTCTAATGCATTATGTAGCTGAGCAATGGTACCGCAGGCCTGGTGGGGAAGTGTGGTTCAGAAATACATCCTATAAGCTTCCAGCATGTACTCATTGTTTACAATGATTGCAAATGTGATTTATCTATCAGTATGATTCACAGGAAGAGCATGGACTAGCAGCTGGACAATAATGGGAAAAATACTGAATTTATGTGAGTCAAAACTAAAGCATCCTGTCTTGTTCTGCCTTACGTTTGTTGTTAAGAGAGGCAGAAACCCTCAGGTATCCATTCTGACTATGTTGGAGATGTCTTTTTTAACATGAATTTGATAATGTCTGGACTTGGTTCATGTCTTGATACACTGTGTGTTCAATTCAAGTGAAAATAAGTATGTAAATCTTTGGATGTAATGACTGTTTGACCCTCCTTTGGCAGCACAAACGTTTCCTGTAATTGCGGATTGGATCTGCACAATGGTCAGGAGGAATTCTGCACTGCATCGTTCTTGAGTTGTCTGCAGTGGCTTGCTTTTCTTGGAGTCATGCTAAAGCATCTCAATCAGGTTCAGGTCAGGACAAGTTTTCTTCTGTTGGAGGATTGCTGTTGTTGTCTTACTTCTGTGCTGTGGCTCATAATGTCACTATGTTGGCTTTAAATTGGCAGACCTGCAATATGTCCTGATTAGCTACTTGGGGATTCATTGTTTTCCATCAACGATAGCAAACTATTCAGGCCCTGGGGTGGTTGTGATGCCTCCACACTTTTAGAGGTTTAGCTGTTAGTGTGCTCTGTCTTTTTCTCCACACATTGTGTTTTTTTTCCCCAAACACCTCAACTTTGGTTTTATCTGTCCATACAATATTTTGCCAGTAGCACTGTGGAACATCCAGGTGCTCCTTATCTATCTATCTATCTATCTATCTATCTATCTATCTATCTATCTATCTATCTATCTATCTATCTATCTATCTATCTGTCCATCTGTCAGTCTTCTGTTCTTCTCTAGCACTACACATAGTGTAAAGTTGGGCTGAAATGTTTTCAGTTGTATAAGACAGAGATGTATGGGGATGTATAAAATATATTTGGTCTTATTCATACCAGTGACCCAAAGGTGCCTGTTCTGTCAGCAAGCCTTGACCTGTTCTCACACCTGTGTGTATTTCTACGAGAGAGACACTTTTTTTTTCTTCCTCATAGTACTCTCCTAGCTGTCCAGGTACTTACAGCCATAGTCGAATCTCTGATCAGTTGCCATGGCTACACTTTTTTTTTTTTTTTTTTTTTTGCAAGTACTGGTTTGAGAGATGTGAAGCGATTCCCAGTGCTGCCATTAGAGTGACCAGTTGGACTTGTGGCATGTGTGAGCATGTGTGTATGCATTATGGTTTGCATCTGTGTGTATGAGGTGTCCATGGCTGCCAGAGCAGATGTCATCTTGTTACCTCGTTATTGCAGCTTGACCATCTCCCTGATGACCCAGAGACTGTGAGAAACACTGAGGAATCTAAATCCACTTGTCTGAATGTACGGAAGGGTCTGCCATCGCATGAGCGGCAGAATATGCGCTTTAATGGTACAAGTTATAAATTCAAGAAACACCATGTGAGCGATAGAAAGAAAGCACAAAGAAAGAGAAGATTTGTAAGAGGAAATGAGAAGAGTGGTGTAGATTTAACACTCACCAAGCAACTGTCACAAATAAAAAATAAATAAGTATTCCACAAAAGAATTGTTACTGGAAAATTTACCATTAAAAATGTCAGGATGCTTATATTTTTTCTTCAACATTTTTTCAAAACATTTTATTTTTTGTTATTAAAATTGGTAGTAGTATAAATAGTAGTGGTAAAAAGAGGCTTTATGTTGAATTGCTTTTGTCTGTCATTTTTAACCTAAAAGCTGGTGCAGCCATTTGAAGCATCCGCTTCCAGTAATTTTAGCTGTACAAAAACAGTCTGTTATGCTGCTTGAATTTTAATTATTAAAAAATTATTATTGTAATCATTAACACACTGGTTTGTAGTACAAATAGATCCACCATTTACTGCACTTTGTGTATGTCTGTATTTATATATATATATATATATATATATATATATATATATATATATATATATATATATATATATATATTATGAGGTGCCAAACAGGAAATAATTATATAAAAATCTGAATATATAAATGTAAATCTGAATATATAGTTATAAGTATGAATATATAAATGTAAATCTGAATATATAGTTATAAGTCTGAATATATAAATTTAAATCTGAATATATAGTTATAAATCTGAATATACAGAAGTAAATCTGAATATATAGAAGTGAATCTGAATATATAGAAGTAAATCTGAATATATAGTTATAAATCTGAATATATAGAAGTAAATCTGAATATATAGTTATAAGTCTGAATATATAAATGTAAATCTGAATATATAGTTATAAGTCTGAATATATAAATGTAAATCTGAATATATAGTTATAAATCTGAATATACAGAAGTAAATCTGAATATATAGAAGTAAATCTGAATATATAGTTATAAGTCTGAATATATAAATGTAAATCTGAATATATAGTTATAAGTCTGAATATATAAATGTAAATCTGAATATATAGTTATAAGTCTGAATATATAGAAGTGAATCTGAATATATAGAAGTAAATCTGAATATATAGTTATAAATCTGAATATATAGAAGTAAATCTGAATATATAGTTATAAGTCTGAATATATAAATGTAAATCTGAATATATAGTTATAAATCTGAATATATAGAAGTAAATCTGAATATATAGTTATAAATCTGAATATATAGTTATAAATCTGAATATATAGAAGTAAATCTGAATATATAGTTATAAGTCTGAATATATAAATGTAAATCTGAATATATAGTTATAAGTCTGAATATATAAATGTAAATCTGAATATATAGTTATAAATCTGAATATATAGAAGTAAATCTGAATATATAGTTATAAGTCTGAATATATAAATGTAAATCTGAATATATAGTTATAAGTCTGAATATATAAATGTAAATCTGAATATATAGTTATAAATCTGAATATATAGAAGTAAATCTGAATATATAGTTATAAATCTGAATATATAGTTATAAATCTGAATATATAGAAGTAAATCTGAATATATAGAAGTAAATCTGAATATATAGTTATAAATCTGAATGTATAAATGTAAATCTGAATATGTGATGCGATATAGGAAAACCCAACACATGGTGAAATTTGACCTTTTTAGGTTTTGATACCATGGAAGCTGGGTTCAAGCCCTTTCCAAAACTGTTTTTATTTTGTCTATAGCTTGAACGTAACAAAAGTTATGGCTATCTGAAGTTGGCTGATAGCTATTATTTTCAGGAATGGAATTTTGAGAAAAACGGGTTTAAAGGGAGACGGGTTTCACTTTCACTTCATGGGTTTAACGAGAGCTGTCTGTCAGGAGCGCTATTCTGCATCATTACACAAACAGACTAACGTTACCCTGAAGAGGACAGTTTTCCGTTGTTTATCATGATGGGCATAGACTCTGAACTTTTGATCACCCCTTGTATGTTTAGATAGCACCAATATTGTAGCTACCTTGTAGTTTACATTTAGAACTGTTCGCGCACCTGTGCATATAGGCTAACAGACTGTCATCAGACTCTTCCTCTTTAGTAACTTCATTTTCCGATTATTCATCTCTGGATGCGAAATAGTCCATTATAACATCGTGTAGGGCACTAACATCACCAAGATTGAGCAGACTGAGATGTGCAAGTGAGCAGCTAATGTTACTTCAGACTGTTCTCCCGTGTTCCGCCATATCATAATATACTTAATACTTAATAAATTGTTATTTACTTACTTAATAAATAAATAAATTAATAAACTTTGCATGCCATAGTTTAAACAGGACTGGCGGGAAATGTGCATTGATCCAACTTTATTATATATGTTACGTGGTTTATTTTGATAGGTTAACTGTTTTTGTGGTGTTAAGAGACAGCACCTCCTCAGCGCGTCCTTAACATAAGAGAAAGACACAGTCTTTTCTGCTTGCTGCAATATATCGCTATTTTTCTGTACTAAACAAGTGAATTTTGCCAAGATATTTTAGAGACGATAGACAAGATGTTATAGAATAATATTTTAATAAAAACCTAATTTTGACAAAAAAAAAAATTGACATTCGACTTATTTTTTGAATTTCCTGAAAATGTCCCAGCGCGACATCTGACGGGTTTTCCCAGATCGCATCACATATATTTACATTATATTAACATTTAGTCATTTAGCAGACGCTTTTATCCAAAGCGACTTACAAATGAGGACAACAGAAGCAATCAAAACCAACAAAAGAGCAACAACATGCAAGCACTGTGACAAGTCTCAGTTAGCCTAATGCAGTACACGTAGCAAGCAGATAGAATAAAGAAACCTAGTGTTTTTTTTTTTTTTTGGTTGTTTTAGAGAAACAAGTAGATAGAATAGAAAAAAGAAAACTAGTGTTAGTGTTAGATTTGTAACTATACATTCAGATTTACCTCCATATACTCACAATTTACGTTTATATATAACTTATAACTATATATTCAGATGTACTTCTATATATTCAGATTCACTTCTATATATTCAGATTTACATCTATATATTCAGACTTATAACTATATATTCAGATTTATAAGAATATATTCAGATTTACATTTATATATTCAGACTTATAACTATATATTCAGATTTACATTTATATATTCAGATTTATAACTATATATTCAGATGTACTTCTATATATTCAGATTTAAATTTATATATTCAGACTTATAAATATATATTCAGATTTACATTTATATATTCAGACTTATAACTATATATTTAGATTTACATTTATATATTCAGATTTATAACTATATATTCAGATGTACTTCTATATATTCAGATTTACATTTATATATTCAGACTTATAACTATATATTCAGATTTATAAGAATATATTCAGATTTACATTTATATATTCAGACTTATAACTATATATTCAGGTTTATAAGAATATAATCAGATTTACTTCTATATATTCAGACTTATAACTATATATTCAGATTTACATTTATATGTTCAGACTTATAATTATATATTCAGATTTACATTTATATATTCTGACTTATAACTATATATTCAGATTTACTTCTGTATATTCAGATTTATAACTATATATTCAGATTTACTTCTATATATTCAGATTTACTTCTATATATTCAGATTTACATTTATATATTCAGATTTATAACTGTATATTCAGATTTACTTCTATATATTCAGATTTACTTCTATATATTCAGACTTATAACTATATATTCAGATTTACATTTATATATTCTGACTTATAACTATATATTCAGATTTACTTCTATATATTCAGATTTACTTCTATATATTCAGACTTATAACTATATATTCAGATTTACATTTATATATTCTGACTTATAACTATATATTCAGATTTACTTCTATATATTCAGATTTACTTCTATATATTCAGACTTATAACTATATATTCAGATTTACATTTATATATTCAGATTTATAACTATATATTCAGATTTACATTTATATATTCAGACTTAACTATATATTCAGATTTACTTCTATATATTCAGATTTACATTTATATATTCAGACTTATAACTATATATTTAGATTTACATTTATATATTCAGATTTATAACTATATATTCAGATTTTTATATAATTATTTCCTGTTTGGCCCCTCATAGTATATATATATATATATATATATATATATATATATATATATATATATATGTATATATGTGTGTGTGTGTGTGTCTGTGTTTTTTTTTTGTGACATATGAGGACACAAATTTGTATAATGACATGGGTATGACATAGGTATTACAAGGAGAAGGTGACTTATGAGGACATTACCCCATGTCCCCATTTTTGAAAACGCTTATAAATCATACAGAGTGTTTTTTTTTCAGAAAGTAAAAATGCACAAAGCTTCCTGTAAGGGATAGGTTTAGGTGTATAGGGTTGGTGTAAGGCGATAGAAAATACAGTTTGAACAGTATAAAAACCATTACGCCTATGGAATGTCCCCACAATTCACAAAAACAAACGTGTGTGTGTGTGTGTACAGTTGTGGTCAAAATTTTACACACACTTTGCAGTATCTGCAAAAATTTAATTATTTTACCAAAACAAGAGGGATCATACAAAATGCATGTTATTTTTTATTTACTGACCTGAATAAGATATTCCACATAAAAGATGACTATGTATAGTCCACAAGAGAAAATAATACTTGAATTTATAAAATGACCCTGTTCAAAAGTTTTGGGATCTGCCAAACAGAAAAGTTCAAATTCTTTAAAGTATGTTCATTTATGCACTCGATACTTGGTCGGGGCTCCTTTAGCACAAATGACAGCATCAGTGAGGTGTGGCATGGAAGCGATCAGCCTGTGGCACTGCTGAGGCACTATTGAGCCACTATTGAGCCTTCAGCTCATCTGTATTGTTGGATCGACAGTTTCTCATCTTTCTTTTGAAAATATCCCATATAGATTCCATATGGGGTTCAGGTCAGGCATGTTGACTGGCCAATCAAACACAGTAATATCATGGTCAGCAAACCACTTGGAAGTGGTTTTGGCACTGTGGGCAGGTGCTAAAGTCCTGCTGGAAAAGGAAATCAACATCTCCATAAAGCTAAACATCTCCAAAAAATGATCTTTTTCACGATATTCTGTTTTTTTTTTAGATGCACCTGTGTGTGTGTGTGTGTGTGTGTGTGTGTGTGTGTGTGTGTGTGTGTGTGTGTGTGTGTGTGATTTATATACAGTTAAACCAAAAATTATTCAGCACCAGATAGATATATATATATATATATATTTTTTTTTAAATTTATTTATATTTTTTACTAGTGGGTGCAGGACACTAGTTAATTTATGCAAGTGAGGATAGCAAAATAAAGTAAACTGTGACTGTGATACTTTGACCTGACTATGTTTTGCAATGCGACCTTTTTACACCACAGACTGAACAAAATTGAGCATTGCTTGGTAATTGGTTGACCTAAATTGGTATTATCTAATTGTGTACTTAAATTTAAAAGCTGACAGCTATTCAGCCTAATTCATTACATACTTTTCTATCAAAGTTATCTGACATTATCAAGATCAATTTGTTCTGACAGTTTAACTCTGATATCTTGTCATAATTTATTACCATTTTTTAAACTATAACGAATAAACTGTGATAATGTGAGAAATGTTAGGTGTCTGAATAATTTTTGGTTTGATCTATTAGTCTATAAATTATATATATACATATACACACACTCACCGGCCACTTTATTAGGTACACCTGTTCAATTGCTTGGTAACACAAATTGCTAATCAACCAGTCACATGGCAGCAACTCAATGAATTTAGGCATCTAGATGTAGTGAAGACGACTTGCTGAAGTTCAAACCGAGCATCAGAATGGGAAAGAAAGGGGATTTAAGTGACTTTGAACGTGGAATGATTGTTAGTGCCAGACGGGCTGGTCTGAGTATTTCAAAAACTGCTGATCTACTGGGATTTTCACGCACAACAATCTCTAGGGTTTACAGAGAATGGTCCAAAAAAGAGAAAATATCCAGTGAGCGGCAGTTGTGTGGACGAAAATGCCTTGTTGATGTCAGAGGTCAGAGGAGAATGGGCAGACTGGTTAGAGATGATAGAAAGGCAACAGTAACTCAAATAACCACTCGTTACAACCAAAGTATGCAGAATACCATCTCTGAACGCACAACACGTCGAACCCTGAAGCAGATGGTCTACAGCAGCAGAAGACCACACCGGGTGCCACTCCTGTCAGCTAAGAACAGGAAACGGAGGCTACAGTTCGCACAGGCTCACCAAAATTGAACAATAGAAGATTGCCTGGTCTGATGAGTCTAGATTTCTGCTGCGACATTCAGATGGTAGGGTCAGAATTTGGCGTAAAGAACATGAAAGCATCGATCCATCCTGCTTTGTCTCAATGGTTCAGGCTGCTGATGGTGGTGTAATGGTGTGGGGGATATATTCTTGGCACACTTTGGGCCCCTTAGTACCAACTGAGCATCATTTAAACGCCACAGCCTACCTGAGTATTGTTGCTGACCATGTCCATCCCTTTATGACTACAGTGTACCCATCTTCTGATGGCTACTTCCAGCAGGATAATGTCACAAAGCTCAAATCATCTCAGACTGGTTTCTTGAACATCACAATGAGTTCACTTTACTCAAATGGCCTCCACAGTCACCAGATCTCAATCCAATAGAGCACCTTTGGGATGTGGTGGAACGGGAGATTCGCATCATGGATGTGCAGCCGACAAATCTGCAGCAACTGCGTGATGCTATCATGTCAAAATGGACCAAAACCTCTGAGGAATGTTTCCAACACCTTGTTGAATCTATGCCACGAAGAATTAAGGCAGTTCTGAAGGCAAAAGGGGGTCCAACCCGGTACTAGCAAGATGTACCTAATAAAGTGACCAGTGAGTGTGTGTGTGTATGTGTGTGTATATATGTATGTATATATATTAGTGCTGTCAAATGATTAATCGTGATTAATCGCATCCAAAATAAAAGTTTTTGTTTGCATAATATGTGTGTGTTCTGTGTATATTTATTATGTATATATAAATACACACACATACAGTATATATTTTTAAAATATTTACATGTATTTACATGTATATATTTATATTTATGTAATTTATTTTATAAATAAATATGTTTAATATTTAAACATATTTTTCTGAAATGTACATGCATGTGTGTGTATTTATATATGCATAATAAATTTACACAGCACACATACATATATTATGTAAACAAAAACTTTTATTTTGGATGTGATTAATCGCGATTAATCATTTGACAGCACAAAAATATATATATATATATATATATATATATATATATATATATATATGCATTTGCAAATTCTGGATGCTGTTGCTATAGAGTTTGCTATAGAGTTTGGGTTTCTGTCTGTAAGCAAAGTTTTGAAATGAGACATGAGAGTGGAGGGGTAATTAAAGCAGCTGTGAGATAGAGAGGCAGAGACATGAAAGAGTGTGATGGGGATCTCTGAATGTGTGAGTAAGTGACCCTGGGGTGAGCTCGTTTAGTTACAGCACTTTCTGCCGAACCACTGGCTGGCATCACTCCCAGGGATTTGGGTAGATAAATGTAGCATCGGAATGGTAATATGTGGTAGACTGTAAGGAATGAGATTCACTCGTTCATAGCATCACAACCGAACACATTTACATTTTGCATTCATATTTATTCATTTTCCGGATGCTTTTATGCAAGGAACAATACAAACACAGGCGATTAATCAAAAGTTTTATCGAAAGCAAAAGTGTAATCACATCTTCTGTCATTGTCTGATGTGGTTGCGCTAATGAAACCACTACAGTGCATTATCAAGTGTGCTGAAAAAGTAATTGGCTGCAAGCTTCTATCCCTTGCTGAGGTCTGCTCATCTAAGACAGTGAACCAGGCCACAAAGATTACTGAACATGACCAACAGACACTCTGCACACTCAATATTGCTCTTCTATCCTGCATAAACTGTGAATGTATTATTATATGTATATTGTAATGGTGTGGCTGCAGATACAATGTGGATTTTCAGATTTTCAGTGTGACCAAGGACGGACATATAGCATTGGCGAATAAACAAAAAAGTCTGATTCTGATTAAGTTTAACAATGGCAAAAAGTGCAAAATAACACTGTTCATCACTGATCAGAAGAGAACATTTTTCTTTTGTATTTGTGTGAATATGATACTGGCACCATTAAACAAATTGAGAAAGAAATAGAGAACAAAAATAGAAGTGTTTTTAAGAGAAATCAAGCAAGTACTGAATAAAATTACTGCATTAAGAATGTTCATCCAGGACGGTGACGAGTCTGCCTACAGACAGGAGGTTAAGGAGCTGGCTGTCTGGTGCAGTCTTAACAACCTGGAGCTCAACACGCTCAAAACTGTGGAGATGATCGTGGACTTCAGGAGGAACCCCTCTGCACTCCCCCCACTCACCATCATGAACAGCACTGTGACTGCAGTGGAGTCATTCAGATTCCTGGGCACCACCATCTCCCAGGACCTGAAGTGGGACAATCACATAGACTCCATTGTGAAAAAGGCCCAGCAGAGGTTGTACTTCCTTCGCCAGCTAAGGAAGTTCAACCTGCCACAGGACTTGCTGAATCAGTTCTACTCCGCCATCATTGAATCCGTCCTCTGCACTTCAATAACTGTCTGGTTCAGCTCAGCTACCAAATCTGACCTCAGAAGACTACAGAGGGTAGTCCGGACTGCTGAGCGAATCATTGGTACAACCCTCCCCACTCTCCAAGAACTGCACTCATCCAGAGTGAGCAAAAGGGCTGGCAAAATCACTCTGGACCCCTCACATCCAGCTCACTCCCTCTTTGAACTGTTACCGTCTGGTCGACGCTACAGAGCTCTGAGCACCAGAACGACCAGACACAGGAACAGTTTCTTCCCTCAGGCAATCCATCTCATGAACACTTGACATTAAAAGTGGAACACACAACACTATTATAAATTATTTATTCAACACACATACTTATTTTTTTTCATTTCAGATTTGCACATATTGACCTGTACACCATAATTGTCTATATATTGTGTTTTTGCTATTTGTACATTGCCTATTTGTAAATTATTCTTTTATTATCTGTGCCCTGTCCTGTTGCTGTCTTTCTGTTGCACTGTAGAGCTTCTGTCACAAAAACAAATTCCTCGTATGTGTAAGCATACCTGGCCAATAAAGCTCATTCTGATTCTGATTCTGATTCTGATTCTGATGTGAGGCAGACTGAGGTTTTGTGTTTTGTGTTGTGTTTGTGTATTTCTGTTCAATTTTGAGATGTGGTAGAATATTTGTGCAATAATTGGTGTATTGGAGGTGTGTGGATTGGTGTGAATCTGAGTATGTTTGTGTTCTTACACTAAATTAATTAATTAATTAACTGCTAAAACCATGAATCCTAAAACAGTCAAAGACCGATTTCACACTCCATTCAACCATCTCTCTCTCTCTCTCTCTCTCTCTCTCTCTCTCTCTCTCTCTCTCTCTCTCTCTCTCTCTCCTGTACATCACTATCCTGAGGCTCTGCACCTGTCCGTTTATATCAAAACACCTCTTCAAAACAAGCAAGGTGTTTTAGATGCACAACCATGCATTTTCAGCTTTGTTACAGTCATACTAATATTTAGTACTGCAGCACACGCCTGTGTGATGTTGCTTAATTATCTGAAGTACTTCTAGACTGTCTTTACAAATTACATTTTTTAAAAACTCAACTGCACATTGTTGCCTCAAGATAACAAACCTATTTTCTTTACTTTTCAAACACAGAATGGCAATAAAATTAATCATGCATAGTTGTTTGGTCAAATTTTTATGTAAAACTGCCATCAGAAAAGCATTATGATGGAGCCAATACAGATGCATTCGTATAATCCATTATTAAATTTAAAATTTAAATTTAAGCAAACCTTAACCTAGGGGCCAATTCTATATCTGTCATTTTGCAGTCAGTTTTCAGTATTCTGACATCAGCTGTACTTTTTTTCTTCTTCCAGGTAGCACACAGTAACTGCAAAAGCATTTCTTTTTCTTTTTTTTTTTTTTTTAAATAGAGTTTTTAGAGTTCCATTTTATGCAAGAAAATAAAACTGAACTTTTTAAACATTGCTTCCATAATGCTTGCAGTTGAGGTTTAAACAAAATTGCATGCCATTATACTGTAAAGTTGACCCTAATGTGTTGTTTTCTTTCTTTATCACTGTAAGCTTCCAAATCAGAGTCAAACCCCAGATATTGCATTCCCCTCTTGCACTGAAAGCTTTCATAAACAAACACAAATTAGAGGCATTCAATCACCATTTGTGCTTTTTTATTGTCATTCAGAAGTTATTTGGAGATTTGCGCTGACTCAGAGTGGCCTCACAAATTGAATTAATTAAATTCTTATCAGACAGAGAGCAGCCACTTCTTCTCACTTGATGAGGTAAAAGCACTCAAGCTTCTAACAGATACACACTGGCGAACACTTTATGCGTGTTTGCTTGCGAGAAATGTTCCTTTTTTGCATGTTTGCTTTCATTAATGTTATGTGAGACAATATTTACCTCAGAATTAGACGGGCCTTGGCTGCAGAGATTTCGCTGGTATGGAAACTGACAGACTAATATAAAAGCTATTTCTAACTTCCGATCCAGATTTCATGCAGAGTGCCTGTGTTCTGGGTCAAATTGGCTTTTTAATAAATTGCAGCAGGAAAAATCTCTGAGCAGATAATTATCCACGTCTGAAATGTAAAGCAGCAAAGAGGCCCCAAAATTGAGTCGAATAAGGCCTCAAATGCTCTTCAAATCCAGGAAACATGCAAATCGAGCACTACAGCGCTGTACGAAAATTACCTTGCCTCACGCTTTCTGAGGGCACGTAAACATTGAGGCTGCATCAATCTCCGCTCTCGCAAAGAGCCATTGTTCGGCCCATGGATGCTGGCTGTGAGTTGACCTTCTGGTAAAGACGTGTTGAGGATTGTAGAGAATCATGCCTGGAAGCATCTAATCAAAGCATGCAATAGACACATAATGGCAGAAAGGCATCAGAGACCTGTGGCATTTCTGTCTAATTGCACATTAAGTAATTGTTGAGCGATGATGAGCAAAACACTGCCATTATATTTCCGAAAAGTCCAGGGTAAAGAATGGCCACAAAGCTATGACATTTCTCCAGCTATATTGCTTTGGCGTCGTGCCTAGTAGCGTCCACATGCCCGGTGCCTCGTTGAGGAGCGAGTTGCTAATTAGATGTGGCAATTAAGTTTAGCTAATGCAATTGCATGTTTACTTTTAATTAGTGACTCTAGTCGAGTAATTGTTGAAAAAGAAGCACCCAGCTGTCCTCGTATGCCTTGGAGTACACACGCGCTTAGACCTTGGACTCTCAAACTACTGCTCGAGATCTGCCACTGAAGGCACTTACCGAGCTAATGAAGTGAAATTAGCCCAGGGGTTAAACTGGAATGTGGTGACTCCACTTCGACTCCACCCCTAGCATATAGTAGCTGCTTCGGCAAGATGGCAAAGTATTCCCTACAAACCTCCTCCAACAAGTGCTGTGAGAGACTTAATCTCTGTAGTTTAACATTCAGTTGCATCCTGGCGAGAAACTGCTCAGATGTCCAGACCAGTGGGAAGAGACAAGCAGGGGTTTTAATCCTTGCCAATGGATTGGCCTCGGGGGAGAAGGAGAAAGACGAAGATTTGAGGCTTGGATTGTTTCCCTTTTCAAGAGCCCAATTGAATCCTTGCTTCAAGTGGATAATTGAACCTTTGCCCAGTATCAGTATACAGCCTAGTTCACACACTTCACACTTGGCTTCCCTCCAGGTGCGTGTGTTTGTGTGTGGTGAGGAACTTGATAAATGGTATTAAACTCAGTAATAGGATTTAACATAGAATACTCGACAGATATTCCACCTCCAAAATCATCTGTGCGACTTTATCGCCAACAGTGACACTCGAATCTGAAGACCAAGAGTGGTGACTGATTAAATTATAGAGACAGCCGGATTCTTTGTGTGTTGACTCATAACAGGTAGGTCTTTTATGTGCAATCTGTGAATATAACATAGATCTTCTCTCCTCAGTCAAGCCAGAAACTGAAGTGCAGTATGAGGGCTAGACTCTTTTTGCCCCAGTAAAGTTCTGCTGCGCCCTAGTAACATTTTAATGATAGATCATTATGCGACGAGTCAGATGAGAAACAGGCTTATTCATTGGATTTCATATTTACCAGTGACATAGTGAAGAATGTGAAAACTGCAAACCAATCAATTTTTGCCTTTTCCAACTAAATTAATTTAAGGGGTTGCATTTTTTTGTTGTTGTTGTTGTTGTATTTTTGCCTTTGACAGGATTCAGTGAGAGAGGAGATAGGGAGCAGTGGGAGGGGAGAGGGGAACAAGATCAAAAAAGGACCTCAAGCCGACACTTGAATTAGGATGCTAAAGTTACTGTATAGCTGTATAGTTTCCAACATGTTGCATTTTTCTTTTTGTTATTAATGAGTCTCTTATGCTCATCAAGGCTGTATTTATTTGAACAAAAATACAGAAAAAATGGTAATATTGTGAAATATTATTGCAGTTTCTAATATTGGTTTCCTATTTTAATATACTTTGAAATATAATTTGTTTATGTGACACAGCACTGAATTTTCAGTAGCCATTACTTTGATTAATTATCAGTGTTGAAACTGTTGTGCTGCTTAATATTTTTTGGAACCTGTGATCATAAAGAACAGCATTTACTCAAAATAGAAATATTTTCTAAAAATATAAGTCTTTACTATTACTATTTTAAAAAAGTATTAATTTCTTTAAACAAACAACAACAACATTTACTGACCCAAAACTTTTGAATAGTAGTGTATATTGTAACACAAATTTCTATTTTGAAAAAACACTGTTCTTTTTAACTTTTTATTTTTCAAAGAATTCTGAGAAAAGTATCATAGGTCCCAAAAAAATATTAAGCAGCACAACTGTTTCTAACACTGATTATAAATCAGCATATTAGAATGATTTCTGAAGGATAATGTGACACTGTAGACTGGAGTAATGATGCTGAAAATTCAGCTTTGCTTCACAGGAATAAATTGTATTTTAAAGTAAATTAAAATAGAAAACTATTCTTTTAAATTGCAATAATATTTCACAAAATTACTTTTTTCTGTATTTTTGATCAAATAAATGCAGCCTTGATGAGCATAAGAAACTTCTTTAAAAAACTTTTTAAAACATTAAAATAAACACACACACACATATATACACAAACACACATACATACATACATACATACATACATACATACATTCATTATGAGGTGCCAAACAGGAAATAATTATATAAATATAATATATATGAATATATAGATGCAAATTGTGAATATATAGTTATAAGTCTGAATATATAAATGTAAATCTGAATATATAGTTATAAGTCTGAATATATAGAAGTAAATGTGAATATATAGTTAAGTCTGAATATATAGAAGTAAATGTGAATATATAGTTAAGTCTGAATATATAAATGTAAATCTGAATGTATTCTTATAAATCTGAATATATAGTTATAAGTCTGAATATATAAACATAAATATGAATATATAGTTAAGTCTGAATATATAGAAGTAAATCTGAATATGTAGTTATAAGTCTGAATATATAAATGTAAATTTAATGCTTCCCTTCTCTTTATTTATTCCTTCCCTTGCTAGCTTGTATTTATTTGAACAATGCCTGAGACTTGTTGTTATTGCCTCTTCAAGATGAATCGCTTTGTATTCTCCAATTATAAGTCGCTTTGGATAAAAGCGTCTGCAAAATGACTAAATGTAAATCTGAATATATAGTTATAAGTCTGAATATATAGTTATGAGTCTGAATATATAAATGTAGATATGAATATATAGTTAAGTCTGAATATACAGAAGTAAATCTGAATATATAGTTATAAGTCTGAATATATAAATGTAAATATGAAAATATATTTTTATGAATATATAGAATTAAATCTGAATATATTCTTATAAATCTGAATATATAAATCTAAATCTGAATATATAGCTATACATCTGAATATATAGAAGAAAATCTGAATATATAGAAGTAAAGCTGAATATATAGTTATAAGTCTGAATATATAAATGTAAATTGTGAATATATGGAGGTAAATCTGAATGTATAGTTACAAATCTAACACTAACACTAGCTTTCTTCTTTCTATTCTGTCTACTTGCTACGTGTACTGCGTTAGTCTAACAGAGACTTGTCATAGTGCTTACATGTTGTTGCTCTTTTGTTGGATTTGATTGCTTCTGTTGTCCTCATTTGTAAGTCTCTTTGGATAAAAGCGTCTGCTAAATGACTAAATGTAAATGTAATGTGAATGCGATGCGATCTGGGAAAATCCGTCAGATGTCGCGCTGGGATGTTTTCAGGAAATTCAAAAAATAGGTCGAAAGTCAATTTTTTTGCCAAAATTAGGTTTTTATTAAAATATTATTCTATAACATCTTGTCTATCATCTCTGAAAATATCTTGGAAAAATTCACTTGTTTAGTACAGAAAAATAGCGATTTATTGCAGCAAGCAGAAAAGAGCTTTCTCTTATGTTAAGGACGCGCTGAGGAGGTGCTTTCTTTAAACACCACAAAAACAGTTAATCTATCAAAATAAACCACGTAGCATATAATAAAGTTGTATCAATGCACATTTCCCGCCAGTCCTGTTTAAACTATGGCAGCAAAGTTTGTTTATTTATTTATTTATGTATATCATGATATGGCGGAGCGCGAGAGAACAGTCTGAAGTAATGTTAGCTGCTCACTTAAACGATCTTGCTCATCTCAGTCTGCTCAATCTTGGTGATGTTAGTGCCCTACATGATGTTATAATGGACTATTTCACATCCAGAGATGAAGGATCGGATGATGAAGTCACTAAAGAGGAGGAGTCTGATGACAGTCTGTTAGCCTATATGCACAGGTGCGCGAACAGTTCTAAATGTAAACTACAAGGTAGCTACACTATTCGTGCTATCTAAACATACAAGGGGTGATCAAAAGTTCAGAGACTATGCCCATCATGATACACAACGGAAAACTCTCCTTTTCAGGGTAACGTTAGTCTGTGTAATGAAGCAGAATAGTGCTCCTGACAGACAGCTCTCGTTAAACCCCTGAAGTGAAAGTGAAACCCGTCTCACTTTAGACCCGCTTTTCTCAAAATTCCATTCCTGAAAATCATAAACCTAAAAAGGTAAAATTTCACCATGTGTTGGGTTTTTCTATATCGCATCACATATTTAGATTTACATTTATACATCCAGATTTATTAGTATATATTCAGATTTACATTTATATATACAGACTTATAACGATATATTCAGATTTACATTTATATATTCAGATTTATAAGTATATATTCAGATTTACTTCTATATATTCAGACTTATAACTATATATTCAGATTTACTTCTATATATTCAGATTTACATTTATATATTCAGATTTATAACTATATATTCAGATTTACATTTATATATTCAGATTTACTTCTATATATTCAAATTTTTATATAATTATTTCCCATAATTATTATTATTATTATTATTATTTTACATGATGTAAGCCACTGAGAACCATTTCCCTCATTAAACACATGACAGGCATGAATATACAGGCGCTCATCCCTCATTCTATCCATCAGGTCATTCATGACAAAATTAGTTCAGATATGTTCGAACATTCCTTTTAACTGATGAATGCTCTTCTCCTCTACTTCACTTTTTCTTAGCCTGTCCCTCAGTGAGGGCAAAGATTAGACTAATTAAAGTTTTTCATTAATGAATTGCTCTTGTAAGGTCCATGCGTCCCTCCTGCTGTGCTGAGACAGCTGTTGCATTTGTCAATGTTATGCTTTTTCTCAACATAGATCAAACTGGTGACATGTTTGAGGTCATATTCCGGCTTTTCATGTTTACAAATATGTTCTTTCCCTCAAATCTCCCTCTCTAGATGTGTTACTGAGCAGTCTTTGCATCATTTCCCAGGCCAAATTGACTCACCCGGGCAAAATAGTGCAGAATGTTGTTTGATGCTGGGAGCAGTCAAAGTCGTGCCGAATGATAGGATTACTGCACTCATGGATATTTCTGATTGCTGTGGAAAAAGTGAAGGTTGGCAGTTCTGTATGCAAATTCGTTCCAGTAGGGGAGAGGTTGATGATTCAGCGCCAGACGGTCGTAGCCATAGCGACCCAGACAACTCTCTACATCTTGCCCATCGGAAGCAGCAACACACAATGAGGGACCCTCAGTGACAGGTTGCTAATGGAAACAGTGACATGGTCAGAGCAGTGGGCTGCACACATGGCACCTTCCACATACACAGCAGTCTAATACAGCCGCAAATACAATTACACACTGATTAGTCCCAGACGGCTTATTTACCCAAACACACAATTACTCAAGGTCAGGGCAGATGAGGGGTCTCTCCTTTCATTCTCTCGCACTTCCTGGCACCTCTATCACAGATTTTTTTCCCCCTCTCCTTTTGCTTTTTGTTCGACTTCAATATTTCTCTTCTGGCCTCTACTACACTATGGTAATAAGACATTTGCTTTATACTACATAATTCAATGAGACTGACATGATTTACAATGTTTTTATATTTCCACAGATGGTTTTCTCCTTGTGTATCTTAATTCTTCGTAATCCATTTCAGCTGCAAGTGTATCATTGCAGTCTGTGAGGAAGGAATTGAGTCACGTGTGATGTAAGCATGCAATTTCTCTCCCTCATTCTCTATCCATCCATCCATCCATCTATTGCATATATAATTAGTTCATGAATGAATAATGAATTAAGTCTTTACTTTGAAACTATTTTCACTCAGAAATTGCTACTAAATTTCACAAATTTAAAGAGAAACAAGCAAGTAACACATTGAATTAAATATGAAATTAAGTAGAAAGAGAAATAACATTCTCTTGTAAAACATATTGCACTAATCTATTTTATTATTTGAAAAAAATCTTTTTTTATAGTGTAGATATTTTTTACTCATCTGCTCCGGTGTCTCATTACAACGAAAGGACTCTTCCTGTTGACACTGATTTCCACCTGTAGTATTTATTGCTTTTAGTTTAAATGCTTATTTTTAAATACTGTTAATGATAGCATTACATACAGTTTAGTATAAAAAGAAAAAGCACATTTGAAAAGCCTTACTGATGGGGTTGTGGACATGCATAAAAAAGATTGCAAAAAAAAATGGTATACGCAACAATGCCGATATTTTAGTCGTAATTCCTCTTTGAGCTCTCTGAGGTTTTTCTTAAACCCAACAGACATGGTTCGCATGGTGATTTTTATGTCCATTGAGTGGCTGCATTTAGGGGATGTTACTGACAGGCTGACAGCATGGAGAAGATGAATTGGTCATTCACTCTTCTGGCCGTGTATACAGCAGATGTTTTATCCTAGTGTCCCCCTTTGAGAGTGTTAATTATGCTTGTAAAGGAGTTGCTTTAAAGAGGCAGAATGAGATGTAATCAATGCTTAAGTGAGCTGTTTGTGTGCAGAGAGAGACAGAAGGTGGAATACACAAAGCCAATAGATTTCACAGTCTCTGGGCAGCCATTGTACTCTCTCTCTCTCTCTCACTCACACACACACACACACACACACATACTCAAATTCAAAGTCTGTTATGTTGTGTCTTTGAAAAAGAAATTTTTGAAAGAACAGTTCAATAGTAGGCTACAGTTTCACACACATACTGGTAATTCAAAGAGCTCTTGATCTTGCTTTTATGCAGATTTAGATTGGCATGTTGTTTTTATAATAGCCTATAGCAGTTTTAGAAGTGATGTTTTATAATTGAACAATATCATATGAGCAGGTGTGCTGTTGTATTGAAAATTATATTAATCACAGTTGTGCAGCTATTCAGACCAACAGCATGATTGCAAGTGTGTTATTGTTTTTATAGACCAGTTGAAAAAACAATAAATAATAATGGTTAAGTCACTGACATTGACAGATATTGATTTATAATGAAATCTTTGAGTCACAAACAGTAGTGGTGTTGCTGAATGAATCAGTGTTGTTGAACAAATGGGTTGAGTAAATGATCTAATGTTTCACAGTGACTGCGTCTAAAATCACTGAATAAGTATTTTTTTTAAATATGTAATTACTTTATCAATGATTAAAAAGTATGTTCTATATAGTATGAATCTGTGTAGTATGAATGTAATCCAGACATTCTACATTTGTCATGTTATCATTGTTATGTGACCTACAAGTGTCAGTTCACTGCCATTCACAAATCCTGTCTTAGCTTCATGGGATTGTAAAGTTTCCATCAGATGCGCACTTCAGAATCTCGCCAGAAATAGGTCATCCAGGGACTTTCTTTACTGTTTTATGCAGTGGTGAGCTGTGCATTTCACCCCAGTATTCAGTGGCGTCCTACTTGAATTAATCCACCTTTTAATACCATCATGACACCATGCAGGGCTGTATAGTGTAACGTGTCGCACGTGCTACGAAAAAAAATATCAATCTGTGCGATGAATAAATTTACCACAGCAGCACGTGATAGTTTTTGCAATGTGTGTGTGAACCTGTTTAGAAACCTATTGTCAAACTAAGAGAACATTTAATGACGTGTGTTTAGTTTAAATTCACTTAATAACATAAGTCAAGTGTTTAAAATAACTTACTTTTGTGATCTGACGCAATTTCATATCAGAAAATGAGGCAGAAATCATGCTATTTTATAGTATTCTATACAGTGGTAGAAGTCGATTAACATTGCATTGTAAATAGACTTTATTCTTATAAAAAATACAAAGGTGGCTTATTGTATTGATGTTTCATCAGGTAAAACATCTCTAATTGCATTTTTTTCAGCTACAGCAACAGCTAGATGCCTTGCCTTTGTCCATATAAGGTATTTCCTGGAACAGCATAAGTTCTATTACTTCTGAGAGTCTCATTTGTAGAGTTGCCCTCTGCCAACGAGTATGAATGAAACAGACAATAAACAGTCAGAAACAGTCCATCTTGGAAATGGCTTTTGTAATTATATCTGCAACCAAATCAATTTCTTCTCCCCTGTCAGTCATTGTGGGTAAAAACCAGCTGTTAATTCTACAGGAATATATTTTAGCATGTGCAGTTTGCTACAGATATGGTTTACAGGCTCCGAGTCCAATTATCCAATTATCCAATCAAAGAATGTAAAAATGCTGACGTTATTATATGCCTGCTAGATGGCCCCAGTGTCGCTAACTCAAAAATCTGATTGGTTAAAGCAAAAGTTTAATTCATTTTAAGCTACGGCTGCCTACACTGTTGATCCTGAAGGTTTCAAGGCAGATTTCTTCGGCCCTGGCAACACATGATGTCAGCCATTGGCTGAAATATGATTGGATAAAAGCTCTAACATAAGCATACACTACTGGAAGCAGCACAACTAAGAGAAAAGCTATGAAATTAATAGAATAGACTATTGGGAACAATTTAATACATATTAATGGAAAAAATAATTGCAAGTCAGTGATTCTAATAGTATTTAGGCAAGCAGAGAAAGCCTTGCTGGCCCTGACGGCCCACCACTAGTTTTATGAATACTGTGAATGAGGATGTACTACTCTGTTCACATACTGTTAGGGAAGTATGCAATCTTGGATTCAACCAATCAATTGTTTCATTCCTGAATGAATCAGTGTTGTTGAACAAATAAGTTGAATTATAGGAGTCAATGACTCATTCGTAAAGACAGTCACTTATCACCACCTACTGGTGTAATTATGTAAGAGTCTCCTTATAGCACAGAGGTTATCAAAGATGTAGTTCTCCTAAAATGATTTTTTTTTCTTTCCAGTCTGTGTGTTTTTGCATCTATTCCACGCATTCCTGCTCTTACTGTGCATTGGAATGTTTAATGTATTTTTTTTTTTTTTTTTGGGCATGATAAAATCACTCAGACATTTGCCTCGAGAGCTTTCTTACCCTACCCCTTATATTGTCTTCTGCCCTCCAG
This sequence comes from Spinibarbus caldwelli, assembly GCA_039654775.1. Lineage (NCBI taxonomy): Eukaryota > Metazoa > Chordata > Actinopteri > Cypriniformes > Cyprinidae > Spinibarbus > Spinibarbus caldwelli. The sequence continues at coordinate 22,910,227 of CM077240.1, read as the reverse complement.
CTAGCATTATGCATTCAAATACAGCCTGTGTGCATATTTATGATTGCTTACTGAAATCTTTTCCACATTGTTACATTTAACTCTAAGATGAATGTAGTCTGTAGATTCATGTTATGAAGATCAGTTCACCCACAAATGACGATTCTGTCATCATTTACTCACCCTCATGCTGTTCCGAACCTGTATGACTTACTTTCTTCTGGAAAACAAAAATAGTAAGGGAGAATGTTCAAGCTGTGTGAGTGATTTTCAATACCACACAATGAAAGCAGATGTCATAGTGGTTTGGAACAACGTGAGGTTAAGTAAATGATGACAGAATGTTTATTTTTGATGTAAACTATCCCTTTAAACTCTATATGCATGTGCATGCATTCAAAATGCTTCCGGCTTGCTGTTCTTCAGAGATTAGCACATATTTTAGTAGGTTTCATGTGCCTGAAATATATCTACCTTTCCTCCTAATCCACAGAAGCCTCCAAGCAGCACTTATCAGTGAAATGATGTGCTGACCGCCCTCATCCCTTTAAACTCTGTTTCTCTCTTGTTGTCTTCCATCCTCTCATCTTTTAAAACAGGCAGAGTGGAAGGGAGAGGTACTGTGACGTTGCCATGGAGATGCTCTTGTCTTCATCATAGGAAATTCAATATGCTTGGTGTAATGTGTCTGTATGTTTGGATGTGTGTGTGACCATGAGAGTGTGTTTTTGTGTATAGAAAGAGCTTGTTCATACTGTAAGTAGAAGGCAGTGTTGAAAGCTGAGAACATGGACAAAGACAACATTGTGCACGACTTTGGCTTTTAAGAGCAAGATGTGCTTGAGAAAAAAAAAAACAACATGCCACTCACAGCTATGTACGATTAATGATGCCTATGATAAGATGCATACTAAGTGTCATAGTAATCTGGATGCCTTGGTGTGTGTATATCTTAAAAGAAACCTAGCATGCTGATACAGCTGCCAGGGAGTTGTCATTTTATATGTAACTGAATAATTCTTACATCACATGGTCAACATTTGGTTTCGCAGTTAGTTCACAGATAAATCAGGCTGCCTGAAATTCATCTATTATAATATTCAGCAGCAGACTGTTGAGAGAAATATTGAACTGTGGAAAATGAGGTAGACATACGGGAGGCCATGACTACTGAGCAGAGGGCCAGAGAGCCTTATTTTGATTTAGCCGTGTTGTCTCTCCATGCAGTTCATTGCTTACAGAATATATGAGGGCTCTATTTTAGATTCATTTTGTGCTGCTTGAATATTTTACACACTCTCTGGACTTTGTGGCAAAGCATGCTGCAAGTCACTCTCCATTCGCAAGAGTACTGTTGCGACATGTATCATATTAAAGCATCCTGACAACCAGGTTTGTTTTCTCTTTCGGTAAACTCTTTTTGTCCTTCTGAACAGCTGGCTGTAATTCAGAATAAGTCATTTTTTTGTGCAGAATGTTGTTGCAGAGTACAGTTAAACAGACTTGCTATACATACTGTTTGTGTGACTGTTTATAGTCTTCTCTTGTGAAGGGTTCAGTCTTCCAGTCATGTATAATTCAAAGCCAGGCTCTTGGTTACATCACTAGATATATTCATCCCAAACCTCTGCAATCAGTCTCCCTGCAGCTTCCTTTGATAACCAACCGTAGCGTAGTCCATACACTTAATGCCAGACCCAATATTACGGAATCACACTTGTTGCTGAAAGTGGGAGGCATCCAACCGTTCAGCCCATGGTAACTGAGAACATTGCCATAACGGAGGCAATTTGAACTGCGCTCGTCACAAAGTAGGGGTCTTGAAGTCCTTTGCTGATGTTACACCTCTTTTGTCCACTCTGCAAAATGGCAATTTAGTTTCAAATGATGTTATTGCTTACAGGACACACTGCATTTGCAAACATTAGTGTCCTCAACTGACTTTTAGCTCTTTACCTTGTTTGTGCATTATACCTTCATGTAAAATCTTGTGTAATGAACCATTTGTTTTCTGTCAGAGTTCATCCTAAGCCAAAAAAGATATAGTTTGGTACCATAACTCTGAATTTTAATTAACAGATTAAAAATATAGAAAATTAGGGCTGTCAATTAAACACAATTTAATGTGATTGATAAACAAAAATAACCCAAAAATTGTGTTGTATGTGTTTGATTCCCTAAAAAGAACCAACTCATTGAGGTATTCGCTCGGGAATTGAACTGGTTGTGCTGTTCCACAAGCCTACAGTAAATAGATGGATAAATGGATTGATGGCTTGGAGGATGGATAGATGGATGTGCTGTATGTGTTTGATTCCCTAAAAAGAACAGACTCAGAGTTATTCGTTCAAGAATTGGATTAAACTGGTTGTGCTATATTAGTTTTATTCACTAAAATGAACTCCCAAAAGTCCCAAATTTGTGCGAGAATTAGAGGTAACACTTTAGTATAGGGACCAATTCTTACTATTTACTAGTTGCTTATTAGCATGCCTATTATTAACATATTGGCTGTTTATTAGTACTTATAAAGCACATATTCTGCATGACCAAATTCTACATCCCTAAGCCTACCAAATACCTAAACTTAACAACTACATTACTAACTGGGCATTACTTTAGGGGGCAGTCTTAGGGGGCAGTCGTGGCCTAATGGATAGAGAGTCGGACTTGTAAACCAAAGGTTGCAGGTTTGAGCCTCAGGTCCGGCAGGGATTGTAGGTGGGGGGAGTGAATGTCCAGTGCTCTCTCCACCCTCAATACCACGACTGAATACTCAGAGAAAATGAATAATTACTGGGCCATTATCATTAGTTAAAAACTAATAAGTCCAGCTAGTGTGAGTTTAAGAGGCCAAAAAACTTATTTGTGAATACGCATATCTTTCTCTCGCTGTGTCCATCTCCAGTCAAGCTCTGTCATCCTCAAGACATTGTCTCTGTGACTTTGATGATTATGTGATGAGAGAAAAATAGAGGCAGGGGACACCTATGGGGTGTGTGATTGCTTTTATGGAGGAGCAACTGATAAAATGCAGGGGGGAAAGCTCTCCCAGTCAAAGGACAGTCAAGCTGAGAAATAAATGCAGTGCTTAGCCGAGGAGTAGGAGGACAGAGAGAATGAAGCAAGACACTGAATGAGGGGAGAAAGGTTGAGCTGACCATGTGACTGCGAAAACCAAAGGTAGAGAAGAGGAGGAGAGGAAAAACAGGGAAAATGAGAACAGGATTCCGATGTGCAGTATGAGTAGATGTTTGTGCAAACATTAGATGAGATATGTGTTAAATCAAAGCCATGGCAGTAACGTATGTGATTGGCTTTGGCAGAAAGAGCAAACGAGCCTAAGCATGGAGAAATACAAGATGTGAAAGGGAAGGTGGTAAATATGTATCCGTGCTAATAAATGCAGAACAAATATGTGCCAATGTGTGAAATGTAACAAACCCTGGGAAAAAATGGGAGAGTGTGAGATACTAGAGGCGAAACAAAGGAATGGCATTGTGCTCGGTCCAGCAGAGAGAGCAGAACATCTAATCCTGCACCTCTGACTCTCTCATTAACTCACAGACAGAGAGAGCAGGTGAAATATGAGAGGAGGAATGGAAAGTTATGGGCACGACTGCGTTTGTCTATGAGTGCCTGTGTGCCCCAACTGCTAAATTGAGTTTCCTGTTGATTTGTTTTGCCCAGATTTGAGTGTGACAAAACCAATTAAAACTGTATAATATTAGTAGCAGTGCTATGCTCAATATGTAGATGCAACACAAATGCACTCTCCAGAGAAAAATTTAAGCACTCGGACCATCCTGTTTCATAGGAGATTTAAATGAAAAATCTCATCAAAAAAATTAAAATTCTGTCATTACTTACTCAGTCCTGTGTCGTCCTAAATTAACTTGATTGGAACACAAAAAGTGATTTTAAGAAAAGAATCCTGGCCATTCTATTTCATAAGTTGTCAAAAAGCACTATAAAAGCACCAGAAAATTAAAGTGGTTCATGTGAACTCTTCTGAATTCTTTATTTTTTACTTGGATCTTCAATTAGTTTTTGTCATTTTGGACCTTGACAGCTCCACTACTCATTCACCTTAATTATACTAAAAGAGTGGCCTAGATATTCTTTTTAAAAATTCTCCTTTTGGATTCCGCATAAGAAAGTAAGTCATACAGGTTAGGGACAACATGAGGGTGAGTAAAAGAAAGAAATTTCTTTTTATATATAAATGTGTGTGTATGTGTGTGTGAACTGTTCCTTCAGTTGCAATGACATGCAAATGAAAACAAATGAAAATGCAGTAAAAGAATATGAAATATGACCCCTGAAAATTCAGGTAGTGACAACTGCTACTTTCCTAAAATCTGTGTAGTGTGTAAAGAACTGGTTTCTGTACAAAACTAGCTGTTAACAGTGTAATTAAAGATACATCAGAAATATGTTTCTCTTTTATTTCTCCCTCTTTTTTAAATGTGCTGCAAACAAGTCACACACCAAGAGTTTTCTAGTTACTTTAGTCAATAATAGCATTAAATGCTTAAAGGGACAGTTAACCTGAAAATCACAATGTTATCGTCATTTACTCACCCTCAAGTTGTTCCAACCTGAATGACTTACTTTCTTCTGTAGAACACTTTCACACTTTCAACTGTTTTTCACCATACAATTAAAAAGTCAGTGTATTCCAAAATGACTTTTTGACTTTGATTTTATGAACACAAATACTATTAAAACATCAATGTCAGGAGAAAAAAATCTGAGTAGTACAAGCAAAAGTCTCCATTTGCTCTCCATTCAATCTCGTTGTCTGTAGGAGAAACAATTAAGATATTATATCTCATTTGTGACTTTTTTTTCTTATAGGACCAATGTATTACAATGAATTTACAGTATCTCACACAAACCCTTTTTGAAATCTCCGTTTTCACCAGCCGTAACTACACTGAGTCTCAGTTCACCTCACAAAAGAAACGGGCCTCTTCTGATCCAAATCTTAGAGATTGGTGAGAGATTGTTTAATTTTTTTTTTTTTTAAAGGAGAGCTGTCATTTTTCATGAGGCAGGTTGTTTTTCCCCAGCCATCACTGTCCGTGTTCACTGTACGGTGCAGAGGGAGACAGCAAGAGGAGCAAACACTTCTGCAGTAATTGGGTACAGACCAAGAACTTTGGCGTGGCCCAGCATAAGCCGATGTGAGCCTAGTAGGAGCGGAGTAAACATAAAAAGGAAGGGAGCAGGGGAGACTGTCAGGGTCCGCAGGGACTCACACAAGAACACAAAGCATTAACATAATGAGGCTGTGGGGGGTTGCGTAAACAGTCTACCTCATTGTTCTACAGGTGGCACAACATCTCCGATGGCGTCCAGCGGCCGTTTCTGAGAGCCTCTATTCATTCTAAACAGGTCTGCACAAGCTCTGACGTGATGATCGATAGGGAAAAAATAACATTTTCTGCAATTTAAAATGCAAGTCTTAGCTGGCTGCTCGCCTCACACACTATATGTTGATTTTGTTGAGTCATTGTAGATGCTTTCTGGAACTCTGCTTGAATTTTTATCAGACAGCGCTCTTTCACAGCCAGCAGCGCTCTCTCGCTTAGAAGCGTGAAACAGAATTTGCTGAATTCTGCAATGTGGCGCATTATGCTGTGGCATTATAAAAAGAGCCTATAATATGATATGACCTAGAGTCTAATCTACTCTCTAAGGATCCCCTGCACACTGTAGTTCTGACCGATTCAGTATGTGCTGTTACAGTGAGTCCATCTCAATGAACCCTTAGCAGTACAGAATCATTATGGATGTGCTATAGAAATTTAAAGATTATTATCTTTATCTGTATGCAGAAGAAATATATGGATGTGCCTTATAGTACCACTTGGCTACCATGATACTGAATGATCACATATTCATGTACTGCAGTATTTAAGTGGTATGGTATTCTAAGGTACTTCAGGAAAGGTCCAAAACAATATGGTAGATAAATAAATTGTCTTTACCTGCAGAGTCATTCACAAGCTGCACATGCAACAAAGAGCTGCTTCGTTGTTAGCAAACGATAGAAATCATTTGCAAGTTTTGTTTTCTACAATAGATGGATCCACCTTATCCAGCACTCTTTTTGTTTACTCTCTAAAAAATATAGTTTATTGAAGCAAAAGTCATAGTTAATGGTTTGTTTATACTGAGAATTGAAACTTCAAATAAAGTGTGAACGAATTAGACTGCACTGGTTGCTGTAGTTGAAATAGTGGCAGAATACGGCAGAAAACTAGTATTTCACTACAATGTTGCACTTTCCGACCGTAAAAATGTGTAAGAACCATTAATGGAACCAAACGTCATTTGTCAATACTCAGCAAAAATTAACAATTACTGGGCCAATCATTAGTTAATACCTAATATGTCCAGCTAGTGTGAGTTTAAATGGCCAAAAAAACTTGTCTGTGAATACGCATATCTTTCTCTCGCTGTGTCCATCTCCAGTCAAGCTCTGTCATCCTCATGACATTGCCTTTGTGACTTTGTCAATTATGTGCTGAGAGAAACATAAAAAATATCCAATTACTATTTTGGTGTGAGAAACCACTGCAAACTTATATTGTGTGAATGAACTGTCCGAATTAAGCAAACAATTCCAGACCTTTTTTATTCACAAATCTGGCTACACTAGTTCTGATTCTAAACAGCTGATAGAAAACATACAAGACTTGATTGCTGAAATATTATCAGAGACAATTATTCTCAAGTTGGTATACATCAATAAATCTTTAAATCTTTACCAGGTCACAGTGGGTCTTGTGCCACAATAAAAAGGGTCTAGTGACACCCTTGGGCCAGGATATTTTGTCCAAAAACCCAACGTAGTTTCTTCTCAGTGCGCCTTCATTTCAGCAGTTCTAGATAATCAAGACAATTTCTTTAAAACTGCTGTGAAATTTAATTGTCAAAGCAAAAGAGAAAAAAAAAAAAAAAAAAACACAAATGAGGCTGAATTCCTAAATTCCTCCTCTACTCCTGAGGCCAGATTACCAGCTAGCCTGCTGGTTTAAATGAATATCCGATCGAGTCTGAAAGAGAGGCAGGATTTCTGCAGAGCACAGATGCTATGCATAATTCTCCCTCAGCAGAAGCAAATGCGTTATCATTAGTTCTTTAATCAATGCAAAAACAACAAGCTTTCCGTTAAAGAGACTCCTCATCCTCTCTCCAGGCTTCAAGTAAAACAATATTCAGTAGACGCAAGCTAAATGACTGGCTTAGGTTTCCCCAGTAACAGGTTACGAAGTGTGACAGACACACACACACACACACACACACAAACAGGACGGCACACATATGGCATATCACTGAGAGGCAGACTTTGTTTCAGGCTAAAGATATTCTGTTCAGCTCATGTTGGCAACATCTACTCCCTCAGCCCATCGCTCCTTCACTCCTGTCCTCATTCTCCACATATAGCCCGCTGCCCCACTATCCTAAATTTCCAGCATCAGAAAAAAAACAATCGGTACAGGTGACAGATTGTCAGGCTCAGAGAACGGGAAAATGAGGCGGGGGTGGGGTAATGTCAAGAAAGGGGATCCCACAAATTGTCTCGTCAAAAAGTGGGTTACTGGGGCTGCTGGGATTGGTGAACAACAATGTGGTGGAGACAAGACTGGAGAGACAATGGTGATGACACATTCTGAGCCAAAGGAAATGTGTGTGTGTGTGTGTGTTAATGTCTGGTGTTTCTCAACCGTACTTGTCAGTTTAGTGTCAAAGTACATACTAACAAGGCTTCAGAATACCAAGATCTGACCAATGTGAATGTGCTTGATTACAGTATGTATATAAAAGCCTGGTTATAATGTTTTTCTCTGTAATTTAATGAACAACTTGTGCCATAATCAGTAGAAAATGTATAAAAATCTGTTTTTAATAACATTTAATGCCATTATTTAATTTCCATGGGCAGTAAAAGCACATTATTTATTGTGCCAGACAAATAACAATGTGCCTATTTTCTGTGAAAATTTAGTTAATTTGCACTAAAAAGAGTGATAATTCATTGAATGCAACACTATTTCATCACATTAATCATCTGGTTGAACTGAGTTGTGGATAAGACAGGTTTTTGAGATGTAAAATCTGCTGTAGTCACTTAGTGAATTCGCCCAAGTCTGTATCATCTATGATGAACTCAACTGACATCTTTCCCAACCGTTAGAAACCTGTCCCACTTGTTTTCATTCACACAATCGCCCCGCTTTCCATAGTAACGGCTCAAACTGACACACCTGACACAACATGTTGTGCATGATGTAGACTCATGATTAACAGTCTGACCTGGAATAGTCACACAAAGAATAAGCAGTAAAGAGTGTATGTGAATGAATATGCAGAACAAACGCTAGAGGAACTAGCCTACTAAATCTAGTAAATATTCAACTAGATTATTAACAGGAAAAGCAGAAATGATTGTCTATTCAGTGTGTAAATCCATAAATGCACAGTTCATTCAGTTACATTGTGCTGGACATAAACTCATAACCTGCATCACAAAGGTAAACCTAAAAATGGACTTCGGCCTTGCATTATACAAACTAATTTTCAGAATGACTTGTTAGTGTTGGCCAGCACAAGCTCTGTAAAGGGTCCAGCCACACAGACCTGCGGGCCAATCAAGCCCCACTGAACATAAAGCATAAATGATCCCAGCTGCAGCCTACAGCCTCTAATAGGAAAACAAACAGAGCATGACCATATTTACTGGTGCTAGAGAGCGTCTATGTGCACAGACACACACATATACACAGCTCTCCCATTACTTAATGCAAACCTTGCAGCCAAAACTGGAGACTGCAGTTAATTTGGATGTATGGCTTCTGGACCATAAGCGGAGCAGTCATAAACTTGATATGTATAATTAAAGTAGCAGACGGAGTATAGAATAAAAAGTGTCTCCTATGAGTCAAAGTTAGAAACACGCTGCTGATAATCATCGACCATAACAAGCTAGGAACAAAAGGACAGTGTCTCCATGCATCAACAGCTGCCCATAAGGCATACTAATGCAGCAATGATAACAAACGACTGCACTGCTGGCAGGAAATAAATCCATCATGAATCAAATGAAGGAATGATCGATACTGTGAACACTACAGAAGGTTGATGTGTGAATTATAATGCATCGGTTAGGTACTGGCGTGAGGCTATCTCAGCCAACATGTGCTCGCTTATTGCATTTGTAGGCAGGCAAAACAGTATGAAAAAGAGCTAGAGACCAACGCAATTTTCATAGGGCAATCTACGTTTATTTAAATAAAAACAGTTTTTTTAACGTACTAACTGAAATACAAAAATATGGACTCCAAAAACAGAAGAATGTTCGCTGCGTTTGTTAATAACAATGAAAACAAAGGCTCGTGTGTTGTCGCCTGTAGGGGTTTAGAGGAACGGTAGTAACGGAGCTCCACATTTAATATTAAAGCTCTGGAGTTCAGTCAAATAAGAGACATATGGCAAGCTGTTTTACCTTCATTCCTTTAACTTTTCCAGTACTTAATTTACATAGAGTAGTCCACTAGCGACTAGTGTCTTTATTGATTTCACTATATCATAATTATTCACAATTGTAAAAATAACAAGCAAATATCCCACGGTACAAATTTAGGATCTGTGGTTCAGATATGAACTACTCAACTCCAGCTTGACTAGTACCATTCATTAGGTACTAAGCTATTGATATTGATCTCAACTGTTACAAGTAACATTCTTCATCTCACTAGTAACATTTGCCTTTTCACTTAAATGTAATACCTAGTCAGAATAGCTTCTTTATAGTTTAAACAGAAGTCTTACTAGTGCGACTAAAATGTTACTAGTAACTATTGGAATACATGCTATCCATTCAGATGTTGCTGGGACAACTGAAATAGATAGGGTGAAGTCAGCTAAAATGAGCCACCTTTTGGTAAATGACTTATAATACCATCAAATAAGCTTTGCATGAGATCTAATAATATTCTTATAAATTAGCATGGGTCTCTTAAATATATTTTTAAAATGTGAAAAAGTATAAAAGTTTTAAAATTATGAGAGTTAGAGTATCAGCAGGTACCTTCTTGAGCCACGGCACAACATTCAGGTAAAATGGGCCAAAATAAAAAGAGAACAACACAGGACGTTTCAGCTTAAATCATTTTATTTTTAACAGTAAATTGACACTATTGTCTTTAGTGTGCCATAGCAACGCCATATATGTATTTCATTAAATAGAAAGTTGAATGAATATTTAATTAAACAATGCAATTAAAAATGAACTGATCATGCTGTATTGGTGTGTGTTTCTGTGCATTGGTGTCTTGTGTGTGCATGTATGTGTATGCTTGTATTTTTTTAAAGACTGTTAAGATTTTGTATGGATGCATATCTACAGAAGGCCTATAAACCTATCTTCATCCTCAATTTCTGTGTAAAAGTGTGTGTGTGTGCGCAGCCCATTTTAGCTGAAAATTGTGGCCCATTTTATCTTAACCAGCCATTTCTACCTAAAATGACCTTTTTCACAAAAATAAGTTTATTTTATAAATTAACCTTTTTAATTTGAAAGAGCATGTCAAAACATTGTTCATAAACCGTTGCTTTGTTGGGAAGCTTACTTATAATTGCTTTAGTACCCTTATTAGTGATTAATGAAATTTTCTATGTCAGGCTCAATTACCTTACAATTTCTCTGACAAGCTTCATGTAACACTCTGCCCTGCCCGCCTTAAAAAAAACTCAGACCAATAAAAATTGTTACATGTCAACAAGTGTTGAAGTAACAATGCAAGTTCAGTTATTGTGATTTTCTGTAAAAATTTAAAGAGATATGATGGTACAACCTTATTTGGCCCATTTTACCTGATAGCCCATTTTAGCTAACTTCACCCTACTAGAAACTGTTTGAATAGTTAATGTAGTATAATGAGTATTAATAGCAAAAACAAATACTAGTTAGTCTTAAGGAATAAATGTCAAAACAGCTTGCCACAGACATATGAACGCATCGTGGTCACCATCTGCCGCAGCAGGGCTCGGGTGCGAATTTGAGGGGGCTGTATCGGTTCATGGGCGATCTGTGATAAGGGCTCACCTTATGTTTTATCGTTTTCCTTTTTAAAGGTACAGGGTGACTTTAGTGGGGCCATCGGTTCTCACAGCAAAACCAAAAGGGGCGTTGTCTTTGCCAAAACATGTTCACACAAATACGCACAACCCTCCCAAAGTCCTGAAATAAAGGTAAGCAGCCCTTGCTCAAGGCATGCAGAGAGTCCCAAGCGCTCATTCCTTGCCGGTCACCAGCGACAGCTCCTTGAGAATGCCACTGGCGTCCACGCGCCGTCTCTCGCGTATCATCTCCTCCAGGCTGCGGAACATGAGCGTGTGCGCGGTGCTCTCGGACAGGTGCACCTTCAGAAAGTAGCGCTGTTCGACCGAGTGCGCCTCCCCGCCCGCTTTAAACTCCCGCTTGCCGAAACGGCACCAGGCTGCGAAACTTTCCGAGTTCGTCCAGCAAATCTCGCCGCTGCTGAGCCCCACGTGCCCGCTCGCGTTCTGCATCACCAAATCAGCTGGCAGCGGTCGGTAGCGGTACCGATTGTTGACTATCCTGCCCTGCCGACCGCAGCTGATCTCAAATAAGCTGTCCTTGCGGATCTCCCCCTTGTAGAGGTGAATAACCTGATCCTCCCCTTCAAAGATCGCCCAGTGCGGGGGTTGTGCGTTGGCTACTAACTCCAGTAGATCCCCGGGTTTGCACATGGTTAATAAAGTTTTCACCGAATAAACATTCAGGTCCTCGTTCTCTCGCAGTTTGGAGTATATACATTCCTGGCAGCAGAACGCCGAGTACTCAATCTCGTTGAGCGCAACCGGACCGTCTTTGCTCGGGCTGTTGTTGTCTTTAAAGCTGTCCGACTGCGATCGATCGTCCAGCTCTTCCTCCTCATCGGAAAAGAAATACGCCACGCCAACACGCAACTCGTCCTTCTCTATGCCCGATGGATCCCCGGTGGGTAGCTCGCTGTAGTTCAGGTGGGTGATCCGGTCCAGTTGGTTTCCCATCAATAACAGGGCAGAGAAGAGACATGGAATACTGCTTCTGAAATGCAAAAGGGTTATGTGAATGTCATGCTAGAGAGGCGGATTGGAATTATTCTGACGCGCCCAAAAATGCTGTCTAGGTACACAGCCGTAGTAAGTCACCTCACAACACAATAAACCACGCGCACCTGGGCGCGTAAACAAGCCAGTCTCGCAGAACGCGGCACAAAGAGGCAAAGGGCGAGTCAATGTTGAGCTGCTCACGAAGCTCTTGTTAATTAGTTCACAACACAACACCTCGAACGGACGCGTACCTGCGTATTTCCCCAGGACTATGGCTAATGGTCCTTTCTCTCCATCGGTGCTTGCGCTGTGTGTATCCCGCAAGGTCTCCAAAACAATACGCGTTCGCCTCCCCCTTACGTGTCCTCCAAGGTACACTGGATTCGCTAACACTTTGCACCGCCGCACTTTAAATAGTCTAGAAAACTCCGCCCCGACCAGCAGAACCTGCCCTCCTCATGGCGATTGGTTCAGAGCCCTCATGAAAAACTTAGACCTTTGCTCAGAGGCTTATAATATTACAGCTGTTTGTGTTGTTCACAGCCTTCAAGACCCAAAGGGTTTGGCAGATTTGTACAAATACAATAGTAAATCTAGGCTTGAAATAGAGCTAGGAAAGTTTAGAGATTCATTATAAGGACATATGGTTTCTGAATGCTTGATTAGCTCTGTCAAAACAAGTTAGAGCTTTTGTTTGCAGGGAGAACACTTTATTAAAGCAGTATTCAGGTTCAAGACGTAACCTAATGTCGGCATAATGTTGATGACCAACGACCACACAAATATAATTTCGCCTTGTCCCTCATTTTCCTTAAAAAAAAAAAAAAAAAGAGCAAAATTGAGGCACTTACTATGAAAGTAAATTAATTTAATAAACGCACTCATTCTTCAAGCATTATTTAAGTCCTATTTAAGTTGTCATGGCAATAAAGTTATGAAACTGCAGTATAACTTAAACACAAAATGGTTAGTAAGCATTTTTTATGCATCTATGACACTTTACAGTAAGGTCTCATTATTGACTAATGCAATAACATTAACGAGCAGTGCATGGTTCTGTATTTATTTATCGTTGTTAATGTTGTTTAATAAAAATGTTGAATTAAAAAAAATATTAAAATGAAATAATATTAACGGATAACTTTTTATTTTAATAATTTATTAGTGAATATTGAAATTAGCATTGAATAATAAGTATTTTTGACTGTTAGTTCATGTTAACTATTGTTGTTATAGTTGTTGTAATAGATGCAACCTTATTGGAAAGGATTACCTATATACAAATTAGCCCCATTCAGTTCTATTGTAAGTGCCTCACGGTAATCCAGATTTTTGCTCTTTTAGATAAAAGGAGGGACAAGAACAAATTCATTTTTATGGTAATAAGCATTATGCCATAAATGCTGTGGACTGAGCTTATCTTGCATTGAACCTGAAATATTCCATTAACATGACCTGAATCTATATGATAGGATAGAAGCTGTTTTTCTGTCAGGTCTGGTGTGGTCCTCAGAATCCTTCATTTATCTCTCTCACACACAGGGACATATATAACACACACACTAGCTGTCATGCGACTCGGACAGTCAAGTGACTGAGTAATTCCTTGCAGCATCATCCAGCCATTCATAATCGAGAGTTTGCTGAAATGAAATTCCAGCCCTCATGCAATAACATATGCACACACACATACACAGTATCAACACTACCATAATATGGCACACACAGACACATATTCCCACACAAACAAGGCACTCGAGTGGCAGGCTTGAAGTTGGAATGATTTAGATTATAATTATTCTGCAAAGACAGATCCAATTATCCACCTATGAAATGGATTGCCCTTGTGTCTCAGTAATACACCCATCTGTGGTTATGTAGTGTGCATGCGTGTTTAATATGTATAGATGCTATGCCTATGTGTGTGACGGCAAGAGAGAGAGAGAGAGAGATAATCTATTTGAAAGGCAGATGTAGAGGACCCTGAAAGAATTCTGATGCTTTGTTACACACACATACATATACACACACACTCAGGTACACGGCGTACATCAGGAGACCTACCTAGGTGTCAAATGTGTGAATACTTGCAGTGCGTGCGCGAAAGAGTGACAGAAAAGAAATGGAAGAGAAGGATGTGAGGGAAATAAAGGGACAACACACAATATCCACAGAACTTCTGCACTTTTCTTCGAAATATAGAGATGGGCCATATTTGCAGTAAACAAGCACGCTGTAATCATATAAGAACACCAGGGAAAACAAGTCAAGCACAAACAAAGAAGAGGAGGAAAGAAGGGTGAGAGCAGCGGAATAGAAACTAGGAGAAAAATGCCTTTTGGTAACAATGACCATGTGGCAGTCTTGCATTCAATATATCCAGCTGAAGGCTTGAGAAAGCAGTATTTTATGGGCTTCATATAAAATGCTGCCAAGATAACTAATCATTCCCTCTATAAGAGTTTAGCAGTTGGTGTATGTGAACCCCTTTTGCAAGCATACAGATAAATACACTTGAATCTATCTTCTGCTCTAGCAGGTATAGAGTTTTTACCTAAAAGAGCTTCTTTTGTTTTTATTATTCCATAGAAAAGTGCAAGCATTGTAATATATACTGTGGGGTCAAAAAGTTTTAGACTATATTGAAAATTTGGGATTTAGTTTTTCATTTAAACTTTGAAAATAATAATAATAGTAATAGTAATAATAATAATTATAATAGTAGCAATAAAAACAAAAGTTTAACAAAACCTAAAGTTACATAAAACCTACTTGATTCTGCTTTATTTGGTGCTCATTAAATAAGCAAATTTGTTACCCTGATCACATAATGCTTTATCATATGATCATCAAATTTTATATAAACTCATGGAATTTGAGTGCTGTCGTCACCAAAAAAAAAAAAAAAAAAAAAAAAAAAAATCAAAATCACATAGCCTACCGTTGTTTCTTGCACCGCATTCATCATCAAGGCCTAAAGAAGTCACCTGGGCTGTAAATGTGAGTTTGCTGTCTTTTCCGTGAACAATGTGAAACATTGTCAAGAAATGTCTCGTGCTGTGTTTTTAAGTGGAAACGTTATACACAGTTTTTCATTGTTTTTATGTGTAAGTATATGCTAGATGGATGTGTTTGGTCGTTGTGTCCACGTCCAGTGTCTTTTTACAGCGTCTTCTTAAAACATGGCACTTTAAATGAGTCTGGACCTTGTGTTTTTTTTTGTTTTTTTTTTATTATTAAATTTTTAAATGTAAAAACAAATGTGTTGTGCGTGAATGGCTCAAAACACACGAAGTTCCAGGAAGTAAATTAAAAACGTTGCTGCTTTGTACCAAAACATGGAATACGATCCAAATCCGTAGCCTATTCTTTTCCCGCTTGCTCGTAAGCTGCAAACATTCGTCCATTCAACTGTATATGTTCTCTAATGCTGCTCAAATTGTAATGAAAAACATATATGTGACCCTGGACCACAAAACCAGTCATAAGGGTCAATTTTTTGAAATTGAGACTTATACACCATCTGAAAAGCTGAATAAATAAGCTTTCCATTGATATTTGGTTTGTTAAGATATAGGACAATATTTGTCTGAGATACAACTATTTGTCTGGAATCTGAGGGTGCGAACAAAAAAGCTAAATATTGAAAAAATCACCTTTAAAGTTGTCCAAACGAAGTCCTTAAGCAATGCATATTACTAAACAAAAATTAAGTTTTGATATATTTATGGTAGGAAATTTACAAAATATCTTCATGGAACATGAGCTTTACTTAATAACCTAATGATTTTTGGCAGAAAAGAAAAATGGATAATTTTGACCCATACAATGTATTGTTGGCTGTTGCTACAAATACCTGTGCTACGTGCTATCCGGGTCACATATTAGCCTAAGTTAGTGTTTTTGCAAGTGATCTCAGGCTTTTGTATCCCACTGTAGCAATTCAAAGAGAGAAAAAGTAGCTCCAGTATGACTGCAGAGGATAGGGAATTCCAAACAATACATCAGTTCCTACCAAAAGCCCTTATATCCTTATGCTTTATATATCATTGTGTCCTCAGCTCAGTGACTATCACAGATTTCTTTCATACTTCAAGTGGTTTCTGAGAAGCTCTCAAGATGGAATATTAATTAAGATTCCACTAGAAATGGTGTTACTATCTGTTAATGGGTCAGTGACAAAAAGGGGTTGGCAAGATGAGAAATTCAAAAATATTTTTAAAACTTGTTTTTAAAGCATGCATCAGGTATTTTAAAACGTACACAGCGTGTTTGTGTTGATTTTATGTAATTAAAAATGACATTTCCACCATTTTTTTTTTACAAAAGGTAAGACTGAATGTACTTGAAAATGTCATATGGTGTAACCACCAAAGAATGAGACATATTAAATATTTTATCTAGCTAAATGGCATGTAAGCTTACTCATAGAAATAAATACATAATTTTAAAATGTCACACGAAAATAGATTTTATTATAGTTATCTCTAAATGTAAATTTTAATGCATTTTTGCAATATTTGGCAGGACATATGCTGAAAAAAACTGTGTTTTCTAAATAATCTTTGACAAATTATGTAAAAAATGTTAAAAAAAAAACATTATTATAATAAAGTAGATGATTACATTTTATTCCACATTAATTTTCCTGTATATAATTATATTATTATGAAAAATACTGGTTATGCCAATTGACAAAAACCAGTTACACCACATGACCATGTTGGTTCTACAGCCAAAGGCCATTGTTTGTTGAAGAAATTGACACTGAAAATCAAGCATGACAGTCAACAAGTTCAGCTGAAGTGCTTTTTTTTCAATGCTAAAAAAAAATCTAGCAACACGAAATTATCATAGTGATGAACAGTGAACTCATGTCTCGTATTGTAATTACAGTTAAGAAACAATATCTGACAAGAAATCATCAGAGTGATGAACAGTGAACTCATGTCTTGTATTCTAATTTTAATTTTTGTATTGTAATTTTATATTGTATTGTGGCATCTATTGGTGGAAAAGGGGCTCTGTTATATATTAATTATAAAATATCCGAAATTTAATGAATTGTATTTTACAGATGTAAATTGTAATCTTTGGTTAACATTTTTTTATCAGTGAATTTATGTTCAAATGTAGACACCCATTTCCTTCTGATACATTATTAGCTCATTTATGTATATATTACATTATATTATATGATACTATATGTGACCCAGGACTACAAAACCAGTCATAAGGGTCAATTTTTTAAAATTGAGATTTAGGCATCATAAATAAGCTGAATAAATAAGCTTTCCATTGATGTATGGTTTGTTAGGATAGGACAATATTTGGCCAAGATACAACTATTTGAAAATCTGGAATGTGAGGGTGCAAAAAAAAATCTAAATACTGAGAAAATCGCCTTTAAAGTTGTCCAAATGAAAAGTTTATATATTTATGGTAGGAAATTTACAAACTATCTTCATGGAACATGATCTTTACTTAATATCATAATGATTTTGGCATAAAAGAAAAATCGATCATTTTGACTCATACAATGTATTTTTGGCTACTGCTACAAACATACCTGTGCTACTTAAGCCTGGTTTTGTGCTCCAGGGTCACATATATTGCATATATTTATTTTGAAATTTTACCCCTTTTAAATTTAATTAAACCATATGGACACAAAAAAGTAGCGTCACGTCAATGACCCTAATACCTAGAAAATAAAGCCTTTGGGCATCCAGGATGAAATGTATCTGATTTATCTGGCTTGACCTAAAAATATTCTCTGCTCTTAAATTCTCTGTCACAGTCACAGAACAATAACGCTGCCAGTCAATCTCTTTCAATCAGAGTGAGTCACAGGTTCTGAGTGCAGCGGGGTAGCGTTCCAAACTGCATGTACTTTAAGGGCCCTGACCCTGCTTTAGACCGTACAGCAAGTTCAGCTTGCATGCCAAAATGACATTTTAATCCTCACTCTCGCAGGACACCACAGATACTTTTTTTTAGACCTGCAAGAAAGAGTTGTGTTTTTGAGATGGCGTTATAGATTGTGTTCCCACATCGGGGGGAGAGAGGGTATTGACAATTCTTTCACATATTTTCCTTATGTGCCTTTTGTAGAACTCCCACAACACTGTGCTATTGATGGAACAGCTCACTGACAGTTCATTCTCCTCTTCTCTGCTTTCAGCGCTGCCATCCTTATTCACCCCCTCTTTTTTCCACACTTCGATACTATTAGTAGGCCGTGCTCCCTGAGCCTTTATCTGAGAGAAGTGCGCTCTCAGCCCTACTCCATATCACTGCACAAATAACTATTATCAGGACCGGTTTCCTGTTATGGGCCAGCTGGCTTCCATGGCATTTCATATGAGATTTTTCAGCAACACTTTAGAATGCTGTTCCTTCATTAATGAATAACTACACAGGAACAAGTGACTAATGCACTATTAACACTATAGTAACTACTATTACCTAACAAGAAACTCCGATTAATGATTTAGTAAGTAATAGCGCTCAGTTGAAACTGGTAGTTCACTATTAGCTAATCAATAACTACTATGTTTTTATATATACATCCTGGAGAACTACTAAGAACTACTGTATACAGGTTCATTATTAATGTGAATTATGCACAATGTATAATTAATTCTAAAATGAAGATCATGGTAACCCTTCTAAAGGAACTACTAATTACTTGGATCAGTATTCTAAAGTGAAAAGCATCATAACTCCCTAATATTGACTGACGTCCTTGTAAGCTTTTGAGATATATGTAAGGTTTTGGATAGTAATGACTCAGATGTTACTACGTCCTTCTGAAGAAATTACTAATTACTTGGATCAGTATTCTAAAGTGGAGATCACGGTAACCCACTAGTAATGATTTAAGTGTTACCAAATCTAGCAAAATGGATTACCAACCAAAACCTTACAAAAACCTCAAAAATTTACAATGACTTCAGTAATTACTAGGGAGTTATCACAATCTTCACTTTAGAATACTGATCCAAAAAATTAGTAATTCCTTTAGAAGGATGTAATACCACCTGAATAGTTACTATCCAATACTTTACAAAATTCTCAAAAGCTTACAGTGATTTCAGTCATTACTAGGGAGTTATCATGATCTTCACTTTAGAATACTGATCCAAATAATTAGTAATTCCTTCTGAGGAATTTCATAATACTTGAGTCATTACTAGTGGGTTACCATGACCTTTACTTTATAAGTAATTATACATTATGTATTATTCATATTAATTACGAACCTGTATACAGTAGTTCTTAGTTCTTGTGGAGGTATGAAAAAATAATAGTTACTGATTAGCTAATAGTGAACTACCACATTAGACTAAGCACTATCACTTACTAATTCATTAATCAGAGTTTCTTGTTAGTTACTAGTAGTTACTAGAGTGCTAATATTGCGTTACTCATGTGTTCTTGTGTAGTTATTCATTAATGATGGAACAGTATTCTAAAGTGTTACCGATTTTTCTTACGATCACTGAAACTTTATAGGGCCCCAGCCCGCACCGTCATATCATGTCCTGCTGTGCTTCTAACCCAGAGTTGTGTGCTTATCTGCCACCAGACCCATTAGAAAGCCTGGTGAGGAACTAATGAAAAACGAGAGTTCAAAATGACTGGTCAATCGGAGAGAATGAGCTAATAACTAGCTGTCAGACAGAAGGGTTAATGCAGAGGCTGAGGTGGTGCGAGGAGTTTTAGCAGATAGACATTTTCTTCTGAGAAAGTATGTCAGACTAACAGAGGCTGTTAAATTATAAGCTTTGGGTTGAGTCCGGTCCAATGATTAAATACATTTTCATGTCATCTGCCAAATGTAAAGTGTCTGAGGAAAAAACAGCAAGATGGCATTTTAGGCGATCCAGCTGAGCTGTAGCTTTTTGGATGTTGAAGAGTGAACAACTTGACTAAGCGCTGACAGGAACTTATAATTAGTGTTTTCTGTTTGGCTTTTCAGCAATAATTATATTGCCAGCTGTTGGTCAATGCACTTGTTTACCTTCAATCACTGTACTGAGTTTTTCTCTGACACCTGTCTTGACTTTTTAGCATGCTGACACGCAAGCTCTGGTCGAGGTGGATCGTGAAGCAGCATCTTCCTCAGTAAATCTTGCAGGATTGTGCACCAATCAGAGCCTTTTGAGTTTCAACTAAATTCCTTAATTTTAATAGAATTTAAAATAGCAAACATGATGCAGAATTACTATTTGTATATTTAATATAAATATAAAATTAATTTGAAATGCAACGAAATTCATTTAAATGTAATTTAGCTTGAAAGCTGGCTTGACAAAGTGTTGTCTGAAAGTTTTTTAAACAGTTTAAAAAGTCTTGAATTTAGAAAGTTAGACAGACAGACAGACAGACAGACAGATAGATAACTTATAATGAACTTTTCTGGACCAAGATGGAAAACATATTCATTTCCCAGAATACATTATCAGTGTTGATTTTTCTAAGCTCTGCAGAGAGTGGCCAATTCCAATTCTACCTCACAAATTAAAAGAGAGCCGATTCTTCAATTCTGAATTTTTCACAACCTAATATCTCAATCTTAATTATCATTTAACAGTTAATAAAAGGCAAAAGGGGCCATGTTCACCCAAACGATTATGCCCATCTGTATGTTTAAAATGAATGCCATGATTTTTCCAGACTAAGGTTATATTTTGTTGTGAGCAGAACAAGCAGGAGGAAATGCGGGCAGATCGGCACATTCCATTTCCTCTGACAACATAACAGCCTTTGCCCCCCTTCATCGTTCAAAACCAGTTTGCTCCTGTTGTTTATTCTTCCACAGCTCCTGACAGACGCGCTGATCCCCTGTTCTCGGATCAGAGAGCGTCTTTGTTAGTCTCTCTGGAGGGGAAGCAGTTAGTGTGTGTTAAAGTGTCAGCTTCGTGACATGCTCAGAGACAAGCAAAGTTAACAATTAAATGCTGTTGAACGTGGTTTTTTGTTATTCTGGGTTTGTTTGTAACACGTTGTCGTGTTCCACAAAGTTAATGCTTAACTTGTGGCTCGTTAAACAAAAGGCTGCCTGAGCTTTTTCACTCAGTCTAACATCAGGGTTGTTTACGGCTTTGCTGCTTGGCAGCAAAAAATGGTGCCCCGAACAATTTGACTACAAGATGATTATGTTTAATTGGAAGCACTAAGAAGTGGGTCCACGGTGTCTGTGTGTAATTTAGGTCATATATACCTACAGCAAGAAATGTATCATTGTTGTAGCTTCTGGTGCCTCCAACACCCTCTAGACCCTTTTAAATGTGTATGCAGTACCTAAGGGATCTCATTATGTGTAGGCCATTTCTTTGATGAGGGCTTAAGAGATCTCTTAACAACATGTATAATCTGCCAGGACATTGCAGGAAAATGTCATTCAGATAGAGAATGTTTTGACTATTACGATAAATTTGATCCTTGAGATGTGAATTATCCTTGATGATTCTCCACATAAAGTTGCTATTGTTAATGCTCTATTTACAGTATGTCCCTGAGTATCTCTCAAGGTCTGTTGCATCAGTAGCGTTATTTCTTTTCTGCATTCTTATGCACCTCATTGATTACTCTGTTTACCGGAATGTTGTATGAAAAGCATTATCTGTATGTTTGTCTGTCTGGCCGTCTGTCCCAAGCTGGTTAACAGAAAAAATGGGAGAAAACATGCATAGAAAGGAACTAAGGTCATGTGGAGGTCAGTCATGCAGCCAGAAGACAGAGCTCTAGGAACACTGGCTCCAACCTCAAACAGGAAAGTAGGTATCATGCTGTGACTCTGAATTCATTGCAGCCAGCATTTGCTGTAGCCATAAAACCACAGAAAAAAGCTATGGCTCATCCATGGTTTCTTGCAGTATATGCTTGAGACAGACTGGGCTGAACAGCATAAAAAAATGGATTTGAACATGGTAAAAAACCTCCAGGCATTAAATATGGTTAAAACTAAACTTCCATAAGATGTTTTATGAGCAATTTGTAGCTTTAGATCTTTGTAATTCCATTTGTAAAGATGGTAAATCCTTCTCCTGAGTTATTTGTGGTGATATAAAGTACTGTTAGCTTCATGACACTCAAAATATGTGCTTGTTCCATCTGTGATGGGAGTGATGCCTAATGAAAAATAATCTGCACCATAATTACAACGGAATGCAATGAAAGGTACCATATGTTTAACGCTGATGATTAATAAGTAAGAGTTCTTTATGATGTATTCTTTTTTTTTGTAAATATCCTGCACAGGTGGTTAATTGAACCTGCTTTGGAAAATACTTGTGGCACATTTGCCATAAATGCAGACGCATTACGCTGAAACTGTGAAGACTATAACAGTAGTCTATGCTGATATTTCAAACAGGGTATTGTGATTTTATCTTAGTAGGTTGTCTGTGTTGCTCTGATTGCTAAAGACTTATAGTGTGGAAAAAAACAGTGTGTTCCCCAGATTTTTACACTCCGAAAAATCTCCCAGTGCTTTCTTTGCCCCAGGTTTGCTCTTAGAAGCTCCACACTTGAAGTGCTCTTGAGAAGCGCATGACAAAAATAATCTACAAGTAAACCAAATCAGTTCATTCAGATTAACAGTAAAGATGTGTATTGGGGTTGGAGACTAAAAATGCTGATATTCAAAATAGCTAACCATGAATTGAAGCTGTACATATAAATGAGTATAGAATCCCTCAGATATGTGTTGTCTGCTAAATAAAAGTCTAGATGCAACAATAAATGTGTTTTGAGGAACCATTTCTTAGTTGATTTATTCTTAATGTGGTCGCATTTCTATGCCAAAAACTTGTAATCTGCAATAGTGTCTGCATTTTATGTAAACAGGCCTATGTCTCTGAGGCAAAGATAAATTAGGATATAAAGCTATCAGACAATCAAGTCTAGTTCATTTTGCAGTTGGCACAGTGCTACTGAATACATTATATAAAAAAAAAATCCTCATTAATGTTTTGCCAATATATCTAGTTGAAGGCATGATTTTATGAAACCGAGAGCAAATACAACCACAAAATAAAGTAAAACAGCTATTTTTACTTATTTTATAAATATTCTTCCATTATACACTTGAAAACACTAAAATCCACTAAGCAAATTATGCATGAATTTTTGAATCCATTTGCAAAGACACAGGTCAGTAACTTGTACAAATATAAAGCGAGTAAGAATTATGTTGTTTAAGGCACAAATAATGCTATTACTGAAACAGAGAAAAGTCATCCTGTTTTGCTTTTTCTTGATCCAGCTCATTTGTTGGAAGATTTAAATTAAGCTGACATTTCTGCTCCAAAAAATGTTGTTCTGTGCAGTGTTCAGATATTAATACTCCAAACTTTTAATAGCTGTTGTCAACTAAACGTGTTTCTTACCAAACTGTCACAAGTTAATTCATAATGCTTATAACAATCACTTAAATTTGGCTCTTTACAAATACTTGATTCTGATTGGTCAATTGCATCATCCCACAGTCAGATATTTTTATAGCTACATTGTATATCAGACCGCTTATGCATACATAAACTCGCCGCTACTTTTAATGTCTTAATATCACACCTCAGACTCATGCTCTCTCATTTCACAAACGCAACTGCTTCTGTTGAATGAAATTACCTTGAATGATTTTAGAAATATTGTTGCTGTGTTTGTCTTGTTTTGAGACTGAAGTTGTAATGCACTATTTTTTTCACAGTGAAAGATTTAGGTTGATGTACAGAATAATATTTTATTGTCAACTTATATATAGTGAGTGTAACAAGTTCAGAGTAAGGGACCTGATCATCTTGTCTGGTTTGATATTGTTAATAATAATTACTTATTTAGCTTTCTGTTAAAGTAATTTTGTATTCTTTGTTACATTCATCCCAGTTTTGTATATTTTATTCTTATTTAGTTGTCAACAACAGTTTTTTTGGAATAAACTATAGCCATTATCTTTGAAACTAAGGTTTTAAGGTTAATTCACCTTTAGCATTTCCTCCCCTCAGTTCATTTGGAAAGGTCTTGGAAAAAACCTTTCTGTTCAGTCTTCCTCAAGCTGTTTTCGCATAAAGCCTGCAGGACTCAATTCTCCCTCATTAAAGAGTGATGCCAGGGGCCTCCATGCTGTTGCTTATCTCATTTAAGTGATTCCCCTTCTCTATTCGTGGGAAGCCCCCTGCCTCCACCCATCTGCTGAACAGGGCTCTTGATTAGGGGCAGTGGAGAGTGAAAGGCATGTGACGTGTTGGCATTCTTGCTATGTGGTCTGAATGACTCATTCTGGAGTGAGTAACTCTCAGATCTAATCAGCAACTTCTCCAGTTTCTGCTGGGGTGCTTTTTTCTTTAATGGAATAATTCAGCCAAAAATGAAAATATGATAAAAAATAATAATAATAATCCTCCAGGTCATCCAAGATGCATTTGTTTCTTCATCTAAAAAGATTTGGAGAAATTTAACATTACATCACTTGCTCACCAATGGATCTTCTACAGTGAATGGGTGCCGTCAGAATGATAGTTCAAACAGCAGATAAAAACATCACAATAATACACAAGTAATTAAAATGACTCCAGTCCAGCAGTTAGCATCTAGCGAAGTGAAAAGCTGATGGTGATAAACAAATTCATCAAGATGTCCTCTATCCATAATATTGCTTTCTTAAGGGAAAAGGTAGTTTTGTGTGAATCAGGAGATTTTTACAAGTTTACAAGCAAAAACAGTCCAAAACAGTTCTAAACAAATATGTTGGTGGAGTTTGATGTGAGAGGACAACAGGGAAATAATTTTTCACTTGAGGAAGCATTATTATGGAGTGGTATTTTGATCAAAAGCTGAAGTAAAAATTAAAATCCCTTAATGATAGATTTGTTTCTTACAAACACACAGATTTTCACTTCACAACATAGTACTTGATGGACTGGAGTTGTGACTTGTAGATTCTTGTGATGCTTTTATCAGCTGTTTGGACTCTCATTCTAACAGTACCCATTCACTGCAGAGGATGCACTGGATTCTGATGTTGTTCCAAACCTGTATGATATGTAGGACACAAAAGCGCCATAAGAGTATCATAAAAATGGTACGTGTGACTCGTACACTGTATTCTAAGTCTTCTGAATTTGTATGATAGTTGTGTGTGAAAAACAGAAAAGGATAACTAGTCATACAACAACATGTAAGGAATGACAATTTTCATTTCTGAGTGAACTATCAGTTTAACAAATGTGTTAATTTTCTAATTCTCCATTTCCTGTCTGGTGTACTGTAGTTGTGTAGGGTAGTGTATAGTTGTGTAGCAGAGTCTATGAATTATTTCATTCCCTTCTTTCTGCCCCCATGCTTTCTAAAAGGGTAATGTCAGGGCCTTGAGGTGATGTAGAGGGGTCATGGATGGGGCAGAGCACCACTGTGGAGTTTTATGGTGTCAGCAGGGTGCTATAGTCATAGAGAAACCACCCTGTTATTTAAAGAAATCATCGGAGGACAGCAAGATTGAAAAGAAAGGTGCTTGTTTACTAGAATGAGACTCCCTAGCTATGTTGATGTACTAGGGTGGATATTACATTATGATGGTGATGATCTTTGACTCTACAAACCCACTGTGAAAGCCTGACCTCAGAGAATGAGGCTTCCTGTGCTGCTTACTAATAGATAATAGGAATTTTCTAAACTTTCCAGTGTTTGAAAGTTTAAGATGCACCAACAAAGAAATGGCCTGCGGTTTCTTGTAAATGTTTTCAGACCCTTACCAACTGCAAGTACTACAGTATTATTTGCATTTGGTTCTCTGGGAGTTTGGTTCAGTGCACTGAATTCAAGGTTAACTGTTTTGATTTGATTTATTTTAAGAAATCTTCTTATCCAAATAGCTTGCCATAAGTATTCAGCCCCAGTGTTTAGACAGATTACAAAAAAGAAGAAAACAAAATGTTCAATTCTATCAATCTGTCAACAATTATTTAATCATTAATCACGTTTTCCAAATAAAAAATAAAATCACTTGCTTTCTTGGGGCAGTTTTGTAACTCTCTCTGCAGAGCCTCATCCCCTGGTTAATTTCTGGCCCTTTTCATTATGCATTGACAACACTGATGCAATGTCTGTGCAATTTTAACATACATTTGGCATATTATTAAACCAGGGCTTGAGACGGGTAAAACAAATGATTAACCCATTACAAAATGGGTTGAGTGAACTATTTATGGATTCCAGGTTAAACATTCATATGCTGAATCATAATGCAAAATCATGTTCAAAAGGGAATTTGGCAAACCATCATCATGGCATTTCACATGATGAAATCATTTGACATAGTTTTTGTAGTGCTCATTATATTACCTGAATAAAAATCCAAAATCATTCCCAAAATACTTAATAAGGTGATATCTTCAAAGCTCTAGTATATTAATCATTATTATTATGAAGGCTCCCGATTTCGGAGCAGAGAGTTTGAATATAGGTCATTGTCATCGTACCACTTTCCTCTGGAGAACAGGAGAGTGAGATTTGGAGTGTGTGCGTGCAAGTGTGAGGTCGGCGCAGGGTGAAGGCTGAGTTCTTGACTCCGTTGCCAGGATGAGGAGAGTTTATTTCAGAAGCTGATTGAAAATTCCAAGTTACTGTCGTCGGTCTCAGGAGCTCCTTTTAAATGCCAAAGCAGCTCCCAGTGCATGACAATCGTAGTGATTTCCCCTGGCAACACTCTTATACAAGTGAGCACTCACCCTAAAAGTCCTCCACCAAGAGCGCACAGAGGTCTATGGGAATGTCAAGTTCTGAGCAATCTTCAGCTTTTATTTGAGGTTTTGAATTAGACCAGGGCAAGATTAATGGCCAACATAACAAAGGTGACCAGAAGCATGGTGTTTTGGATTTAAGGCCACATTGTGACATTTAGTGGATTGGCCTTAATTCAGTTTGTGGGAGTGAGTGTTGGCCGAAAGGGCATATTGACGCATTTAGTGCTTCGACCTTGATGTGACATTATGGTTTTCAAGTGTTTGTTGAAGACTTGACGCTGAGTGTGTGTGCGTACCTCACAGCATGTGTTCTGTAAGCTATGTGTTATATCTTTAAAATGCCCTTGGGCCAACTTTCTACACTAAATCTTTCTACACATAGATGCACATACAACATACATGCCCACATGCACAACAGCACACTGGGTCTTACCTGCTTACAAATCCCTCTTTTCCCCTTTGACATTTGCAGTCAATAATCTATAGATAATGGCGTGCTTTGAATTACAAAGCAGCACTGTCAAACATTTTCTAACTTGTTTTTGCTGTCTTAGTGTATCTCATGCTCTCCTTCTTTTCTCATTTTCTGCTCTTTTAATTAGTAGAAATATGGTGGAAGAGATGTGAAATGAGACGCTTTGCTGTAAAAGGTGAAAAATGTTCCTTTAGGCAGAAGTGTATGCTTGCAGTCGGAAAAGTTTAACTTCTAAGCATATTCAACAGTACAAAGACAAAAAGCAGGTTCTTGAACTCTTTCCATAAATGAATGCATTGAAGTTGTGTATTCTGAATTTGATTTCACTACATAATGATTTATCCTGAATGTAGCGTTCTTATACTGTCTGTGTAAAGTCTGTGTTGTTTGGTCAATAGCAATTTGCAGCTAATAATGGGATGTGTTACAGCATCCTGTTTAATACCTCTCATTTAGAAATTCCTTTATAGCATCACATCCATTCTGAATATAGTCTTGCAGTATGAATTCTGGTCTCCCATTGCAGCATTTTGACTAAGAACTGCCTACTTACACTATGTTGCTTGTTTTGCGGCATCAAGCCAAGTAGCTCCGCCCACAATGAAATCTCATTGGATTGAATAACCACTCTTCATGTGTATTACACATCAAACATGAATGAGTAGAAACTGACTGTGGCAGTTTAATATTAGATATTATATGACACATCCCTTAAGTTCCACAAGGAAAACTGTAAAATTCAAGCATCCCTAGCGTGTGTACAGTAACAACTGTGCATAATTTTTCAGCTATTTCTGTTATTTCCAGAATGGCACATCTCATATATGAGTCTCGAGACATCTGCG
This sequence comes from Spinibarbus caldwelli, assembly GCA_039654775.1. Classification (NCBI taxonomy): domain Eukaryota; kingdom Metazoa; phylum Chordata; class Actinopteri; order Cypriniformes; family Cyprinidae; genus Spinibarbus; species Spinibarbus caldwelli. The sequence goes on along the minus strand of CM077240.1, from coordinate 22,882,046 downwards.
TTCTATGCAGCACTTTCCTCAACTAATCCTCAATGCTGTAACTATTTCTCAGTGCTGTTTTATGGTTTTGAATGAAAGCATCTTTACGCATCTTTTCACTGCTCTGTCTTTTAAATGTTTTCTATGGACACTTGTGATAGATATACTTTATTTTTTACCGTTGTAACGCATTTCATACATATTTCATACTTGTTTCAGCCACGGAATAAAAAAATTCAAAAGATGATGGCGACTTTTTCTCTCACAATTCTTTTCTAAACTCAATTCTTCGAAGAAAAGATCAAATTCTGAGATATAAACTCTCAATTATGAGAAAAAAAGTCAGAATTCTGAGATAAAAAGTCACAATTACTTTTTTATATTTTTTTTTTTTATTCCATGGTGGAAATAAACTTCTGTACATGCGTGAGCACTGCATTTTTAAAATTCTGAGATAAAACAACTTTTAAAAACATGTCACAAGACTGTTCATTTTCATTTTCTGCGCCTTCTGTGTGACCAAAATTAAATCTGTCTCACCAACATCTTATTTTTAAAGGTGCCATAGAATGGAAAACTGTATTTACCTTGGCATAGTTGAATAATAAGAGTTCTGTACATGGAAATGACATACCGTGAGCCTCAAACACCATTGTTTCCTCCTTCTTATGTAAATCTCGTGAATGCAAAAGACCACTGAAAAATAGACGAATCAGAACATAATACAGACTGTGACGTAACAGTCGGGATCACTAATAGTTACTACGTTTTATATGCACGCCAAACACGTTCGTATCATATATACGCCAAAAGTCCATTTTTGCGTATCAGTACCACGAGTTTTAGTTTTTATTTGGCGTACCATTTATACGCATTTTCATGAGACTGGGCTCATTGTGAAGAAACAAGGGGATGTGAAGTTCTTAAAAGAATTTGCAGATTTCCTCTCAGACCTATTGGTTACTGTTGATAAATCGCTAAATGTCGGAGATTTTAACATTCACGTTGATAATACAAATGATGCATTAGGACTTGCGTTTACTGACCTAATAAATTCTTTTGGAGTCAAGCAAAACGTCACCGGGCCCACTCATTGTTTTAATCATACGCTAGATTTAATTATATCGCATGGAATTGATCTTACGGACATAGATATTGTACCTCAAAGTGATGATGTTACTGACCATTTCCTAGTATCGTGCATGCTGAGTATTACTGATATTAACTATATGGCTCCGCGTTATCGTCCAGGAAGAACTATTGTTCCAACCACTAAAGATAGATTCAGAAATAACCTACCTGATTTATCTCAACTGCTCTGTGTACCCATAAATACACATGAACTAGATGAAATGACTAGCAACATGGGCACTATCTTCTCTAATACATTAGAAGCTGTTGCGCCCATCAAATTGAAAAAGGTTAGAGAAAAACGTACTGCACCATGGTACAACAGTAATACCCATTCTCTCAAGAAAGAAACTCGTAAACTTGAGCGGAAATGGAGAAAAACTAACTTGGAAGTTTTTAGAATTGCATGGAAAAACAGTATGTCCAACTATAGACAGGCTTTAAAAGCAGCCAGGGCAGAGCATATCCACAAACTCATAGAAAATAACCAAAACAATCCAAGGTTTTTATTTAGCACAGTGGCTAGATTAACAAATAAACAGACGCCACCCGATCTAAATATTCCCTCACAATTTAATAGTAGTGACTTTATGAATTTCTTCACTGATAAGATAGATAACATCAGAAATACAATAACAAATGTAGATTCTGCAGCGTCTAGTACTCCATTCATCGCACCCCAAGAAAAACTGCAGTGCTTTACAACTATAGGACAGGAAGAGCTAAATAAACTTATCACTGCATCTAAACCAACAACATGCCTATTAGATTCTGTACCCTCTAAATTACTGAAAGAGTTGTTACCTGTAGCAGAAGAACTGTTTCTCAATATTATTAACTCATCAATATCTTTAGGTCACGTTCCAAAATCATTCAAGCTGGCGGTTATTAAGCCTCTTATTAAAAAACCACAGCTAGATCCAAATGAACTGGCAAATTACAGACCCATTTCTAATCTTCCGTTTATGTCTAAAATTTTAGAAAAAGTTGTGTCTGCTCAGTTGTGCTCTTTTTTGCAAAAAAAAAAAAGATCTCTATGAAGAATTTCAGTCAGGATTCAGGCCCCATCATAGCACAGAAACCGCACTTGTTAAAATTACAAATGACTTGCGTCAGACCAAGGCTGCATCTCATTGCTAGTTTTACTTGATCTTAGTGCTGCGTTCGACACTATAAATCATGACATACTCATAGATTGATTACAAAACTATACGGGTATTCAAGGGCAGGCTTTAAGATGGTTTAGATCCTACCTGTCTGATTGCTACCACTTTGTTTATTTAAACAGGGAGTCATCTCAATTATCACCAGTAAAGTATGGAGTACCACAAGGATCTGTCCTAGGTCCTCTGCTATTTTCAATATACATGTTGCCCCTTGGTAATATTATTAGAAAATACGGGATTAGTTTCCATTGTTATGCTGATGATACTCAACTATACATCTCAACAAGACCAGATGAAACTTCTAAATTATCTAAGCTAACAGAGTGTGTTAAAAATGTAAAAGATTGGATGACCAATAATTTTCTCCTATTAAATTCAGATAAGACAGAGATATTATTTATTGGACCAAAAAACAGTACACAGAATCTCTTGAATTATAATTTGCAACTAGACGGATGTACTGTTACTTCCTCTACAGTCAAAAATCTGGGTGTTATATTAGACAGCAACTTGTCTTTTGAAAATCATATTTCCCATGTTACAAAAACAGCATTCTTCCATCTTAGAAACATTGCCAAGCTACGAAACATGTTACCTGTTTCTGATGCAGAAAAGCTAGTTCATGCATTCATGACCTCTAGACTGGACTATTGTAATGCACTGCTAGCTGGTTGTCCTGCATCTTCAATAAACAAGCTACAGGTAGTCCAAAATGCAGCGGCTAGAGTCCATACCAGGTCAAGAAAATATGATCATATTACCCCAATTTTACAGCCTCTGCACTGGCTACCTATTAAGTTCCGCATCAGTTACAAAATATTATTACTTACCTATAAAGCCCTTAATGGTTTAGCTCCTGCGTACCTAACTAGTCTTCTACCACGCTAAAATCCATCACGCTCCCTAAGGTCGCAAAACTCTGGACTTTTGGCAGTACCAAGGATACCAAAGTCAACTAAAGGAGGTAGAGCCTTTTCACATTTGGCTCCCAAGCTCTGGAATAGCCTTCCTGATAAAGTTCGGGGTTCAGACACACTCTCTCTGTTTAAATCTAGATTAAAGACACATCTCTTTAGCCAAGCATTCATATAATGCATCTCATAATCTTGTACTGCAGTTATATCTGATCAAACACACATTATTGTTTTTTAGCTTGGATTGAACAAATCATTTTTGCTTGGTTGGAACAGCAGCTACGCTAATTATGTCTCTATTTGTTTCTCTGTTTCTGCCACGGGATTAACATCCCGTGGTAACTAGGATTTACACAAGCTTCAGTCTGGATCCAGAACACCTGAGAAGAGATGATGCCAACCCCTCAGAGGACCTCAGATGATGCCTACCCTCAGACAACATACAGAACTACCAAATTTTGCCATAAGTTAAATATATTAAGTTTCTACAATATATAAATATATTGTAAAAACTTAATTTCCTGTAAAGCTGCTTTGCAACGATTTGTATTGTGAAAAGCGCTTTACAAATAAACTTGAATTGAATTGAATTGAATTGAATTGAAGTGCAGGGATGGGTTGGTGTCTGTATTCAGAAAGGCGAGCCACTAAAGGGACATGGTTAGCTCCTTGCTAGCGGTAGCCTGTTACATTACAGTACATAAGATTTCACTTACCACATAAACAGAGTAAGGAGAGATGACTGAGGATGATGGCGAATGATTTACAGATCCTGAGCACCACTGACAAGCATCTGATCTTGTAAAATGTGTGGTAAGTACTGCCGCTCCATAGTATAAACAGAGTTTGTGCTATCGCGAATCTCGAAAGTGAAACTAAAAAGCAATCGTGCATTTGAAAGCAGTTTCAATGCCCCGCATATTAATAGCGGCTCCCTGATGCCCGCATTTTATTAACAGTATAATTACCCAACGATATAACTGCGTGAGAAAGTATTGAAATATATATTTTCCCTGTGTTTCCTCCTTCCTTTGAGCTACTGAAATTAGCCGCACTGTGAAACAGCCAATCAGAGCAGAGCTCAACATTGAGCAGCACTGTGAAACAGCCAGTCAGAGCAGAGCTAAACATTATTATTCATGACCCTTCCAAATAAGGTAATAACAGACCATTTCATTCTAGAGAGAAATCCTAGGGTTGTAAATGGACATGTAAAACAGTTTCTGGAGAATGTTTGCCCTTACCTAAGCCACATACCTTCTATGTAGATATCAGAGTTCAGATATCAACTATTTAAAAAATTGTATCAATGCATTCTATGGCACCTTTAAGGATGGGTTTATGATAGAAACTGTACAGAAACCAGCTAATCAGATTGGAAACTTTGATTTTGAGATGTTTGCTATTAATATGTTTGCTTTATGAGCATACCATTTTGGGATCAGACCTTTTAGAATACAACAATGTTAACTTAAAAGGAATTCAGGAATCCAAAAAGATTCAAATTCAGGATAAAGAGGCTAAGAAAAAAAAATGACAAAGATAAAGAATGAACCAGGAATATAGCAAATAAAATGCCTGTGAAGTCTTCAGGAGTTTGACATATTGAAGGATTATGTTTGGCCTATTTGTCTGTCTTAAACCAGACAGTGCTGTTAAACAACTAAAATGTATTGAAAATGTATGTGAGTGTGTGAGAGAGAAAGATCGTTCATTCATTCATGCATGCATACGTGTGCAGGCTTCTAAAATTAAAAATGGCCTGTGAAATACTCCATGACATATAAGAATTATAGATACCTTGAGCTCAAGTTGTCTTCCTATGTCACTCTCTCTCTCGCTCTCCTTCAGAGAGAGGGCAATTTCTTCTTCGAGAGAGGAAATGAGAAATAATCTCCCCAGTCCAGACCAATGGGCCGTGGCTATGCGAGACAGGTTTAAAGTTAAAGTGAAGCGAAAAACAGTGCGCATTTGCATTTAAATCCATCTGACCTGCAAAAGCACCGTTCCCCATCTCAAAAACAAGACAATTACAGCCAATTACCAGTATCCATTTCCCCTTCTCTTTTTCATTTTTGAGTTGTTCATGCATGCAAAAAAGAAAATGTCTGAATGATTCTGTCATTTGTGACAATTACAGATGATCCACTGAAGTGAAACGACTATCTCTGACTCTGAAATGGTTTAATTTATTTATTTTCTGCTCTCCAAGCGAGAGTGAGCGAGTGAGAGAAGCATGAGACAGAGAGGACTCACAGAAGTGCGTGTCTGCGAGTGGGAGCTGAAGGCAAAGTTTGGAACAGTTTCTGAAGCTTTTAACATCAAGTCTGAAGGCTTGCACAAGGCCTGCATGTGCGTTGCGTCTGGAGCATGTAGACATTTCACTGTGCTTCGGCTTCCCTCTCAGAAGTCTCCCTGCAGTTAGCAAGGTTTAGGAACCAAATGAGACGAATCCGTTTGCTTGTATCAAAAGCAGCCTTATTCAATCATGCTCTTCAACACGCAGCTTTGTGCCGTGATATTTATTTATTTATTTCCTCTATCAAATAATTGACAGCACATTCTGCTCTGCGCCGTAGGACTTTTGGAGCTTGCGCATGATGCCATGGAGGTGATGTTGAAGCATTCGAAAGTCAGTCTTACCATTTTGAAATGTAAATAGATTCAGTCAGAAGTAATATATATGGACGAGGTATAATGAAGGATCAGGGATGAGAAACAGGCTTTAAACACTTCAAACAGACCCCCTCCACCACCGCCACCATCGCCACCCTTCAGCTGCCTCTTCTCATGGAGTCAGGAGCGAGAGTTCTTGTCGAAGCCAAAAGAGATTTGCAAGTATTCTAGTAATCCATTTCAATCCAATGTTCTGCGTTGACAGGAAATTTGTCATGTGAGAGTTGGTGATTCGGATTGGAAATTCAGCCTCCTTTCCTACTGTTTTTCCTCTCCTGTTTTCTCATCCCATTATTGTTTCCTAAGGGAGTTCAACCTCTAAACCTCTTTTTGAGATCTCGTTATCTCATTTTTTCTTAGATTAATGTAATAATTATGTATTACTCTATCTATCTATCTATCCATCCATCCATCCATCCATCCATATCGATCATATGTGACAGCAAGGACATTTATAATGCAACAAAGGATTTACACTCTGTAACTTTCTATTCATCAAAGAATTCTTAAAAACTGTATTACAGTTTCTGTATTACGGCACAACTGTTTTCAACGTGGATAATAAAAGTTTCTGAACCCCAAATCCACACATTAAACTGATTTCTGAATAAAAAAAAAGTAACAACAATAATAATAATAAAATGCATACATACATACATACATAAAAAGTAAATTGTAAAATATAGGAGAGATTTAAAAAAAAATATATATATATACTTATGTACACCATGCCAATATTGAACATATGTACCAAATGAAGATTTTTATTTAGTGAAATTTATTTATTTATTAAAGATCATTTTATTTATTTATTTTTCAGTTTTCACGTATTTATCCATTAAATTCTATAACATTAAATTTTCCTTTACCTGAGTTTGATCCCAAAATGGGTTGTAGGCCAGTTCTGAAAAGGTCGCAGACTGCATGGATCAACAGTGCTACCTATAAATAATAAAATGCAACTATAAAATCATGTTGTAGTTAGGACAGCAATATTGTAATTAGTTACAATATTGCATACTGTTGTTAGGAAAGAAAAATAAAATAGGATTATCAACTTTTAAAGTCAGGAGAAAATATTTCCCATACGTTTTGTTATTGAGGTTAAGGTTTGTACATCTAATCAAACTCTATGGTGAAAATTCATCTGGAGTGGTTCTCTTTGTAATAAGCCTCTTTTAACCTCTCTATATGCATATTGGCTCCTTAATTGCCCTCCCCTAAGAAATCCTAAAATCACCACAAAGCCCTGTAATTTCCGGTCTGACACTGGTTTTCTCCAACTGGTCTTTGTTTTTCCACTTTACCACTCAGAGAAAAAGGGTTATTCATTTGGCCAGAGTGAGCCTATTAGCACTAATTATGAGTGAGGTGTAGTGTGGAAGAGTGTTCACTCATTACTCACAGATGAAGAGGCAGAAACAGAGGCTCACAGAAGGAGAATGATGGAGAGGAAAAGAGGGAGAGAGAAAGATCTATAGAGAGCAGCGGTATGTCTGAGAAATTCTCAGGGGGTTTAGTAGATAATGTTCTCTCTCTCTCCTTCTCTCTCTCTTTCTTATTGTCTTTGAGTGTTTCTCAGCTTCCTGTAATTAGTCAATGAATTTGACAAAAAAAAAAAAAAAAAATTCTGTCCTAAAACAATTTTTTTTTTCTGAACACCCGTTCAGAAAAAAAATATCCCTTCACTGTATCACTGAATCAAATTAAATTTAATGAAGAACAACTCCTGACACAATTGCAATGTTCCAAATAAACAAATTCATAGAGAGCGCACAGTCATAATGCAAGCATCCAAAGGCTGTTTTTTTAGGTTATTCCCAGATGCAGTTTTGTTGGAGAGATGGAATGTTATTTCATTTGATATTTTTTCACCAAATAATTATGAAAGAACGGACTGATGTCCTCAGAAAGCATTCACAGTACACTTAGGACCCCTGAGTACAACACTGTGTACTTCAGTTTCCCGCTATATGATAGTATTTCACTTTACCACATACTTTTCATGACCTTTTTGAACATGATTGAGCTGGAAGCTGAAAGTGTGCGGCAGCTGGCACAAGTATCATCTACAAAATGTCTGTGACTGATTGTGTCCTGAAGTACAACATTTCTTCATGAATGCAAATGACTAAGATGTGTTACCCTATGTTTATCCAAACATGGTTTGGTTTTAGCTATATTGTAAGTAGTTTTATGAGTTCAAAGTGAGATTTTTTTCTTATTTTAAGCATACAGTAACTAAACCTTGAATGATGCCACAATGAGAGCATGTACATCTTTCTTTGCATTATTCAGTTGCTATAGGAACTATAGCTCTGGTTTGTTTACTCTGCATAAGGAAAGTGTTGAGAGGTTTCAGGGGTCTGTTGAAAATCTATATATTACACACAAATGCATATTTTAAAACACTTCTACATTCTCATTTGTCTGGCAAAAATATTTTTAATGTAAAATAGTGATTGCTTAATAATATTTCCCAATGTTAGTTTGATTAAGTGACCAAGACTGCTTCTGCATAAAAACTGTTTGACATAGAGACAGGCAGTTTCTTTAATATTACTGCAATGTAATTTTTTTATAATATATATAAAAATGTTAATATTGTTTCAATTATTTAATATAAAATATTCAAATAATAAGAGTAATATTTTGTATTTATTAAAATATAAACCATAAACTATAAATTAATAAATCCGTTAAATAAAAATAAAAATAAATATATTTATTAAAACTAATTACATTTTTTTTAAAGATTTTAGATTTTTATTTTTATAAAATAAAAAATGTAATAACATTTTGAAAAATTTATACATTTTAATATTTAGTGTTGTCAATAACCCCCCAGAAAAATTTTTTGAGGCTTTACAACTTTCTTTAATATTCATGTGAGCATTAATGTTTTTAGTAAAGCACAAGTTTGCAGTATAATATATAAAATGTTAATGTTTTTAAATAATATAACATAAAATATTTAAAATATAAAATAGTAATATTTTATAAAATAATAATTAATAAATAATTTTTAAGAAATAAGTAAATCAAATGTTATAAATTAAACTTAATTATAATCTAAATTTATATTTTAATCAATAAAAAATTTATTACAACTATTGATTTTTTTTTTTTTTTAAATATTAAGATTTTTACATTTTTAAAATGCACTGATAAACCAAATGGATAAATTGAAAAATGGATACATTGTAATAATTGGTGTTGCAAATAACCCCCCAGAGAGCCTCAACAAATATTGCGACTTTTGAAGTCTTTACAACCCTACATCACATTTTCATATTGGGTTCAAGGTCTTAAAACGCTCAAGGTCTGCTATTTTCATTCCCATCTCCAAAGGGAGTTCTTTAATGCAAATCCATTTGTCTCTGGGGGGAGAGATGAGTTATTCTACCACGCTCTTTGTGCTAGTCTCTTATAAGTGCTTTTTTTTTGGTCCCCAAAACACTTAGCTACCAACAATTCGGGGTATTAATGTGCAGCATATGAGTCATTGCTTCTCCTGAATGCTTTCTGTGGCATTCTCTGTCCTTTAAAGATGCATCCAAAATAAGTGCCCTTGTTCTAGTTGACTTGAACGCAGAAATAGTACATTCATTTCACTCTAAGATGGCTCGGATCAAGGCTAAGTGACCTAGCAATGCTATCTTTGCGCTAGTGCTGCAGAGCAGCTGCCTTGGATGACACAGCAGGTGAATTAACACTAAAATATACACTGTCTCCTGTGTCTAGAGCGATTTTAGATTCAGACCCCAAGTCCTCTGGCTTTATGGGCATCATCCATCCGAGGTCCTGCGCTGAGCTATCCAGGGAGGGGGCAGGTTAAGTATTTATGAGAGATGGAGGAAAAACCAGCTCCAGCCCAGGCAGAGGTAATGGAGGCAAGCAAGAGTGGCCGCAAACGTTAGCGGCTGACCTTTTGCCACAAAGACGCAGCATGAATTCTTCATAACTGCTCTGTGGTGACTCGCATCTCATTTTTGAATGTAACGCCTTCCAAAGAGACCAATTAGCATTGATCATTTTGTTGTAATAGCGCAGTTATGGTGATGTTGCGCGCATGCTGATGCGACTGCCAATTCCTTAAGCGCATGAAGAGTCCTTGTTTGAGATGTGATGGGACTCCTTTAGGATTCACATTAAACAAAATATGGGCAAACAAAAGGCCCTAATCCTAATCCTAATAGGTACATAATGACAGTCATTTGTGTGTGTGTGTGTGTGTGTGTGTGTGTGTGTGTGTGTTCGTCCATTGCGCATAATATAAGTTCCTAAAATATCCCTACTACCTGACAGATATAATTTTACACTTTCAAGAATCCTTCAGAAAATCGAGCACTTTAGTACATCATCTACTGTAATATAATGACATCTCTGACATATAGGCTATATGTATAAAATATGACTTTGTCAGACAGCATGTCTACATTTTAATAGTCATCAGCAGTATTGTTATTCTTAACTAAACCTAAAACTATTAAAATGTGTTGTTACTAAGTGATATAAAGGTGAAATGATGTAAAACGTAAATAATTATTTTAAAAAAACTTACAAAAAAAATTGAAAGGCTGCCTTGGAAACTAACTTAAAGAAGCTGCTTATCTTACTAAAACTAAAGCTGATATAAAAAATAAATTACTAAAAAACTGAAATACTTAAAAACTGATTAAAAAATGACAAAAGCACATAAAATTATTAAAACAAAGTAAAATTGAAATTTGAATATATAAAAATAAAAGCTAAATCAGTTAAATAGTGTGTTAGTATATATATTGTATTTAAAAAAAAACAACAACTGATAACCAGCTAAATAAAAACTGATAACCCATTAACCAATCAGAAACATTCTCTGCTTGTGAATCATTTTGTGTGTCCAGGTTTGCTGACAATAGATGAATTAACCTGGTTTAAAGTTTCTAGTCTAAAGTTGACGAATACCATGATGGTGATTAATTAAAAAATTAATTAATTAAATACATTAAAAAAAATCAACTTTTTAATCCCTTTAAGATATAACAAGATAACATAACTTAATCAAACAATCAGGGAAGGAGGAATAACAGACATCTTATCAATAATTTAACAGTCCGAGAAGAAGAAAAATACATTTAAAAAATGATCTAAAAAAAAAGAAGAAACTGTGATTTTCGTGTGCATTATAAGTACAGCAGAAATCCCTCATGCTCTGTGAGTTTGACATAGAGGAAGCATATAGAAATTATTCACCCAGAATATGAAATACATTTTACCATCGTTCTGCATTAATGGCCTGTGAGGAGTGTCTGATTCCCTCTCTGTCGCTCTCTTTCTCATAACCATACAACCTCACACCTCTCGGAAGGACAGATATTAGTATATTAATGAGCCATCATAGCGCTGATGACAGTAATGTAGGTGTTTCGTTAGGACATGCATTATGTTTAATCCCAGATCAATACAGTACCATCTCAGGACTCCACATAATTATGAACACACACAGCGGTTTTAATTACTGTCTGACTACGTGAAGGATCATGCAAAGGGTTTTTCATTAGTAGCGCCTTGTGTTTTTTGTTGTGCTAATTATTGCAGGTCCAACATTGCAGTGTTGCCTTGTATTTTCAGGGGAAGATGCAGCACTTGTTTTCATATCTCAACACCAAAAAGCCATTAAGGCTGCATTCAGCAAACAGCGCTGAATTCTTGGAAGTGTAGCTCCCTCTTTCTTAAGCTCAGAGTCGAGTGCTCACCTCCTCGGCTCTGCCCTCACTCACCTCTTCTTTCCCCTCCCATCTCGTTTTTCTAGGGGACATCGCAGACTGACTCTGGTTTATCTTCACATTCCAAGCCTATGCTTTGTTGAGTCTGTCACTGTGTGCCAAAGCCTGAAGTTGAAAGGGAATCTGAGGACTTTGTGCTCTCTCTCTTTCTCTCTCTCAGTCTGCCCACTAAACATTCACACTTCTCGCTGAATTTGCTTTGACACAAAGAAACAAAATAATTAAAGACAGCTGTAAAACAAAGAAAGAAATCTCCAGGAACATTACAAGGTCAGAGTGTGTTAAGATGTTGTATTTTAAAGGTGGATGTCAAACATAGTTGTTATAGGGATTGTTTTCTGTCCTCGTGTGGAAGGGAGGTCTCAGCCGTAGAAGATTGTTGGGAAAATCACTGCTGATGGTGCAATGCTTCTCTGCAGAAGGACTTTGTGAGCACATAATTCTAAGCTGAGGTGCCCATCGACGAGCTGTTATAAACACGAGGCTGTCCTTGAAGTCAAGAACTTACAGATCTACAATGAAAAATAGGTCTCTCGTGACTGGAATATTCCTCTTGTCGTGATGATATTGAAAAATGCACTTTTCACATTATTATAAAATAAATACCTTTAACTTTCAGTCTATAAAAGCACTCAGCACTTGTAGATAAATCAAACATGAGATTGTTCATTTATTTAGGCATCACAATATTATAATAATGTACAGTATGAAAACATTTAACAGTGCTATTGTTTTTAACTTAAAGTTACATGACTGCTAATTTAAATGTAAAAAAGAGAAAATGAGCCTGCACAATTAAATCATTGACATTTTAGTATTATCCGAATAATATTAAAATATTTATTAATATTTTGAATGAACTTTTATTTTTATTTACAATTTTCATTTTTAATTTTAGTAATTTTGTTGTGTTTTGTCATTTTTCATTGTTATTTCTGTTTAGCTTTAATTTATTATTATTATTTCAGTTTTAGTCATTTTAGTACTTCATTTTTAATGTAATTGCCAAGACGACATCTCAGTTTGTTTAATTTTTCTAATATCTAATATTTATAATAATAAGAAAATTACTATATTACTAAAATTACTAAATTTATTATTACTAAATAATAATATGAATAAATACAATAAATCTCTAATTGCAACTGACAACCAGTATGGTACCAATATATTGGACGGAGCATCCCTCCAGTATTAGGATACAAAACACTGATACTCATAATTCATCTTATTCATCTCTGGGTGTGATATCAATAACAAAACTGCTAATCTGCATTCTGTAAAACTTTATAAATATGCATATGAAAATCATTAAGAATAAAGCCATGTATTGATGCACACATCCCAGTTATCTAAAAAAAAAAAAAAAAAAAAAAAAGTAGTGCAGGGACAAAAGGGACAAAAAAGGCTGTCTATCAGAAAATAGTTTGACTTGGTTTGAAGTTTTATGATTAGCATAGCATAATGTGTCCCTTTGCCCTCCAGACCTTTTACACTGGTGGAGGCCACACAACTGGTTTGCATTGATTAGTGTTGCTTTTAATACAGATTGATCATGCCGGCTGTGAGGTCGGGTTATGATAAGGGTACTTTTAGCTTCCCTTTTTAAGACACCGCTCACTTTTTAATAGGAGATACCAATTTTTAATAGGAGAACACTGAAGCCATAATTAATTTTTCATATTAGTTACATTGGAAATCTAACTTCATCCCAGCCGCAGGACAGTGCTTTTTAAGTTTCCATGCTGACACCATGGGCTAAGATTTAATAATGACTCCTCTCTTGTGTTGTGTCCAGAGGTATTTTATTAGAATGATTTAATTAGCCAGGAAACAACTCAACATCTCATTTGCCCCAAGCCAGTGTTGCACCCCCTCTGCCTCTTTTTCTCTTCCTCTCATAAGGGAAGAGGAAGTACTTTTTCAGTCATAAAATCATACAAGGTTTAGGATGGATAGATAGCTGCATGGCAGTTTGACTGTCTGCCAAGCTTCAAACAGATGTGTGTCCCTGTGTGACTGGATCACTGTGGGCTGACGGCAGTTTCCAGTACGGACCAAAGTCTTCAGCAAGTCTCTTCTAGCCAGACTACACATTGCAGCTTATTCTAGCCAAGAACCACCTACTTAGAAAAGGAAGAGACTATTTGACCGCAAGGAGAGTGTTGTTTTTACATGTTGATTAGTGGTGGTTTTATGTGAAATAGATGACACAATCTTTGACAAAATCATTAAATGTGCATAAGAAAATTATGCAACAATATTTAAAAATAAATGTCGAAATTTGCTTAGTCGTGAACCTTTGTCTTGAAGGATTCAAGGTGTGAGATGTGGACAAACGGCATATTTTCTTTGCAAGTTGGTTACATCACACTGTTGCATCAGTGACTGACAATTTTACCTTCTTACCCAGAAAACAATGCAAAGTTTTTGAAATGACACTAAAAGTGACTTGCAGAATCGTTCAGAAGACAAATACCTTTGCACTTGTATGTTTTTATTAATCTTTATATCCTGCAATCTGATGCAATGTAGCAAGGTCTTCATTCTCTGCTGATTTTGGCATTGAGAGTCCACGGGTCCATTATAGCCATTGAAATGATCAATTTGCAACAGATTAGAAACACTTTAACCGAAATTATTCCAAAAATGTAGTCCAAAACCAAATTTAATCCAAAATGAATCCTCGCCAAGCTGCAAATGAGCTCCAAATGTATCTAGAATGTGAAAAGTTTTTCCCACAACTCCATGTGGCAACACATATGTGAAAAAGTTTTTGTATTAAGCCACCAAAATGGACATATCAGCCATGTCACCCTGTAGCCCAAGAGTGGGGATGAGTCTGGTCAGTACCTGGATGGGAGACCTCCTGGGAAAACTAGGTTGCTGTTAGAAGAGGTGTTAGTGAGGCCAGCAGGGGGTGCTCATCCTGTGGTCTGTGTCCTAGTCCTAGCACCACGGTATAGTGATGTTAAACCGAGGTCCTGTCTCTCTGTGGTCATTAAAAATCCCAGGATGTCTTTCGAAAAGAGATAAGTGTGACCTCGGCATCCTAGCCAAATTTGCCCATTACCTTTTGACCTCTTGGCCTCTTAACCATCCCCATATCTGCTTATTGGCTTCATCACTCTGTCTCCTCTCCACCAATAAGCTGGTGTGTGTTGGGTGTTCTGTCGCACTATGGCTGCTGTCGCATCATCCAGGTGATGCTGCACACTGGTGGTGGATGAGGAGATCCCCCCCTCACAATGTTAAGCGCTTTGAGTGCTTAGAAAAGCGCTATATAAATGTAATGAATTATTATTATTATTATTATTATTATTATTATTATTATTATTATTATAATGGAACGAAATCATGCACACTAAGAAAAAGTTTGTCACTATGGAAAAAATATGTAATTCAATTACATATATAAAAATAATGCAATATACAGTTTTGTTTAAAGTGCCATTTATTATTTTTTTCTTTGAATAAAAAAAAAAGAATTTACAGTTTCTTGTCTAGTTAATAGTTTCATTCACTTGCTGATGAAAAAAAGCATCATGATAGAGCATAACAGAATACTGTGTGACTTGTTTGCAATTGATTTGCTTTGATTGTACTTTGCATCAAACCAATTTAGCCAGCCAAGTTAGCTAATAAGCTGGCTAAAGAAAACCAATGGGAGAAAACATTGGGAGATGAATGCCAAAAAAAACCCAATTAAGGCGAAAAAATATTAAAAATAGCAATAAGTAAAATTAAGCAATTAAAATAGATTGTAATAAAACTTCACAAAACTGACTTCTTGTGTTCCAATCTTAACCTTACTGACACCAATGTTCCCTTGTGAAAAAGAAGTGTGATTAATTGTATTAAAAGTGCATTTCAAATCTTAAAAGTATACTTTTTAAAAAGTGCACTTGCAGATAATATAATATAATTTAAATTAAAGGCCACTTAAGTGTACTTAAAGAGAGTACACTTTAATGACAATAGGTCTTAACATACTTAGGTGCACTTTTTAAAAATGCACTTTATAATAATGTCTATTTAAGTATTACTTATACATTTTAAATAATTATGATTTTATTGTGTTTTAAATAACACTTATAAATAACAAGTACACTTATTTTGATATATTTATCAGTATACTAAAGCACATGTAAAATAATTGATTTTAATTTCAACTTAAGTGTGTTCTCCAAAATTACATTTGTTAATGTATTTTAAATGTATTTAGTCTATAATATATACTATGTACATTAATGCACTTTAAATATATTTTTCTTCTAAACTTCAATACACTTTCTTATACAGTATACTCCAATAAAAGTTATTGTTAAAATTTTGATCACCTGCTCCTGTGCTATTAACTCTATGAAGTTTTATTTTCTACATAACATCTGACATACAGTGACATTTATGAGAGTACTGTATTTGTATGTAATAGTACTGTAATTCACATCTGTGTACAGAATACTTTCAATATCATTATGTTGTTCTAAGTTACATAAACACACATTTAATTGCATTAATTGCGAGCAAAAGTTAACAAATCTAAACAAAATTAATTTGCATTCAAATAGCCTACATTTGGTTTCAATTGTAGGCTACACTCCACTGTAAAAATGACTTTTGGTTAGGTGGATGAGTCATGAATGAGTCTACCTATAGTCTTTTGGTCTAACTACACAATGAATTAGAACAACTCGAACTTGATTATTATTATTATTTATTATTATTATTATTTATTATTTTTTTTTTTTAATGCTTGAAAAGACAGTACAAGAACATAGCCAAGGGATCACATACAAATCCATAAAATAATGACCAATGGTTATAAATTAAACATAAAAGACAAACACAAATGCATACACATTAGTAATAAAACAACTTGAACAGAAATGGAAAGCTTAAAATAACACGTAACCATGCATGCAGTGTCTCTTTTGTTAAATGTGCATGCACCAAAATACTACGTCATGACGGCGTGCGACTTCAGCAGAGTTTGAAAATTGCGCTGTGCGCCATGTGTCTGGAATCGTGATACGTGAGGGAACAGACAAGAAGAGAACAAAGGAGCGCCACATTTGGACGAATACAGATGAGACTTTATGTACTGCAGATAATGAATCAAGTATATCTTGATATAAGCTTTCTTTATTATTTAGTCTTGCCATACGTGCAGCTTTCACCGTAAACCAGCAGTTCTTGCTATATGGCATTTATAGCCATATAGCAAGATATATTTATATTTTTATATATATATATATAATATATATAAAGCCATTTCTAAAGCTTTGGGACTCCAGCGAACCACAGTGAGAGCCATTATCCACAAATGGCGAAAACATGGAACAGTGGTGAACCTTCTCAGGAGCGGCCGGCCGACCAAAATTACCCCAAGAGTGCAGCGACAACTCATCCAAGAGGTCACAAAAGACCCCAGAACAACATCCAAAGAACTCCAGGCCTCACTTGCCTCAGTTAAGGTCAGTGTTCATGACTCCACCATAAGAAAGAGACTGGGCAAAAATGGCCTGCATGGCAGAGTTCCAAGATGAAAACCGTTGCTGAGCAAAAAGAACATAAAGGCTCGTCTCATTTTGCCAGAAAACATCTTGATGATCCCCAAGACTTTTTGGAAGGTGTATGTTCCATTACATCTGGAGTAAAAGTAACACAGCATTTCAGAAAAAGAACATCATACCAACAGTAAAATATGGTGGTGGTAGTGTGATGGTCTGGGGCTGTTTTGCTGCTTCAGGACCTGGAAGACTTGCTGTGATAAATGGAACCATGAATTCAGCTGTCTACCAAAAAATCCTGAAGGACAATATCCGTCCATCTGTTCGTGACCTCAAGCTGAAGCGAACTTGGGTTCTGCAGCAGGACAATGATTCAAAACACACCAGCAAGTCCACCTTTGA
Source organism: Spinibarbus caldwelli (assembly GCA_039654775.1). NCBI lineage: Eukaryota > Metazoa > Chordata > Actinopteri > Cypriniformes > Cyprinidae > Spinibarbus > Spinibarbus caldwelli. The sequence goes on along the minus strand of CM077240.1, from coordinate 22,864,494 downwards.
ATGGCTGAAGAAAAACAAAATGAAGACTTTGGAGTGGCCTAGTCAAAGTCCTGACCTGAATCCTATTGAGATGCTGTGGCACGACCTTAAAAAGGCGGTTCATGCTCGAAAACCCTCCAATGTGGCTGAATTACAACAATTCTGCAAAGATGAGTGGGCCAAAATTCCTCCACAGTGCTGTAACAGACTCATTGCAAGTTATCGCAAACACTTGATTGCAGTTGTTGCTGCTAAGGGTGGCCCAACCAGTTATTAGGTTTAGGAGGCAAGCACTTTTTCACACAGGGCCATGTGGGTTTGGATTTTGTTTTCCCTTCATAATAAAAAACTTCATTTAAAAACTACATGTTGTGTTTACTTGTTATCTTTAATTAATATTTAAATTTGTTTGATGATCTGAAACATTAAAGTGTGACAAATATGCAAAAAAATTAAAAATCAGGAAGGGGGCAAACAATTTTTCACACCACTGTATGTATATATGTGTGTGTGTGTGTGTGTGTATGTATGTATTTATGTATATGTGTATATGTATATATGTATATATGTGTATATATATATGAGTCATATATATATATATATATATATATATTATATATATATATATATATATATACATATACTGTATGTATATATATATATATATATGTATGTGTATATATATATATATATATATATATATATGTATGTGTATATATATATATATATATATATATATATATATGTATGTGTATATATATATATATATATATATATATGTATGTGTATATATATATATATATATATATATGTATGTGTATATATATATATATATATATATATATATATATATGTATATATATATATATATATATATATATATATATATATATATATATATATATATATATATATACATACATATATATACATATATACATACATATATATACATATATACATACATATATATACATATATACATACATATATATATATATATATATATACATACATATATATACATATATACATACATATATATATATATATATATATATATATATATATATATATATATATATATATATATATATATATAATATACATACAGGTGCATCTCAATAAATTTGAATGTCGTGGAAAAGTTCATTTATTTCAGTAATTCAACTCAAACTGTGAAACTCGTGTATTAAATAAATTCAATGCACACAGACTGAAGTAGTTTAAGTCTTTGGTTCTTTTAATTGTGATGATTTTGGCTCACATTTAACAAAAACCCACCAATTCACTATCTCAACAAATTAGAATATGGTGACATGCCAATCAGCTAATCAACTCAAAACACCTGCAAAGGTTTCCTGAGCCTTCAAAATGGTCTCTCAGTTTGGTTCACTAGGCTACACAATCATGGGGAAGACTGCTGATCTGACAGTTGTCCAGAAGACAATCATTGACACCCTTCACAAGGAGGGTAAGCCACAAACATTCATTGCCAAAGAAGCTGGCTGTTCACAGAGTGCTGTATCCAAGCATGTTAACAGAAAGTTGAGTGGAAGGAAAAAGTGTGGAAGAAAAAGATGCACAACCAACCGAGAGAACCACAGCCTTATGAGGATTGTCAAGCAAAATCGATTCAAGAATTTGGGTGAACTTCACAAGGAATGGACTGAGGCTGGGGTCAAGGCATCAAGAGCCACCACACACAGACGTGTCAAGGAATTTGGCTACAGTTGTCGTATTCCTCTTGTTAAGCCACTCCTGAACCACAGACAACGTCAGAGGCATCTTACCTGGGCTAAGGAGAAGAAGAACTGGACTGTTGCCCAGTGGTCCAAAGTCCTCTTTTCAGATAAGAGCAAGTTTTGTATTTCATTTGGAAACCAAGGTCCTAGAGTCTGGAGGAAGGGTGGAGAAGCTCATAGCCCAAGTTGCTTGAAGTCCAGTGTTAAGTTTCCACAGTCTGTGATGATTTTGGGTGCAATGTCATTTGCTGGTGTTGGTCCATTGTGTTTTTTGAAAACCAAAGTCAGTGCACCCGTTTACCAAGAAATTTTGGAGCACTTCATGCTTCCTTCTGCTGACCAGCTTTTTAAAGATACTGATTTCATTTTCCAGCAGGATTTGGCACCTGCCCACACTGCCAAAAGCACCAAAAGTTGGTTAAATGGTGTTGGTGTGCTTGACTGGCCAGCAAACTCACCAGACCTGAACCCCATAGAGAATCTATGGGGTATTGTCAAGAGTAAAATGAGAAACAAGAGACCAAAAAATGCAGATGAGCTGAAGGCCACTGTCAAAGAAACCTGGGCTTCCATACCACCTCAGCAGTGCCACAATCTGATCACCTCCATGCCACGCCGAAATGAGGCAGTAATTAAAGCAAAAGGAGCCCCTACCAAGTATTGAGTACATATACAGTAAATGAACATACTTTCCAGAAGGCCAACAATTCACAAAAAAATTTTTTTTTTTTTTATTGGTCTTATGAAGTATTCTAATTTGTTGAGATAGTGAATTGGTGGGTTTTTGTTAAATGTGAGCCAAAATCATCACAATTAAAAGAACCAAAGACTTAAACTACTTCAGTCTGTGTGCATTGAATTTATTTAATACACGAGTTTCACAATTTGAGTTGAATTACTGAAATAAATGAACTTTTCCACGACATTCTAATTTATTGAGATGCACCTGTATATATATACACATACACATACACACACATCATCATCATATATTTTACAGGTAACAAACCAAAGCAAGAGGACAGTAGCTTTGCTGTGCCAGCCATAGTAAATACAGGAACATCCTTCATGAAGATGTGTGAGAGAAGCTTGCAAGATAAGAGGAGAAAAAAATTTAAGGTGCCTTTCTTCATTTTCAAGGGTTTTGGGTTATTTACCTACATTTGGGTAATTTATAAAGTTATGTTTTATTCCCTGTAAAGTAGGAATAAAAAATGTTTGTAAAAATGTTATCTATTTTTAAAGCCCAGTGTCAGATGAAGATGGTGTGGTCAGGAATTTTGGTGTTTGTGGGAAATCTGCAGCACATCTCCCAGCATTCTAGTACGATGTTGCCCTGATGATTGAGGTAATTCACCTCTTAGGTGATGCAGATGTGGTCAGGTTTACATACACCTTGCAGAATAAACTGCTTTATCAGAGCAGAAACTGAAATCTGTTAATGATTCTACCTCTCTACCCTTTTACTGCTTAAATTATTAACATTTTGCAGATACTGCAAGGTGTATATAAACTTTGGACTGCAACTGTGTCTATTGCTTTCACTCAACTGAACCATTTATAATGACTGGATATGTTTTATAACAGTTGTTGTTCTTTTTTTTTCTTTTTTTTTTGTTCTTTTTTGTTTTTTTTTTTGTTTTTTTTTTTGTTTTGTTTTGTTTTTTGTTTTGTTTTGTTTTTCTTTCTTTCCTCAAGGTATTTTTTTCTGACTTCTTGCCTCATTGGAACATTTCCGTTCACACATACTGTGGAGAGATGGTGTGCAGCTTCATGACATTTGAAGTTTACTGCCGATGTAGAGCTTCTGGGACATTGACAGACAGCACTTCCCAGCAATTTCATTTGGAGTTCTTTTTTTTTTTTAATTCATTTAGTACAACTTGCATTCATTAATGCTGGAGTAAGATTTTAGAAGAAAACATTCTGTCCTGTTTAATGTTGGTGCTAGTAAAGGTTTGAGAATTTATGGCCTGGTTTCACAGACAGGGCTTAGACTAAGCCAGGATTAGGCCATAGTTCAGTTAGGACATTTAAGTAATTTTCATTAACGTGCCTTAAAAAAACATTACTGGTGTGCTTCTTGAGACAAAACAAAGGCACTGATATTTTTAAAGATCAATCAGTGCAATTTTCTTTCACTTGAAACAGCTCAGAATTACATTTTAGTCTGGGGCTAGGTTTAAGCCTTGTCTGTGAATCCGGGTGTACAAGTAACACAGTTTGGTAATGTTTTACAATAAGGTCTCATTTGTTGTACATGGAATGATAATTTTCTTGTTTTTTTTGTTTTGTTTTGTTTTTGTTTTTTTGTTTTTTTGTATTGTGTGTGTGTGTGTGTGTTAGTAATCCTATACGTTATGGGGACCAAATGACTCCACAAGGATAGTAATACCAGTCAATTTTGACCTTATGGACATTTTTAGGTCCCCAACGAGGAAACCGGCATACAGAATCATGTTTTCTATGATGGCGAGATTAGGTACTTTTGTATGTAAGTGATTTTGCATTGTTCTCCAGACTTTAATAAGTGAGTTAAAGTGTTGTAACTGTGTATAGTGTTGGGTTTTTCTTGTGCATCAGCAAAATGAGTTTTTGTGTATTTAGAGATTTTGTCAAATGTAGAGGGTTTTCCATTTTGTGTTTGTGTTGATTGTAACTAGATAATTAAACATATATTTTTTTAAAATTTCAACTTCATTGCCAGAGATACACTGAAGTATATTTTAGTTCACATTAATTGCTTATTCAGAAGTACATATTTACCATATTTCAAAGTACATATAAAATGTACTAATGTCCCACTAAGTGGTGCAAAAATATCACTCAAAAGTTCAGCTAATTGCAATTAATGTAATTTTAAACTGTAATATATTTGAAATCAAGCATAAATAATATGCATTTAGGTGGTCGAAAACTACATTTAATTCACAAAGTGTATTGTTAACTGACATTAAAGTATATTTTAGATAACATTAATTGCTTGTCAGTACTTTAGTAGTACACTTTAACCAAATTTTAAAGACTCTAGAAGCAATTATGAACACATAATTGTACATATAAAGATGTACTAAAAAGTCCCACTTTAGTGGTTTAAAAAAAATCACTCAAAAGTTCAACTTGTAACATTTAATATAACTTTAAAATGTGATACGTTTGAAATTAATTACAAATACAATGTAGTTAAGTGGCAAAAATAACATTTAATTTGCACTTATGTGTGTTATATTATTATTTCCGCATATATATTATTTCCGAAATAAGTACACTTTATAAAAGTATACTTAAGTGCACGTCTTTTTCACAAGGGTTTTGATGCCACTAAAGCAACTCTGTTTGGATGATTAAATGGCCTTTGCCACTAGTTTTATGCTGTGTGATTCAATACATTGAGTACAAAAGTTTAACCTTTACAAGACCTAAGTCAAGGCATACTGTATGCCTTTTTCATTAGAGCATGAAGGCTGTTACCAGACATGCCCTCTGTAACATCTGTCATACTGTTGTCCAATTCCAGCTATTTAGTGCAAGCATTGCGACTGCAACTTCCTCGGCTCTCTGTATGTGAGTCTCTCATACGTATGATTACAAATTCAAATCCTTCTTGCAGTATGCATATGTGTGTGTCTGTGTGTCTCTCTGCTTTCTCTAAGCAACACACGTTCCTTCAGGCGACTGCAGACATGCAGAAACATATTCTGCTTCACCCAATGCATTTTCAATGACATAAATCCACTGTGTGCTGTAGAAAGAGAAGAAAGAGGTGGGGGAGAAAAGAGGAAGAGTTCTGTAATCAAAGGTCTGCTGACAGAAAGCACATGTGCTAGCATTTGATGGATTGATGGGATATGGATGCAGGCGAACAGACGGATGGATAGATGGATATATGGATAGATAACAAAATTGTGCCAGATAAAAAAAACAATCTCTTTAGGCATGCAGTGCAGAATAGTGTGTTTACCTATAGAGACCAAATTTGCTCTGTGGCTTAATAACTTGCTGTAATTGAATGCAGCTTAATACAGGTTTACTCATAAAGCTTTTAAAACTGTATTGTAAAGGGTGAAAATCAATAGTTGATGGATTTTTTTTAATGGCTGGAATTTTCTTAGGGAATAGTATGAGAATTGCTGACATCCATTGTGTATATAGAAACCACCAGATGTAATTTATGTTTTTCTAAACCTTCAACAAAACCATGTTATGAAAAAGGTACAGTTGCTTGTACACATCTTACATGAATGATTGTACATGTTAAAATAAATTGTCAAAACACCACCATGAAATAATTTATAATCTCTTCAGTGTATCTTCAGGCTATTGTAAAGGCATGCATTCATGTGTTGAAGTCTTGCTGAACTGACATTATACAGTAGCTCTGTTACAAAATCCTGGTGAGCTGCTTCGTTGCCTACATATATACACTGTTCAAATGTTTCAGGGTTGGTAAGATATTTTTTTTTAAAGATGTCTCTCATGCCCACCAAGACTGCATTTTAAATATTAATACAATTTAAAATAAGTTTTATAATTTCATATATTTTAAAATTTGATTTGAAATGGAAATAAACTGTAACAATGCGTGTCTTTACTGTCAATTCCTTTTGATCAATTTAAAGCTTCCTTTTAGAATACAAATATTATTTTCTTTCTATAAATAAATCAATCCGACCCCAAACTTTTGAATGGTAGTGAATATATGCACTTTTTCCTACCCAAACTTCTGGAGACAAAATTGCTGACAAAACATATCCAGAAGATAGCTAAAACCTCTTTTAAGGGATTTGCTTAAAAGGAAAATTGGTTTATTAAGAGAAAAGTTGTACCAAAAGGTTTTTTTTAGTGTCAGGATTAATGTATAGCAATTATAATTAGATTAAAAACAGTAGAAGTTAATGGAGACTGAAGTTTTATTTTAGATAGCTGTGTCTCATATGGGCCTGTACTTTACTCCAAAACTGGTGACCAGAGATTGGATGATTACTGTATGTGTAATTCACAAGTACAACAGGCTTTAAGATTTATGTGATAGTATGTATGTATGTGTGTGTGTGTGTGTGTGTGTGTATGGTTGGAAAGCCATTTGGTTTTAAACGAGATTTCCATGCCTAAGGTTTAATTTATAACCTCCATACCTACACTTCACTGTGTTTTGCAGAGTTAGCACTTTGCACAGCCCCATTCAGTGGGGAAATGAGTTTGTCTTTTAGCTGCTGTTGAGGTATATGTGTGCGCACACACATATTAGTAATGGCGGTATTGGGTTGGTATTGGTGATTGATTCTGAGCAGTAAAACAAGTCAATGGCTTTTAAATAGCCACTTGAAATTTATAATTTCATACCCTTTCATTTCAGACACATACTTGTCTTTCTAAAGGACTTCTATTGCATTTATATAAAACTACTTATATAGATTTGGTCCTTTAAGCACATAGCTGAGCACATTTACACACACAAAACATAATTATTTCGAATGACTCTCTAACTAGACTGGATTCTGTTGTCTGTATAAAATGTATAAATGCACTTGTTTAACTACTGTTTTGTAGTGTGAGTCAACAGCAGTCAACAACAAATACTGTTTTCCAAGGATGACAAGACTTAAGAGAAAGTGGAGATTAAAAACAAGAGGAGGATAGTCATCAGAGCTCCGGCCTCCATGCTGAGTGTCCCCACCATTACCGGCCTTAACCCCTCATTTACCCAGAATGCCGAGCAGCAGGGCAGCGCAGGCTTCACTTCGCCTCATAAAAGACAATTTAAAGAGAAGCATCATTACACACACACACACACACACACACACACACGCTGACAGGGAAAATGCACACTAATGAGCATCCAAGCAAGTACTACAACTTTAACACAGTCTCTCGCTTGCAGACACAGTCGCAAACACACAGTGTACGATCGCTCACAAACCCACGCACATGAGCATATACAGCATCATTACACAAACCCATCAGCTCCCACTCAGCATACTTTATAGGCTTTCACTTAATCGCACAAGAGAGAACATTGGAGACAAAAGGAAACTGACACTTTGCTTGACACTTTGAAGATGTTATATTCATGTTGCCCCTTAAGTATGTGAGTGAGTGTGTGTTTTATATGTATTTATACATGTGTGCAGAGTCACTTCCTGTCTGGTGTCATCTCTCTAGTTTCCGGAACGTTGTCCTAGTTTTACATAACTTAAGACTGCATTCATGAGTCAGTTTAGGACTAGTTTAGGATATTGTCCCATATCATTGTTATTTACATAATAACCATTTAATTTAAGCATCCGTAAATAGCGTTATAAATAGTGTTCATTGAAATTAACAGAGTCCAGCTTTACCCAACCTCTTTTTAAAAAAATAATAATAATAATTTGATCCTGCAGGGATTTTTTTTTAAGTCTTAGTTTAAGAGTTATATGCCATGAACTAAACCAACCAGTTTTGAGGTGAATCACAACATTACAAACTTTGATTTGAACCTAAAAAGTATGAAAGCATGGAAAAAAAGGACAACAATACAAAACTGTGTACTTGTGTTTGTACATTGTGTGATTTCATGAGGGAAATAACCACAATCCCATGAAGCATTGTACATGACACTAAATGACTGATCAAGATAAAAAATATTGATTTGACGTGTATATATATTTGGTAATTTGCTTGTTTTGATTTTTGATTGGTGGAGATTTCTTTGCAGAATCATGGGTAATAAAATTTCTCATTAGGATAAAATATAAATAAATAAATAAAGTATAGGTGAAGCGCCAGGCCTTCATGCTTTATTTTTTTATTTATTTTATTTATATTATTTTATTTTTTATTTATTTATTTTTATTTTTTTTGAAAATCATACGTTTTCACAATCTCATAAAATAGTTCGATCTTCCTGTGGTTGGTTAGGGATTCCCATCAGGCTGGTTATTCATTGTATAACGACCTCAGAGGACTTCTGTATTAATAATATTGTTGCAGTGTTTGTCTTGTTGCTATGCTGATTTAATACATTGTAATAGACAATTTTTTAGCAAAAGCTGTAAAATAATATAGAGGTAGAATTATAAATATAATTTGAACTCAGATTAATATTTTATGTTTATTTCTTTAGTTGAATAGCCATGTGATATACGTGCAATTGTACCAGTCACATAAACACTAACTTATACATTTTTGTTTCTATATTTATGAAACATAAAAGTGAGGATGAACGATAAACCAGATCAAATGGGAGAAAGTGGGGGTTGGAATTATTAAACTCGAAAATCTGCAGTAAATGAGAATTTGATTCTGCCTCCTCTAAAGTTGAAATATCCCCTAGCGGCATTTGCATTGACTGCCGCTCCTTTCTTTGTTTAATTTTCCACATGACTAAAGCTGAATCAGAGAGAGTGTCATGTTGGTTGTCCTCAGTTCTCAGTATCAGGCAGCTATCTCACCATCAGCACATTAAATTGTGGTCTTTTTCAGCCTTTTGTGGTGCTTATTATGTGCAGCTTTGTCATATTGCAAGCTGGTTCAATCTTTGGTTCAGCTTTTAATTGTATTAAGCTATATATAATAAATTGCAACAGGGATGTTGATTATAAAACTTAAATTACTGTTGATTTGGGTCAGGTTTGTACTACATCAAACAGAATCTTTGTGCAGGAATATCTGTCTGTTTGTCACAAAAAGTTTCAGGAGGCTTGGAATATATTGCATGAGTCATATAGACTGATTTTACAGTATTTTTGGAGCTTGACAGCCTGTGATTCGTCATTCTATGGAAAACTTCTGTGTGAAAATTCTTTTAAAATTCCCTCTTTTGTGTTAACAGTATGTGGGTTTGGAATGACATACAGCTGAGTAAATAATAACATTTTAATGATTTTTTCTCACTTTTTTTCTTTTATTCAGTGTCCCTGTAAAGCTGATTGACCACGTAAAGAACTACACTGCAGAAGAGTCACACCAGCAGTATGTATACTTCTGTCTTTCTGTCAGTGAAGAAAATGTCAAATGAATTCCATATCCTCCCTAAGGGAATAAAGAATCTTTTCATTTAAATTTAAACATCATCTTCTGCAAATTGAGAATCCAATTATTTATTTAAAACTAATCCCACCCCTATAATTTGACTTTTTCATAATTTCATGAAAGTGCCGTAGGACCCTTTGCTTCTCCACTGGCTAAGTGCTGACACAGGAACCAAGAAGGAAAAAGGAGCTGCTGGGAAACAATATTTCTTTTTTGAATTGCTCACCTCTAAGGATAAAACGCTTGTCTGTTCTTTGTCAGATAGTGCCTGATAGTGTCAAAAGAAGTGAAAATGATTTAAGTCTTATATTGAATAGCCACACAAGTCACAAAACTCAGAGGTATTATATGCTAGATCACAATTCATGCGGCACATCCTCGGGTAGCCGACAGTCCACAATGGCTCCATTATCATTTATCAATTAAAGGTAAAAAAATAAATAAAAATCTGTGTTTGAAATCATACGACCAACCCACATAGACGGGAGAGCATTTTAGTTGTCAAGCATTTCTTGTTGTATTAACACTAATGGCCCTTCGCTTACACCTTTAAAATCCTCAAATGGGTTTGCAACCATGACTGCCGAGATATCTCCAGAAAAGGGAGTACGGTAGTCCTTCTTCAGGGACCATCATTTAATCAGACAAAATATGAAATCCTTATTCATTTTCAGACACCTCCAGGCCTCCCCTATACACTCTCAGAAAAAAAGGTACAAAGCTGTCACTGGGGCAGTACCCTAAAAGCTAAAAGGTACATCTTTCTTCCTTATTTACCCCTAAATGGTACATATTAATACCTAAAGTGTACATATTAGTATCTTTTGAAAGTATACTGCCCCAGTGACAGTTAGTACATCTTGTACTTTTTTCTTTGTAGTGCCGAACTACCCTCTTTTTTTTTCCATTTAAAGTGCTTTAAACAGGATCCATTTGCAAGTTTACTTGATATGGCACTATTTAAATTGAAGAAAATGAAAGATCTAAGAACTGGAGACAAAAATGAGAAAAGGAGCTTAAGAATTTCAGAAAGCAAACTGTGTAAGAATGCACTTTGTAGTACTGAATGGTGAATGGTGTTGAACATACACAGTGTTAAAAAATGATGTAAAAAAAAAAAAAAACATGACACACTGTGACCTTTTAAAATGTTGCCGCAGGGTATTTGCAGATAAACCATGTGTAACCAAATAGCTGAAAGTATAATCAATAAACTGCTAATCTGCTGTCATGTTTGATGAGTGTGAAGTGGATACTGAGGCAACAGCAATCAATGCTGACATTTCAAACATAACTGTTTTGCCACGTATTTTGTTGACTTTTGGTCTGTCAGTAAAAAGTAGTCAAAACAGTTTCAAATGTTGGTATTATCTTCAACAACTGCAAGTTCTTGTGCTGTGTTAGAAACCTGCAGCTGAGTGGAAGACGTCAAATGCATTATAAGCTACATTTTGGTTGGTTGATTTTTTGTTCTGCTTTAACTTTGTTTAAAACTATTTCCGTTGGCAGAGCAAAACAGCCAAAGTAACTGGCAGTTGTGTTAAAAAGTTATTTAGTAGCAACTGCTACATGTATATAAAAGCAATATCTGAATCACAATCATATTGTTGAACTGCAAGCCTGTGATTTTAATTTTTTATGTATATAGGTAAAATTTAGAAGGTTATTACAAACCAGTTAAAGAAGTTTATATTGGTTGCTTTGACACTCTCTCCAACCAAAGAAAGCATTTGCTTCTGTTCGGTTTTTTATGTTGTTGTCACACTGGGATCCAGAGGAATGTAAGCAGTGTCAGACCTGTACAAATAAAATTCACAGGCTAAGAATAAAGGTGCCTTAGTATAAATAGCAGGTGTCATTATCTTTTATATAACTCTGGATGTTTTCTGTGTGATCGATCATTTCTTGGACACATGGCATGTAATATAAAACTGCATTTTAAGATATTCACGTTCAGGTGAACTTATGGAAGAGGAGTATTAAAGTGGGTTGCGGTAAAGCTTTGCAAAAAGATTGCAGGTAGGACTATAGGTTTACCTTGTAAGCCCTGCACATCAAACTCAAGGGAAAATCTGGAAAGTTGGAAAGTTTTCTTGAACATGAGCACTGCTCCATAGGTGTAAGATAACGTTAAAAAAAATAAAATAAAAAAAGTTCAGTTGTGCCAACAAGTTCAGTTGCAGGCATTTTCACAGTAGCACATCTTCATAATCACATTTTTCCATTCCTATTTCTCAGACTGTGAATTTCAGACTTTTTAAATCTTGTTTGTAGTTTATGGATTTGTTAACTGCAGTAGCAATACTCCTGGCCTACATTATTTACATGCAGAGTATCATAACACTGCACCGTTAACCCGCTAGAATAGCAGTACCATCCCTATAATTTATTGCATCCTATGTTTCTCTTTAGATGCTTTTCTGGTTTGACAGGAAATTAGATTAGACAAACTGAACCCATGGTTCACCTCCAGGCTTTCACTATAAATCTCAAACTCACATTGCTATCTGCTGTCTCTGGAAAGAGACAAGAAGTCATGCCTCTGTATACTTGAGCAACTTTGGGCAAGACATGAATTTAAACATCTGATCTGGTCATGCTGCTTTTATCACTATCACCATAGTGGATAATGTGTCAAAATGTCCGCAGTCTCTAAAAGCAGTTAATGTCCAATATGTTATTTTGAATTCTGGCAGGGTTATACCAGTCAGAGAACATTTTTATAAACTGGAATCTTACACAATTTCACAGCGCCGTAACCCCATATTCCCATTAAAGTTGGCTCATAACATATTCCGCTTGTCGCTGTGCTGTTAATTCATACCCTATCCTGCAAGTTCAAGCCTGGAAAAGGAAATCAGCTTTTTTTCCTCCCATGGAGCCAGCAAATTAACAGTTTAATATGTCAGCAGGCATATCACCCCGTAGCCCAAGACTGGTTGCCCACTGAAGCTAAGCAGGGTTGAGCTTGGTCAGTACCTGGATGGGAGACCTCCTGGGAAAACTAGGTTGCTGCTGGAAGAGGTGTTAGTGAGGCCAGCAGGGGGTGCTCACCCTGTGGTCTGTGTGGGTGCTAACACCGCAGTATAGTGACGGGGACACTATACTGTAAAAAGGACCGTCTTTCGGATGAGATGTTAAACTGAGGTCCTGCCTCTCTGTGGTCATTAAAAATCCCAGGATGTCCTTTGAAAAAGAGTAGGGGTGTAATCCTGGCATCCTGGCCAGATTCGCCCATTGGTCTCTGAACATCATGGCTTCCTAATCATCCCCATATCTGTCAATTGGCTTCATCACTCTGTCTCCTCTCCACCAGTAAGCTGGTGTGTGGTGGGCATTCTGGCGCACTATGGCTGCCGTCTCATCATCCAGGTGGATGCTGCACACTGGTGGTGGATGAGGAGATACCCCCTCACATTGTAAAGCGCTTTGAGTGTCTAGGAAAGCGCTATATAAATGCACCAAATTATTATTATTATTATTATTATTAATAGTTTCTTGTAAATGTGTTTTGAAGGGAAATAAAAGCATCTTTGTATGCTGAAGAGAGATCTCCAGCTGCATGCTTGACAGCTGGCAAAAGTTATATACTCAGCACTTTTTATTTAATGTATTAACATACAATTGCCAGGGGAAATCTGCTATTCATTCATATATGACATGGAATAATGATGTTGATTAATGAACAGGAATACAGAGATACAGCAGGATCCAAACATTTCAAAATCTGACTGAAAATAAGCAATGTTGTTTGAATGAATAAAACAAATGAAAGTTATGACATGAAATGAATGGGTGGCATCAGAAAGAGAGTCCAAACAGCTTCAGTTCAACAGTTTGACAGAAGAAGGTAATATTATGGATAGAGGAACCAGAAGCAATGGTTGGAATTTAAAAATCTTACTGATTGGTTTGTTTATTACAAACATGTAGCTTTTCACTTCACAAGACGTTAATTGATTTACTGGAGTCGTGTGAATTACTTGTGTATTATTGTGATGCTTTTATCAGCTGTTTGAACTCTTATTCTGATGGCACACATTCACTGCAGAGGATGCATTGGTGAGCAAATGATGTAATGCAATATTTCTCCAAATCTGTTCTACTGAACAAACAAACTCATATATGTATGGCCTGAGTGTGAATAAATTTTCATTTTGACCGAACTATTACTTTAAATTTGAGTTCCTGGGGCTTGAGAGTCATGTTCATTTTTTTTAGTTTGACTTTGTACTCAAATTGTTAATACACTGGTAATAAAATAAGAAAATAAAATAAATTAATTGATTAAAAAAAGAGTAAAATGAAAATTTATGCTCTGCAAGTTTGTCTACACCTTTCTTTTGGTCATTCTGTCTCTGTCTCTCTCACTTCTCAGCACATAAATGGTCAGACCTTGGGTTTTTTAACACCTTCATTGTTTAACTGTAGTGAATATTAAAAGGCACTACCTTAAGTGCCTCGTCTGAAGCTGAGTGGAGTGAAGAAGACAAAGAAACCCTTGACATGCCTACGTGTAAAATTCAGGCTTTATGACTTTGAAACAACAGAAAATAAATGAATTTCCCAGCATCACACAAAGTTCTCTTGACAGACCGAGACAATGCAGACCCTTAGAGTGAAGAGCCAGTGGACGATAAACCACTTGTACAATTCCCACACCACAACTTTTTTACAAAAATCACAGATGACTAAACAGTTGTCATTGCTTTCCAAACTAAAAGAATTCCTCGATAAGTCTGCTAGTGTGTGTATGATGACACACTCACAATGAATTAAATTACTGTAATCAGATTTTAAAACATGACTAATTAAGAAGAAAACATATTGACTCTGAATGCCAAGTGTGATAACATTCAGCACCCTCTTATTGAGTTAATGTGTGATGCAGAACAATCCAAATCACTAGAACAATCTCTGCAACACAAATTAGAGTGTCACAGTTTGTTTATGAAAATTTAATTGAGTTTTTTTGCTTATATGCAAAGAGCTGCTTCAGTTCAGTGACATGTTGCTCTAATTAAGAGAACCACACGAAGTGAAATCAAGCTTCAGTTTTAAGTCTTAATCCACTGTGCCAGCACTAAGCCACATGTTAAGAGTGAATCAAAGTGTTTTGCAAATTTTATGCACTCAATCAACAAATACTGTAACTTTCCTCAAGTATCCTCCTTCCGTCTTTCGGATGAGACGTTGAACCGAGGTCCTGACTCTCTGTGGTCATTAAAAATCCCATGGTACTTCTCGTAAAAGAGTAGGGGTGTAACCCCGTTGTCCTGGCCAGATTCTCTCCACTGGCGCCTTGTCAATCATGGCCTCCTAATAATCCCCATCCACTGAATTGGCTCTATCACTCTCTCTCCTCTCCGCCTGTAGCTGGTGTGTGGTGAGCGCACTGGCGCCGTTGTCCTGTGGCTGCCATCGCACCATCCAGGTGGATGATGCACACTGGTGGTGGTTGAGGAGAGACCCCCCCCACCCCCCACCCCCACCCCCCACATGATTGTAAAGCGCTTTGGGTGTACGACAATACACAATAAAGCGCTATATAAATGCATCATTCATTCATTCATTCATTCATTCTTCTACTTAGAACAGAAATCACATATTTCTGAACTTCTAATTCACTGAAGCACTGCTACAGTCATTGTGAGACGGAACATGAAAAATAATAACAGACTAAAACGTCAGAGCAATTAAAACATCTTTGTTTGGATATGGCCCTGTTGAACCCTCAATAGCAGAGGGCCATTTTCATTTGAATATTTTCCTGTTCCTTTTCCATTCTTATTTCTCAGTAACTCATAGGTATATCTATTAAAACGGCAGTGGTGCATTCTGGGATGGAAAACATGATTAACTGGGACAAAATAGACAAAGAAATGCAGTTAAATGGCTAACTCAAATTGCTGATATTTAATCAGTCCTTTTCAAAGAATATGTTGCCTCGGGTATTGAAGTCATTTCTGTAATTGCAAAAAGATGCCCGTCAAGAAACTATCCATAGCTGCCTTCCAACCGCATGCCGAGTGCAAGAGATATTTATCAGAATGAATCTAAGATTACAGTTTAGTTAAATTAGCTCACTGTTTAGTTTCATTTTAATGGGAGCTCATATTTGATTATTTTTAAGATTATATGAGCAGAATATTGCTTTGAATTAATAGATATTAAATTATATGTTGGCAACAAAAATTCATATTGAGTTGATGCTTGATAATATGTTTCTGCTGTATTATTTGTAGCGTAAAGTACTGCATTATACTGCTCATAAAGCTTTATTATTTAAATATTTGTTTAGCTTCCCCTGAGTGAGCGTGAAATATATATTGTAGCATTTGCATGAGCATATGAAAATATAATACACTCATCCATCCATCTTCTAAATCTGCTTTATTTTTAGGTTCAAGGAAGGGAAGGGATGAAGCCTATCTCAATATGTCTCTCAGGCACTGACACTGAAACACCCTGGACAGGTGACTATAATATAAAATATTTAAAATGCTTGCATGGACAACTGTCAGCTAGATTTTTTTTTTTTTTTTTTTTGTAAAACAAGTTAAAAAATATTCTAGTAACATTTCCAGTCAGATTTAATCTCTTCAAAAAGTGTATGAGTTGGCTATTTGATTAATTTTATAGAAACGATGCTACTCAGATATTTAACAGGAGAAATCACATCTAGTGAACGTAATCACATTATTAGATATATTAAACTCTGAACTGATTCAGTATGACATGTGAAAGAAATGTTAAAATCAAACAGTAATTTGATCTGAAATGTCAGCATGTCATCATTCATCGCCATTACATGTTAATGGATTTTGTAGAATAATAATTCTGAAATTCATCTGAATCATCTATTGTGACATTTTCTACTATAAAAACAGTTTGCACTTCCTGGCATATTTTTTTAAATACAGACTTCAAACAGAAGCAAGTTTCCTTTCCTCATGTTGGCCTGGTCAAGAATATTGACTTGATAATATGGTGTGATATGATGATTTGATAATTAGCTATTTTTGCAATACTTTCAGTCTTGTGACATTCAATCAAATATTTTGAATGTTACAGAGGTGGCATATAACATGTTTGAAATGTAAATAGGTGTTTAATATTTATTTCTTATATATATAGAGAGAGAGAGAGAGAGAGAGAGAGAGAGAGAGAGAGAGAGAGAGAGAGAGAGAGACTGTGGTGGTCCTCCAATACACTCTCAGAAAACATGCAAAAATTCTACTTTTAGTGGCACAAAGCCTTATCACTAGAGAAGCACATTAAAAAACCTACTTTGTGCCTTAGTCCTGAACGGTTCATAGTAGTACCTTAAGGCTCCATATTACTACTCTAAGGTACTAATATGCAACTTTTAGGGATAGATAAGGGACAGCTTTTTACCTTTAAGGGTACTGCCCCAGTGACAAGCTGTTGTACCCCTAAAGGAACAAGTTTTGCATATTTTTATGACAGTGTACTATGTATATGCAGTTAACAGTCCTAGTACTTTAGACCTCAGGTGGGAAAATATGATTTCTTGGAAGTTCAGCAGTAACCTTTTCATTTGAAATGATGAAAAAATTCTGACGATTTCATGCATAAATGGCACAGTGTTCTGACAATAGGCCATTTCCATGACAAGTGCTGATTTCCATCACCAGTCACAGTGCACAGAAAGAAAGCATGTGTGTGTATATGTGAGGGAACTGCCTATTCTGGTTAGACTTCTGACAATTTAGCCCACGTAAAATGCAAAAGCATACCAAGTCCATCAATATCTAAGATAGCATACTGTATTACAGTAACGCAAGGCATCAGCATTAAAGTCAAGAGTGGAATAGATGGGATCTCCTTCATTTTTAAGGCATGCCGAAAATATCTAAATAAAAATATTCTGGCAGATGTTCATTATATTTTCTATTTTTTAATACTCTATCTGTTGTACAGATGGGCCTTATGTGTGCGAGTGTGCATGTGGGGTTAAAGTGAAGTCAACTTCGCTCTGTTAATGCACATATGGTTTAGACAAGTCATTTAGCAGCCCACATTTTCTCAGTTCCAATTATTACTAATTTACAGATTATCATATTTCACTGAAGAAACACTTGATTTATATTCAGCACTTGCCTTGGGTATATTACTGTGTGTCAGGAGAGGAGAGAATAGTGAATTTGAAAAGGATCAGAAAAAAAAAAACGTAATGAAAAACTGAGATTGTTTTTTCTTTGAGATTCTTTTCTCTCTCTGTTTGAATACTCAGCAGTGGGAATTTGGGCCCCAGAAGAATATGGCATATTTTATCTGTTCAGCCATTAATATGATGATGAGCCTTTTCAAGCAACACAAAATTTCACTTGTTAGCTTGCCAACATTGTCAAAGTGTGTAATTGGACTTATCGTGCGTGTGTGTGTGTGTGTGCGCGTGTGTGCATGTGTGTTGATCAATCAAGAAAAGCAGCATCGAGTGGTGTTTTCCTCTCTGCTGTGTGATTTGTTGAAAGAACAAAGGACGTGTAAATACAATAATTTTGCTTCTCTCCTCAAAATGCGTTTGATTATATTGTCATCCCTCAATGAATTGCCATTGATTATATTAATATTTAAACTTTCAATTGAATGATCATCCCAGAAGATCCTGGTTCATACTGTTTTTGTTTATCTGATAATAAATTGAAGCTGCTGATGAAAAAGAGGGCGGGCAGAATGAAAACAGAATTAAAGATGAGAGCGCTCACTCTGTCATAAAGAGACACGGAGAGAGAGAAATGCACGTCAGGAGAACTTGTGCTAAGCCTCAGTGGGCAAAAGGAAGTTTGTAATTATCCTGACAACAACTCAAATAGAGGCACAATCTGTCTCTTGTTCACTATTCAGATGCACAGCCATTCACGTTCCCTTTATTTACCCATGATAATGATCAGATCGCTTCCCCTTTATTGATTTCATTTAGCAGATTTGCTTTATTTGTATTGGGTTATGAATTTGCATTTCAGTATTTGTATTGCTGTGTACTCCATCAGTCAAAGCAAACTTAGCTACAGTATCTGTCTAAAAGGAGATTCAATTCTAGTGGTTATATGATTACACTGAAGTAGATAATAATATATGCAGCACTTCAATGGAGACTGTTGCTGCTGGTCTCATTTTCTAATCTGGAGAAAGACCTAGGCCTATTATAATAGTTCATGATGGACGCATCTGTCATAAGCAGGATAAAAAGACCATGAGCAATGCAGTGCTACTGGAAGAGCATCATTAGTCTTCTGCTAACTCATCGGTTGACATGACAAGTTACTAAGACTTGAGTACTTGTCACTTTAAGCGTGTGTCATGCCGGATGATGCAAACGAAAGATACACTCAGCAGTGTGTGTCATATACTGGTGTGGTTTAGTGTACACTGTGAAAAATGAGTGTAATTTCAACTGTAAAAGACTGTAAAAATGTGAAAAACTAATAGTTTTAACCATACATTTCATGCATTTTCAAGTAAACTACTGTTAGATGTAGTTTGTGGACGTGAAAATAAATGTTATCTTATAATTTGCCGTGGAAAAAAAAACATAAACTGACATTTTCAGAATTCCTTGTGTGACGGCTCACATTTGATGGTATTTTATTTAAATGCGTTTCTTAATAGTTTTGTGTATATTAGGGTTTTATATTACAACTCATTTTGTTTAATTCATGTTTATTGCATTGTTTTAGTGTTGTGTGTTTTTTTAATATTTTTTGTTATTTCTTTTATATATTAAGGTTTTATATTACAACTCAAGTTGTTTTATTCATGTTTATTGCATTATTTTAGTGTCATGTGTGACCATGATGGGGTTTTGATTCATCATGTAGCTTTATCTGTACAACCTGTTATTATGGTGGTTGCCAGTATATGTTAAATGTACAAAAACGTATTATAGTAGCAGTGTGGCCTTGATAATTCAGCAGAAAATTACTGTTGGATTTATAGGTTTAAAATGTATGATTTTTTTGTAAAGTCAATTTTTGTAAATATGTTTATATTTTTTGCTGGACCACAACTGCCAGTTTTTTCCTTTTGTTTGTTTATTGTTTTGTTGTTGTTGTTGGGTTTTTTTTTTTTTTACAGTGTAGTGGTAAACAAAATCAGCTTACCAAAGTCCCCAATTATTTTTTTATGAGGATAACAAACAGAGTTTTCCAACAGGGGATTTTTAGAAAAAAAAAAAAAAACATGCCTAAAATTAAATGTGTTTGTTTACACTTCAAATAAAAGTAATGCAAATCTGTATTTTTTTCCACCAATAAAGAAACCTGCAGTGGCTACAATCTATTCAGAGATAAAATGATAACATATATCTGCAAAATCTCACATTATTCCTACTTCTCACAGTGATTTTCAGTTTGACCTATGCAAAATCTTCTCCGCGTCATCTGACTATCTCTGTAGTCACATTTATTTGTCATCATACTCAGGCAAGCACAAGTGTGTTTTAAATGTTCTCTGTTCTCATGCTGGATACAGATGACCCAAGTCTGTGGCAGAGTTTAAAGGAGACCAACTTAAATGCCAGAAGTGAGCTACTGCACATTATTGGAAAGCCAAACATAATTTGCCCCAGTCAGGCCTCAGGTGTGCTGTTGTTATAACACACAGCCGTACACAGCTGGTACAAGATCCCGAGGATCTTATGAGGAGTAGTAGAAGACTTATAGCGCACCAGAGGCTCTGTCTGATGCTTATAGTCCTTCACACAGACACAGGTACAAATATAAACACAGGTCCAACTTACTAAAGTAAAACTTAAAGGATTAAAGATAACATTCTTATAGTGAAATAATAATCAAAATTATTTAAAGCTGCAGTCCGCAAGTTTTGCCTCTTTGTCGCCATCTCTGTTTGAAAACCTGGAATTGCAGCTGCTTGCGGAATTATCTTGCTTGTGTGGGCTGTACTCCAGCACGATTTCAGCGTGGATGAATCTAATGTTTTGAGGTGAATGTGTAGTTGTCAGTCACCGCACCGGTGTGGATATTTACTGTACTTCGCAATCACAGATTCTAGCCTACGTCTTGGAATATATGACCCAAATAAGAATTTTCACCGTATATTGCCATCTGAACAAGTAAGTAACAAGTCTGCCACGTTTGTTCTGCCCAACTGAGGAAAAAAGCATTACAATAAATCGCGCTACCAATGGTGATTTAATCTAAAGATTGGTCAGCTCATATCACATCAAACCGTGCAAAGTATTATTATTGTTATACTTTATTCTAAAATTATTAATGTTAACAACATCTGCATTGCGTGACTATGAGTATAGTGTGTATTAGCGTGTAGATTTAAATTTCTGTACAGTCTAATCTAATTGTCATACCATTCGAATTTCATATTAAGAAATTAATTTAACCCAAAAAGCAAACTATGCTCCTTTCGAACTGGTTTTCTTTAAAACACAAATCTTGTGTAATCCCAGGCTATCTGTAATCAGAAGCACATTTAAAAATGGAATATAATTTAATTTCATTCACATGTGTTTCAAAAACACAGAATACTTTCTGGATTACAATCAGCCATCAAAATGATACATTTAATTATTCTAGCTGCTGTGAGAAAAGGCTATAAACGATCCGCCACCTGCAGGATCCTCACATGCGATAGCCTAGTAGCCGGGACAACTTCTTTATGTTTACAGACGTGACGTAATGACGCAGTGCCATGCTCCAATTTCCCGCGAAAACCTACCCGTACCACTCAAATTAGAAAACATTATTATAAGCTAACCGTTGTGAATTGGGCTAAAGGCGATAGTTTTGAACACTGGCTGGTTATGTACTTGCTCAAATATTGATTTCGGATCATTTTTAACCAAAAAAAGTTACGGACTGCAGCTTTAAAAATTAAATAGCAGAGATTTAACAAATAATATAACAAATAATATGTGCGTCTTCATGAACATCATCCTGTGAATGAAGACATTTTTATAATGAAAATGTAAATAAAATAAAATATAATATTAATAATTAAAATAACAATTCTAAAATAATATGTGCATTATTATTATTATTATTATTATTGTTGTTGTTGTTGTTGTTGTTGTTGTACTTTATAAATATGAGTTTAATATTATTACATATTTTCATGAAAATCTTTTATATGTTTTGTGAGGATGCTGAGCACCTGAAAAAAGAGGTATAAAATGGCACAACTTACTAAAGTAAAGCTTGAGGATTGAAGATTAACATTCTCATTGTGAAATAATTACAGTTATTTTAAATAAAAAAAGATCTTTAACAATAAAAACAACAAATTAATTATATTAAAAGAATTATTCATATTTGCATCTTCATATATATATATATGAATATATATATATATATATATATATATATATATATATATATATATATATATATATATTATATAATCCAAAATAATATGTATTATCATTTATTTTTTAATTGTATGTTATAAAGATAATTTTTTAATTATTAGGCATTTTCATGATAATCTTTGATATGCTTTGCGCATCTTTTAGTTTTGAGAGCTTCACAGAAGCATTTACACAAAGCAACTGTATATATGTATTTTACACATTACTGAAGACTTGAAACGAGTGCTATCCGTTTTATATCTGTGGAGAGCTTTTGTCATCAATAGTTTAAAGGCAACCTTGAATGTAAAAGCAACAACCTCCAAATGAAGACAAATTGAAATGCGATTGTGAGTAGACTGCAGTGAGCGTACTTTTAAGAAACAGTGCGCACAAATACACGAAAAAGAAATGATGAATGCATTACGAGATCGAGAGCTCCAATTTTCCACTGTCTGCATTTCTGCTCATCCAATTAATTTGCTTTGCCTGCTCTTTGGGCATCGTGCCTCGAGGAGAGACAGCGAATCAGAAGACAGCGTCCGTGCTCTTGGCTTGAGTCATTAATAAGAGCAGCACACTGTACTGAGAGACGCGGTGCCTAATGCAATTTATGAAGCTAAAAACAAAATCTAAATGAAAAGAGATGGGCCTCATCATCCTGTGTGTCAGGTCTGCATAAGGAGGGATGTCTCATATCCTGTGTTGCCAGATTGTGCTTGCATTTGTATGGCTTTGTTGCATATTTCTTGGCCACGTTAAAAAATAATCATTGACGTGACATCTGCTATTTGTGCTTTTGGCACATTCTGTGCCTTGTCATGCTCTGAAATGTCATTGGACTGCCTGTTTTTGTTCCATTGACTGCTTCTCTATATCTGGTGCCTGGAGACATTAAACAACTGTGCAACGCTTTGAGTGCTCTTTGAGAATATTCTCACTGCCTTTGTTCTCTGAAACTTAGACGAAATAGAAAACATGTTTCAACTTAGATTAATGTCACAAACTGAAAACATCAAGTATTTTTTTTTTCGGAATTAAGTAAAATAACTTAATCATAAACATCATGCATTGTGCTAACAACTTAAACTTTAAAAAACTTTCTCTAAAAATTTTCAGACATTCTTGCCAGAATTTTACGATTTAAGTGATACTGAGGTTCTTTTTAAACTGACTAATAAGCTATGGAAATTAAATGAGATGATACATTTCAGTAAGCTTTACCATACACTGAAAAAAATGATTCACTGAATTTACTAAATTTTTTTAAGGTAAGTGGTTGCAATCAATTTATTTTAGCTACATTTAAATAAACAAATTTAGCTGACTAACTTTCAACATTTTTTTATTTAAATGTAGCTAAGATAAATTGTTTGCAACCACTTACCTTAAAAAAATGTAGTCTCATTTTTTTCAGAGTATCTTTCAACATACCTTCTAATGGTCATTAATGTATTTTCGTGCTTTAGTCATAAAGAGGAAGAGATGATTCATGAGTACTCAATGACATGATATGTCATATCACTTGTGTGTGTGAGCACAAAGAGCATCAAAACAATATTGTTTGAATTTCATATTTTAAAACACTTAATTTTAAAGTCGAGACTTTATATAAAAAACATAAAACATGAAATTAAATTGTTTGCTTATACCTTTTGTTTTTTCTGACTCAAAATAAAAGAGCATGTCATATAATTTTTATTGTTTACATCCCTTTATTTAGGGATGGCATTGACCTACACCAATTAGAGATTCATCCACTATTTTTTTACTAGTGTTTCCACTGGATGAGTCATTTTCCATCTGAAAATAATGGAATTGTAAAAGATTTCATTGTAGGTCAAAATCAACAGTGGCGTTTAATTGCCTTGTGATGAATACTAGCCTTCGACAAAGGGCATGCTTGGGTTTTTGCGGTACTATTTCAGTGTCAAAGTGACGCAAATGATGATGTAAAATGCCCAGTCAGCACTACCAATCGTGACTAAGGTCTCTACTAACCTGTATATCATACAGTCTAACATATATGCTACAGTCTTGTCATGGCTCCTACTCAAACTCTTAAATCAGAAAGGCAACCAATTCAAAGGACTGAAAAATTGTAAATTGTGAAGCGGGCTTAAGACAGCAAAGAGTCTATATTGTTCTCTGCCCTTCAGTGGGATGATACTGATTAAAATTCAGCTCAAACATTCTGTTCAGAAGTTCGCTGTAGTCTGTTCCACTTAAAAGAGTTTTGACCCCACTGGCAAAACATTGTAGGGTTCACTGCAAAACAATGTCCCACAATGATTATAAAAATTGCATGTCCTTAGGTCTTTATAGCTAATATCATACATGAGTTAAAATGTAGCAGGGCTGCAGAATGAAAAAGTAGCTTAGAGAGGTTGTCGAGCGTGTGATTTGTTCAGTCAGATAGAGATAGCTGTGCGCAGAGGTCTGACCAAGGCCTTGACTTCGAGTTCACATGAGAGAGAGAAGAGAAACAGCAAGCACACAGCATGAAAGATAGAAAAACAGAGTGAGGACGAGACAGAGAATGATATAAAAAAGCAGAGAGCTAATGACAAACGATGAGAGACTTAGATGAATGAAGAGAGACACAGGAGGAGAAAGATACAGTATATTGTCTTTGTCTTTGTTATCACAAGGTCAGGGCATAAGCTGTGGGGTACTTATTCTATCAGAGAGAGCATGCTCAGAGAATTCTTCAGGAAATGGACCCTGAATTTATCATCAGCATCTACACAGACACACACAGCTAATGTTTGTGGGATTTGACCATTTCCTGAAACCAAACGTCTCTGTACAGCAATTCTCTAGACAGTTCTAAGAAAAGAGATAGTTCACTCAAAAATGAAAATTCTTTCATTATTCATGAAAGAATGCAATGAACAGGGACTGGAATTTTAAAGCTTCAAAAAGAAGATAAAAGTAACACAAAGTTCATACAACTTTTATGAAGTCATTAGTTGTGTGTGAGAAACAGACTGAAATTTAAGTCATCATTCACTGATAATCATCCCCTCTAGTGAGCTCTTAAAAGTCGTGACAAGTCAGTAAGGGAACAAATCATTCAGACCGGTTTAGTGAACTGGACCGACTGATTCCTTGAAAAGACCCAACTCAAAAGACTGATTTAACGAATGTTCCAAAAAAGGCAAGAGAGTTTTATAGTGTTGCAAAACATTTCTACTTCAAATAAATTCTGTTTTTCTGAACATTCCATTCATTGAGGATTCCTGAAAATGTATCACAGTTTCAGCAAAACAAAACACAGACAATAAGAAATGTTTCTCGAGCACCAAATCAGCATATCAGAATGATTTCTGAAGGATCATGTGACACTGAAGACTGGAGTAATAGCTGCTCTTTGCCATCACAGGACTAAAATACATTTTAATATATATTCAAATAGAAAACAGTTATTTTAAATTGTAATTACATTTCACAGTATCACTGCTTTCATTGTATTTTGATCAAAAATGCAACCTTGGTGAGCTTACGAGACTTCTTTGAAAAATATTACGGGTCCCAAAATTCTAAGCGATATTGTATATACAAAAATTGAATTTCTTTTCTGAGCCCTATGAAGCCTGCTGATGAAATGATATAATGTTAATGCCTGGAAATTTTGGATCAGCTACGTTATATCTCTTTAAGTGAACTCACACACACACACATTAAGGCAGAAGTTTATTCTTCAAGGCATCCCAGGATTGGAAAAACACACACACACACTAATGCTAAATCTCATTCCATGTTCTCACCAAGCTATTTTAAGATTATTTTGTTTTCTGCCAGCTTAATCAGGTAGCGACAGCCCTTAGGTGGGGCTCTAATCCTTAACTAAGACAGTTAAAATGCAGGCAGAACTCCACCATGGCTGCCGTCAGTCATCTTTTCCTCCCTGTTACTGCCCTTGTGGGAGCTGTGGTTGCATTTAGCATACAATCATGCGCATCATTATTATTCCATTTAGACAGGTGTGCTGCCTGCAATACCTGCGGTGCAAAACAATGCGTAGTAAATGTAGACAAATTTACAAACACACAATGACACACTTTACCCTCCATTTCCCTTCCCTCCCCAAAAATATCCCTCCGTCGCTCTCCAAGAGATTGCATTTATTTTGCAGTTCAGGGGGCAAAAGCAGCTGACAATTATAAACTTGATTAAAACACAGTTATGCAAATCAGATGTGAGCGGCCCATGTAGCTCTGAGCAGCCTACTGACACAAACCCACTCAGACTCTCTCAATCACAATTACCTTCCTGTGACGCCTACAATACTGATTAGACTAGGAGAACAATAGCTACAGCATTCTTAAACGCAACAAACAGATGTTATCAAATATTCAAGAGGGAACACAACATCATTTACCTTCCCCTCTCCTCCCTCTATGCCTTTGTCGTTTTTCATCTTTCTTTCATTTGAGATCCATTGTGGCAGGATCGATCCCACTGCTTCTCCTGATTAGCATTAGCATGTTTCTTTGCTTTGGCATACTGAGATAATGTGGCTGCTGAGCGGGAAAAAGTCCTTTGACCTTCAAACAGAGTTAAAGCCATTGTTTGAAAGCTATACAAAATCATTCACCTCAGTTTGTTGATATTTGTAAAATATAAATTGATTATTAAGACAAATTATACGGTTTGGCTTATTTTCGAATAGCCTTGTAAAATTCTGATTAACAATGCTAAAAAAAATGACTTAAACCAGCCTAAGGGCTTGCCACTCAGGTCAGGCTGGTATGTTTTGATGGTTTTAGTGATGATTAGATTGTTAGGCTGACCACCAAACCAGATTAGGCTGGTTTAAAAAAATTTCCAGCAAGGAAATCATTTTCTTTTGGTATCTGCTAATTCTGTCATCATTTACTCACCCTTATGTCATTCCAATTATATATGAGCTTCTGTGCAACACAAAATAAGATATTTTTTAAAAATGTTGGGGTCCAAACAACCCCAACAAACAATCCATAATTTGGTTGAATTATCCCATTGAGAGAAATACTATGAAGCTAGAGATACATTAGACATTCAACATTTTACACAAGTCTAAAAGTATTCTATAATTAATGTTCTCACACTCTCTGTTAAGGCTCAGGAATGGTTCTCCTAAGGCCTTGGTGTGAATAGTTTTCTCTGTCTCCAGACCGATCTGGGATTTACAGCTGCTAATGTGTCAAGCAAACACAACAAAGCTAAAAAGTGAGATCTCAAAAGCTTGAGAATAAAGAATAAGAAATTATCTTCATTGGGATGCTTTGGCAGATCTCTTGCTCCAGCAAAGGGACAAGGAAAAAATGAAAGAGAAGCAATGAGTGAGAATAAGCAGAAGGAATAAAAAGAGTCTTATATGTGGAATGTCATAACAGTAGTCAGCAATTTCATTTTCATGAGAGGATGAATAATGTAGACAGACCGCACAGCAATGCAAAAGTGCAAAAGATAAACATTAGAGAATTGCTGATGATAAATCTTAAATAATTACTTCTGCACGCTCTAAAAAATGAAAAGACTAATTTCAACTTGACAGACTAAATGTTTTTTTGGTTTTTTTTTTTCACATTGCACACATAAGCATAACAAATACACTTCATACCTCATATTATAAAGACATTATAATTGTTATAATTTAAAGAACAATACACAATAAAAACATACTGGCCATCATACTAATATTTCTATCAAATACACAGTTTGTTTTATTGCAAATCTCGCCAAATATTTGCTGTGGTTCCAAAATTATATTTGTAAATTTTCAAAATTAACTCTACACTCATTTATAATGAATCACTGTGATGAATCATGATGTAACTATTATATATTTAATGTGTGTTCTGACACACATGCACATGCACGCAATTGCTTTTTATAAACAAATGACTGACAAATTCTTTGTCTGTATTCACCATAGTGCTTATCTTCTGAGAGCAATGATTTATTTTCCACTTTCTGCTCATCTCTGCCTGTCTTTAACTTCTTCTTTCATAGCTGGAGCTGCAGAGAGGCTTGGTTTCCAATACCACAGTGAGCAAGCCACAGGCTTGTCAATAAAGTAATCATTACCTCTAAATTGAGTTTGTGCGCCTGGCTGACCAAAGACACTCGAAAGGCGGTGGCTACTGTGCTCTAGATTCAATATTTTGATGCGGCACATCACAGACTATCTAAGCTGGTTTAATATATATGCATTTACACTCCCAAGCATTTACATACTCGTGCTGGGAAATAACTAGCTAAAAGGCTACAAAGCTACTAACTTAACTGCATTTTTAGTAGCTTCACACTAGTTCAGTAATGTTTTTACAATAACAAGCTACTTTTTCCACTGGATCACAATGTGTTACTGTTTTTAAATGCTTGTATCCTTGTGGAAATTCACTTCCGGGTCAACTACTGTAATTAAAAGCCTATGTAGGTGGTAGAATCTATTGGGGCCAACAGGATTACAATGTGGTTGGGAAACACAGGTCTCTGGCGCTAAGTGCTACACTGTGTTTTTAATGTCTTAGCAGAGGCTAAAATTAAGCACATTCACCTAAACGGTCTTCCTTTGCTTTCTCTCATATTCCGAAACTCAATTTTTTTTTAAGAATCGACTTGTCCTAAACAGTTCTCATTTATAGGGATAGTTCACACAAAAAATGAAAATTCCGTCATCATTTACTCGCCATCATGTTCCAAACCTGCATGAATTTCGTTCTTCTCTTTCTACAGTTGATGGTTGCCATTGACTTCTATAGTATTTTCTTCCACAATATGGAAGTCAGTGGCTACTATCAACTGCATGGTTACTCACATTCATCAAAATATCATATTTTAAAGAAGAAAGAAACTCTTACAAGTTTGGAACAATTTCAGGGTAATGATGAATTTTCATTTTTGTGTGAACTATCCCTTTAAATGTAGCGTTAGAAAGACAAGTCATTCTAGGGAATCGTTTCATTTGGATGCTTCATATTGAAATTAAAGTGTTTTTGCTGTAATTAGTATAAATATACCTATTCCAAAATCTCTCATTGTGTTTGGGCCAGCAAAATATGTCTCTAATCAAATTATAAATCGTAGCAATTGATAGTTATAGATTTATTCATAAAACCATCTTATTGCCCTTCCAGGACCACATCTTGACAAATATATCATTTTGAGGTCTATCTGTTGTTCAGGTACACTACAAATTCAAAAGAACCCTACTCTTTTTCTTGTTCCATTGATCTATCTCAGCTCCTCCAAAGATCCTTGATATTACGGAGAGAATTAATTTAGCATTATCTATCTGAGAAATGAACATTGTGTGAGAGAAAATGAGACAGTGTGAGTTAGAGTTCAACGCTTTAAAGAAGGAGGCCAAAGTATCTAAATGACAGCTGGAACTTTTAAATGGCCCTCTGCAGGACCTTGTTCACTGTGTGATGCCTGCTCTATTCTATAAAAATGGACTAATATTCAACAACCATGAGAGCACTTTCTCTGTGCTTCACTCGCCATGGACATGACTCACACCAAGGTCTGAACAAAGAGCCTAACAGCATTATATATGTGTGTGTGTGTGTGTGTGTGTGTGTGCGTGCGTGCGTTTTCAGGTTGGCTATAGTTGTGTAAGCCAGATTTGTGAAAATGTCCTCGCAAATAGTAAAAAACAACTTTGTGAGGACACAGTCCTCACTATTTTAATGTTTATGAACTGACCAAATGATGATTTGCTAAATCAAACAATGTCAGAGTTAGGGAACAGTAAATATAATTATATTAATACAAAATTACTGGGTCTGTGTAAGGATGAAATTAACAAATTAACAATTTGAATGAGCTGTTTGCATAGTGCCTTTAATGGAAATACCATAGATAGATACTTCTGAAATGGTGGAAACTAATTTACACAATTCAGTGTGGTTATTGTGATACCAGCACATTTTGTATTTATAGATGCAAATAGAAATGTCTAATATTTGTCACAACTTTCATTTTCAGCTCTCAGCAGCTGTGGGTTTGCCATCTGTTTGATCTGTGAACTTGGAAAGAGCAGCTAAAGTAAATTTTATGAATAAATATGTGAAGGAAGATGTCCTAAATTTAGGTTATATAGACCACAATAACCACTGGCATGCAAATATATTTCCTTAATATTCTATATATATAAGAAAGCAATTCTGACTGTAGCTATTTACTATTCAGTGAAACTGAGCAAAAATTCCTGAAATTAATATTTTGTTTTAATGCAACAAAAATACAGTCATTTGAAATTAAAACAATCTGCCTAACAGCTGTTAAGGTGGTTCCTGTCACATCATTCAACCACTGACCTACTCAAAAAAAATAATAAATAAATAAAAATTGTAATTTTTATTCTGTGATTTTCCCTTTAACAGCAATATTTAGCTTCAATAACTCATCTGTACCACTTGGTTTGAAAAGGTAAAACTGTCTTGCGTTTTTTTCTCCAAAGACCACAAAATAGCATTCAAGCATGATTATCTAAGAGCTAAATGAGGCACAACACACACAAAGAAAAAAAGGGGATTATTTCCACTGTAATAAAAGAGAGCATAATAACAGATGCTGGTACAAAGAAAGATGTCTTGCACAGAATATAATATAGCAATCAATGTGACACTTGAAAAGCATGTTTTTGAACTTCATGTCCCTTGAAAACAGTCTCAAGGATTATGGGAATCTTCCCCACACACATTAGTAGAATATCCTTTTAAAACTGTAGAAACATTGTGATACTCCAAGGTCAGCATGTACAACCTGACAAACAACATATCCTTTTAATTCATAACACAGAGATAGAAAATCCATCCATGTTCCACAGTAAATGAATGAAACCAATAAAAAGATTGTACACATCCTGAAAATAGTTGAAAAAAGAAACGCATGTCTAACGTCACCCAGAGGCTGTACACAATTTATAATATGGAAATGTCTTGTATTTGTCTCGTGCTTCTTGATTTATTTATTTATTTTTTATTTTTTTATTAGACTGTTTATTTTCATATTTATCCATCCAATATGTCATTTTTGAAACACAGAGCATGTTTGGCCCATTGCAATATGACTTTATAAGCTGAGGGTTAACCACATCTATGTGACCCTTAGAAATAGAGAAGGTGTGAGCTGAGAGACTTGTCTGTCAATCCAGCCCGGAGAGCAAGGGCCATCAAAGGGCAGAGGAGAATAATGGAGCCACCGAGGACTTCTGGTGGAGGACTCTGCTTTACAATAGTATATTGGTTTTCTTTCTCAAGCAGGTCTCAAATCACTCAGTATTGTAAAGATATATTGCCATTGTCAGTCACTATGATCATAGCAAGGGTGTATAACTTATGGGTTGTCTTCAAAATGTTGGCATGAGTTGTTATCTTCATCGGCAAGCTTCATTAAAGGAATAGTTCACCCAAAAATGAAAATATGCTAAAAATTTACTCAGCCTTAGGCAATGCAAGATCTAGATGACTGGAACAGATTTGGAGAAATTTAGCATTACATCACTTGCTCACCAATGGATCCTCTGCAGTGAATGGGTGCTGTCAGAATGAGAGTCCAAACAGTTGATAAAAGCATCATCCCAGCAGGCACAAAACAGGCACACAACGTCATAAGACGTTGATATTTGGTTAAATTTTGGTTGCGACGTCGGGTGACCAAAATTCAACGTAAATTCAACGTCTAATGTCAATGTTAAATTGATGTCCAATACCGACGTCAGCTGACGTTGAGATTTGGTTGTTTTTTGGTTGTGCAACCAAAATCCAACGTTAAGTCAACGTCAAATTGACGTCAAATATTGACGTCAACCCGATTTTCATTTTCAACCAAAATGCAACGTCTGTCCGACGTCATGTCCGACGTCATGTCCGACGTCATGTCCAACGTCAACCTGATGTTACATAGACGTCTGGTGCCTGCTGGGATAATAATACACAAGTAATCCACACATCTCCAGTCCATCAGTTAATGTCCTTTGAATCAATGTCCAGTGTGTTTGTAATAAGCAAGTTCATCAAGTCATTTTTAACAAACCATTGCTTACAGCTAAAACATGAATCCTCTATCCATAATTGCTTTCTCCAGTGAAAAAGTAATCTTGTCTGAATCAAAAGGGCAATATGCACAGATCAAGCACCGCTTATAAGCGAAAAAGGTCCAAAACAGTGGATTTTGGTGTGAGAGGACAACGGGGGATAGAGTTTTTCACTGGAGGAATCATTATTATATAGATTATTGGCCAGACTCAACGGTCTATAGTTAAAATGCCTTGATGATGGATTTGTTTCTTACAAACACCCAGTTTTCAGCTTTAAACAGAAACTTTTTACAAAATACATTTTAGTACAAACTTTTTGTTATTTAAATTGATGCAAACAAATGCAAGAGATATAACTCTCTTTTAATATGTTCCAAGATTCATCTCAGTGTCAAATCTTTTTATATGAAAAACATTCTTACATATTCTGACATTTTACGGTTCAATAAATGAAAAGAGTTAGCTGTCACAAAATTAAGCTTTTAAATAACTAGTCTATTTAACATTTATGCAGATCAAATTTATATACAGCTACATTTATGTAATCAGAAAGCTCTGTTGATGAACATATCATCAGATTTCTGCAGATAGAACAGGCTCATGTATTTAGCCCCGTGAGACTCTCAGTAATGACTTCATGAGGTATCTCAGTGATGACCTTGTCACTGATCTCAGTGTTGGCTCATTGATTGCCTTGTCTTTGACCTCATCTGTTTAACTCATTGGCAGGTAATTGAGTCCTCACCTTATCATTCTCATTTTACACTAGACAGATGCCTTTCTCCAAAGCTTATAGTAGACACAGTGTGCTATTTACCTTTACGTTTATTCATTTGACAGCCACTCAAAACCAACTTACCGTACATTCAGCACATATTATTTTATCAGTAAAAGTGTTCCCTGCTTTTATCCACATTGATATATTTCTGAACTCCACACTCACAGAAAAAGAAGCTGTAGGTTCTGAAATGGCTTGGGTATTTCACCATGTGTCCAGTTTGTTTTTCTTGCAATATCAGATGAGGCAATTCCAAGTATCTAAGAATGCCTGAACTAACTGATCAGCAAGGTTGTACTCCGTTAGCTTTACCCAGAATCCACTGGAGGTGGAGGCAGAGAAGAGGATGGTGGCAACATTGGAGTCCATAATGAACAAGTCTGCACATCCTCTATAATGAGCACTATAATAATCTTGGAACTCCTTTAGCCACCAGCTTATTCTACCATTATGCTGTAAGAAACACCACTGGTGATCCTTCCTGCCTGCTTCTATCAGACAATACAACCCTGTCTCCTCCTCCTCTCCCCACAGTCCTTGGCCACACATTACGCTTGACAGAAACCCCCATGAGGAGTGATAACATGGCACTGCGTTGACAGTTGTTCTCATTCCAGGACACAGTGGCATTACAAACTAATGCATTTGCATTCTGTATTAAATTGTAATGCAGATGCATTTGTAATTTGCACAAATGCT
The DNA here is from genome assembly GCA_039654775.1 of Spinibarbus caldwelli. NCBI lineage: Eukaryota > Metazoa > Chordata > Actinopteri > Cypriniformes > Cyprinidae > Spinibarbus > Spinibarbus caldwelli. Next base: position 22,830,898 of record CM077240.1, on the reverse strand, counting down.
GTGTCATTTTACTTTGTTTTGTGTTGGATGCATAGTGGCATTTGTTGCACTTCATGTTTGATACATCTGGGTTTTTTTGTGCTGGAATTGCTCCTCTATCTGTTAATTCATCTGTCTATACAAGTGGAAATGAATAACAACATTGTCATTTTTTTCCTTGAGCACCTCTTATATCAACAAGAACCACAAAGAACTGACTTTTTTTTCAGAATGTCAGTGCCTGCGGTTTCTCCTGTCGTCAGCAGACGTCGCTGTTTCCTAGATACTATATTTCTTGATGATATTTTATGTGAAGAGGTTAGCACCTTCTAATTTTGTCTAAATACGCAACACATTTATTTTAATTATAAAAATGTACAAAAAATTAAGAAAAAAAATCTTTTTTAATTTTCATGTTTATTTAATGTTAGGAATTAACAAAAATCACACCAGCCACGTGCCAAATTTTAGTAAATGAATAAAATATGAATAGAAAATTAATTGGCTCATATAATATCAGATTGAACATCCAACCATATGATCCTAAAGTGAATGATCAACATCTGAAGATTAAGTACTTCCTTTCAAGGACCATATGTTGAATAGAATAGAATAGAATAAAATAAAATAAAATAAAATAAAATAAAATAAAATAAAACAGTAAAGGTAAGTAAAGTGCTTCAGGAAACTCAGCCCATATAAGATAGCTGACTATAAACGAGAAATACTATTTGTCAAATGACTCATATCTCTTTGATGTCCAGCTTGAAATCTTCCATTTAGAGTGCAACACAAGAATTAATTGAGTTTTGGCAAATTGATAGCAATATCAAAGTAAGTGTTATGCTGCAAAGGAAACAATGTAACTGACTTGAAATAAGATGTGACCTTTTGTTGTCAATATGCATTCAATTGTTTGATATCAAGCAGAGATCTGTTTACAGTTATAGTGGAAAAAGCTTCCACCTGCATGCTTTTACTGTTAAAAAATATTGCTGGGTTTTGCAATGCTTATGTATCTATACACAAACATTTGTGATTTAATTTTGAATTTATGCATGTCTAGCTCTTACAACAAAAGCGTAAAATATCAACATTGACTGAAACTCAGATACGCTATCAGTAACAAAATCATTTAAATATGTTCCCTTTGATCAGAAGCACACCTCACACAGCTGTTAAAATTACTACACACTCAGTATCTAACAAGGTTTAAAGAAGCACTTGCCAGTGATGATAAGAGAATAGCACCCTGTCTCAGTGAATCATAAACCTCACACCTGCTGTTATAAAAGATAACTTTCCACTTCAAAGCTAAAATTAGTGTTTTTGTTTGTTCTCGTTTGGCTGTAGTCAGCCTTAGTGCAGGTTTTCCAGTGTCACAGTACAACATCCAATCCTGGAAACCACACTGTACTTTATCTCATACTTGGTTGACCTTTGAGAAACAAAATCTTTGTGGACCAAAGCACTTTATAAAGTTTAAAAAATGAATTATTTATACTTTATTAATAAGTCTTGAAGGTTAAGCCTTGAGACTTGACTGCAAAATAACTTAGACCCACATCACATGATTCTATCCAAAAAATGTTCCATTACTAGATGTTAATCAGGATTCATATCTGCTAGGCAGGTTAAAGTAAAATGTGCACTCTGCACCCCTATATCTGTGTTTTCCTGCTATGCAGTTCTTCTTATTTCTCTGTTTATCATGCCAAATGTTAATAAATCTTTTTATAGCGTGTAGAATATTGAGTTTTGAATTTCCCTTTTAATTGTTACAACGGCAGACATTTTATTGTTTGACACTCTAATTTCCTCCATTATGCTCATTACTGTATGAAGATTCTGCACTGTTCTACTTTTAGAGAATTCATTTAAATTGTTCACCGTGAGTTTAAAGGGTAATTTATTTTAGTTGCTGCTAAATTAGAGATGAATCCTGGAAAAACATAGTTGTGTAACTTCAAAACATGCATAATCCTATTTTTGCAAGTAAAACAAAACCTGTTTTATGCTAAATACATATAAAGGGATGGTAATTGCTACTTTGCTTTTTAATTGAGATATTAATTCTGCTATCAGTGTAGAGTGTTTTTGCATAAATGGAAGAAATATGACTTTATAGGAGCTATCAGTGATTTCATTTCTTTATAATAAAGACATTCAGAGAAAGAATATAAAAAGCCAGAATGTCTAGCCAGACTGGATAAGAATTAATGCATTCTTTGCTGGCATATAGAAGAAAAGGTGCATGTGAACAAAGATATAATGGTCCTTGTGTTCCTACTTTTGATATTCTCTTGAAAGCCTTTGAGTTACAGAAAAATCCAAGAGATTCTGGGAAATTTCAGGCTCAATTTCAGAAATGCATATTTTGTAGTCATTACTTTAATAAATTAATTAGTTTTCTTTATTTCAAGTAAAATGTCTTAACTTAAAAATTCACTGGAGAAGCAATATTGCATAAGATTTGTTTTCAAGAACAAATGAACAAAAACTTTTATTATTATTCTAAGGATGGCCCTTCTGAAAAGTACAAATAGGCTGAATCTGAATTACCAATGTCAGAGCCACTAACTGTTTTCGATTTAGTTTTGCAGGTAAGGGGTAAAGAAGGAGGGTTTACCTTTAAGAAACCCATTACCTGTTTGTCCACTGTGGCAAGGTAATGGAGTGAGTGCATTATGGCAATTGCTCACATACCCAAGCACCAGATGTCAGGAACCCCGTCATGCACAGCCTATCAACCCCCCTGACAAAGTGCCTTAAAAACTTTCTCCGACAGGTCGGACCCAACTGGATATATTTATATGTTTTATTAATAAGTATAGATGTGAGTGTTATGTGAGTTTATACTGAATTCCAAATGTGGCATTTCCCTGCAAGGTGGATGGGAGGTATATGTTTTGGCCTGTCTCCTGACTGTTGAGTTAGAACCTTCTCAGCGCTCTGCGGTTTTGCCTTGATGCTTGTGGATCACCAGGACTACGCGTATCCACGAGTCTCATTCTGTCCTGGATCCCTCTCCATTCTCATCAGGGTGATTGGGACGGGATAGAGGGGTAATAGGGTGTGAAGAGAGGGGAAATGCGCCACATCTCACTGCTTCTCTAAAGGGAAGACTGGATTTCTCCATCTGCCTCCAGACACCTGTTAGATTATGGTCTGTTTCCCTGTCTTTGGCTAAGCATTGGAGGATTGAGGTTGGGAATCTAATTAAAAGGGTTCGTCACACCCCTCTGTTCATAAGCGTGGTGTGCTAGTGGGAGTTGGAGAGTCATCATCTGTATCATGGGCAGGGTAATTGTTTTAGAGCAGTTGTTAAGGAATAAAATGCATCTGAAAATTAACCATTTCAGTTCAGTTATTATTGTCAAAAAGAAATAGCACCATTGTATAGCACAATAGCACTGAGTTATTATTTTAATCAACACTGACAAGCAAATAATGCTATGTTTTGTTTTAGGTTTCGCTAAAGTATGAAATCACATACCTCAGCTAGAAACAAGCTTCTAAGGTGCTCTGATATACTTACAGCTTTGTTTCTTGTAATATCCAGAGATAAACTAGGCTATGCTAGGCTAGCGCCTTTTGTACCCATACAAGATTAATCACTTTGAAATTGAAACGGAGTATTACTGATATCATAGTACGCTGGTTGATTGGTGTTGAGATTGTTTTTAATCCGTATATGAAAATATAATTTAAGCATAAGTATATGGCTTAAATGCAGTGTTAGGGATGCTACTTTGAAGGTTAAACTATATATATATATATATATATATATATATATATATATATATATATATATATATATATATATATATATATATGTACACACTCTTAAAAATAAAGGTACTTCACGATGCCATAGAAGAACCTTTTTGTCTAAATGGTTCCATAAAGAAAAGGTTCTTTGTGATGAAAGAAGGTTCTTCAGATTATAAAAAGGTAAGGAAGAGATGGTTCTTTAAAGAACCTTTGACTGAATAGTTCTTTGTGGAACCAAAAATGGTTCTTCTATGGCATCGCTTGAAGAACCTTTTGAAGCACCTTTATTTTTAAGAGTGCACTCTTAAAAATAAAGGTTCTTTATTGGCATCAATGGTTCTATGAAGAACCTTGAACATCCATGGAACCTTTCAAATGCAGAAAAGGTTCTTTATAGTCGAAAAAGATTCTTTAGATTTTTAAAATGTTCTTCAAAATGGTTCTTTTAGGAACTGTTCACTGAAAAGTTCTTTTGAGAACCAAAAATGGTTCTTCTATGGCATCACTGCAAAAACACCCTTTTGGAACCTTTATTTTTAACAGTGTATAATGTATTTGAAATAATTACAGCTAAAAATTTATGAGTGTTAGTTATTCTATTCTGTCCAATATACGTATATTAGACTTGCTAGAATAGAATAACTAACACTCACTAATTTGTAGCTGTAATTATTTGTGATAAATTAAATTACCTGTTATAAAAAAGATCATTGTTTCACTAGAATGTTTCACTAGAATATTTCTAATGCTACACAATAAGCAAGAAATCTGTTTTAGACAAAAACAATGAAGTACCGATTCACTAGAATGAATCTTGCCAGTGCTACATACTGTATGAAAGAGAACTGTTTAGGATGAACTGATTCAGCAGAAAGAATCTGAAGTATTGTCAGCGATACATATAAGAGAAAGAGCGCAGATGTTTGTTTGTCACTTCAGCTCTATAAGTGAAGATGCATGCACAATACAACGTAACAATAAAAACTCCACTTCAGAAAAGTAGCTTGTTACTGGAAAAGCTACACTGTTGTAAAAGCAGCTGATCCAAGCGTCACAAGAGTTAAATGAGCTACTTTTGATAGTTACTCCCCAGCACCCGTTAAATGTAAATGTCAAAGTATGTTTTTACTTCTTATTCTTAGGTCCGTATTTAAAGAACATTACTTCCTGATTATTATTCGTTTGGCAAAGCTGTCCTGTTGCCCTCTAATACTAGCAGTGTGCAAAGTTCTAGTTTTAATGCATATCAAAATGGCTCTAAAGGCAAGAAACACAGATAATTCTACAAATGTGTGTTGGGATGGAATGAATTATAAACAAGCAGAGATGAGGAAACCCTTCCCCCCAGGGCTCTCATATCCCGTAGTTATTTTCTGCAAGTCTCTGCAACATGATTCAGTATTTGAGAGTATGCGAATCATGGGAGTTTCTTGTCAGAGACATGCTCTGCAGGGAATACTGTACGTGTCATGCTGTTATTGCAGTTGCTTTCTTGATTATGCATTTGAGTGATGGACAACTGCTGCAACTTCCATTTGGGAAACAATAAGAAGGACATGTATCACCATGCACAAGTTTGGATGCACATCCTTTCCTTCATATTTTACCGTCAAAATTCTTGTAACTCTAAAGCAATGTTATCAAACAGATATCCCCTCAAACAGCTCTGAGGTCAGAAAAAATGAAATGACAGGTGCCAAAAGCATGTGGGTTATTTTGGGATGATTGATTTATCATGACTCAATCAATCATCAACTCTACCCCTCCTCTCCAGTATCTCTGCACAGATTAAAAAGATGAAAAAAAGCGAGTATCTGAGATGTGGATAGAATGAAGGGTCAAATATGATGGGAGTTCGTGCGGAGTAATGGAGATGTATTATTTTGGGTGATATGGAGAATTGCTTTTTATCCCCGCTGATTGAATTCGAGGCAGGGAGATATTGATCAAATGAGCCATCTCTTTCTTTTCCTCTCATATTACACTTTCCCTTCATTTTCTTTTTTTCTTATGAAAAGAGACACTATGGATTTCTTGATTCATTTAATTTAAAAAAAAAAATAAAAAAAAAACACAGACCTAGCGGCATTGCGGTGAAAAATACTTTTATTTCTTCTTTAGTTCAATTACAGTAACTCAAGTTTGATCCCTCCATTGAGTTGAAGGTCGATAGGACTGTTCTTTTAGTAAAAACAAAACTGAAATTATTTACAGACTTTCCTCCCTCAGGGTCTGTTTAAATATACCTTTTAAGGAATTAACCTATAGCTCCTATCCCATAAAGGTTTGATAAAAATCCTCAAAGTGTAATAAAACAAGTTTTCGACTGTACACTGTAAAAAATAAAGGTTCTTTATTGGCATCTATGTCTCCATAAAGCATCTTTAACGCCCATAGAACCTTTTTATTGTGCAAAAGGTTCTATATAGGTTCTTTAGATTATTAAAATGTTCTTCACATTAAGACAAAAATGGTTAACTTAAGAACTGTTCACTGGTTCTTTGGGAAAACAAAAATGGTTCTTCAATGTAATTTTTAAGAGCGTATATGCCAACAACATACACATTTTTTCTTTATTATCTTCTCAAATACAAGAAGAAACTAATTCATCTCATACTAATCCAAGCCTCCTCTCACTGTCAACAAGGGAGAGAATCTGTTAGTGTTTCTGTGTGTGTCTCTCACTACGTGCAGGATTAGTGCTTATTAGGCGCAGCCTTGAAATAATGAGATTCATCTTTCAGGACATAAAGGCCAGAATAATGGACAGCAAACTATCCTGTTCATCTCTTTCTCTAAGCCATCTTCCTTCTTCACCCATCACTGCTTCTCACATTATACCCTAAATAACACAAAGAAGAGGTCTGAGGCCAGGGAGACACATTGTGAATTGACCTGGGATTATAGCACTCCAAATGTAGTGAGGATGTGCAGCTGTCCACTAATATGCAACAGTTACACACATTAATATGTTTATTATCATCATAACAGTTACTTGTTCTGACCAGTATTGTTACAAATCTTGTAAATGTGTTGATGTTTATTTCCTCACACATTTCACACTAATGTAGCAGAAGACAAGAAGAGACAGACCAAGAAAAGGAAAGAGTAGAACTGGTAGAAGAGTGAAGGAGTTTGCCAATTGAGTTGGATGTGTTTCAACAAGGAATGCCAGCACCAACTGGGATTGAGGCAACATGGCACGAACTGAGGGAAGATGGAGAGGAAAGGAAAATGAGAATATGACATTAGATGAAAAAAAATGGAGCCAGGGATGATGTGATGTAAAGTGACTGGACGCACATTATTAATGTCAAACAACGACAAAATGAAGATAATCAAAGGATTGTTGAGAATATTCAGAAACCAAAATGTAGAGAGATTTCCAAATAAAGAGAAGTTAAAGTGACAGAATTTTATGAAAATTCTGTCATGATTTACTCAGTGGCAATTTTTTTTTTTTTTTTTTTTTCTCGCATATTAGGGATGTCTTTGGAGACCGTCAACTGTCTGGTTACCCACACTTTTTTTGTGTTTGTTCAGCAAAAGAAAAAAAATCATGCGTTTAGAATAACTTTAGGGTGCGTAAATAATAACAGAATTTTAATTTTTGAATAATCTATCCCTTTAAATCCAAAAGTTAACATTTTAGCATTGATTATTCACTCCCATATCATTAAAAACCCATAGTCTTTTGTTTTTCAGTGCAAAAAAAAAAAAAAATGAAGAGATTTTAAAGAAATAAAGAAAGTACCCGCCTCAAGAACACAATCTCATGGCAATTCATAACTATTTCATGTTTTGACTAATTGTTGGCTAAATTATATGAATTTGTACCTTTCTGTCCGATCTTCTTACATAGTGATGGTTATGTTTAGGGTTGCACCTTCATACTTACTTCTTTTCTAAAAATCTTATCTTTTCGTACAGCTGACATCATAAGTCACCCAAAAATGACAATTCTGTCATTAATTACTCACCCTCATGTCATTCCAAACCCATAATACCTTAGTTCATCTTCAAAACATAAATTAAGATATTTTAGATGAATAGACAGCAACGCAAGACATGTTCAAGGCCCAGAAAGGTAGTAAGGAATCAAAAACTGACACGGAAATTGTTGAATAAAGTCATTATTTTTATTTTCTTTACACACAAAGGTATTCTTGGAGCTTCATAAAATTAAGGTTGAACCACTGATGCCACATGGAATATTTTAGCGATGTCTCTACCAGGGGCGATTCTAGGATTTTCATTTTGGGGGGGCTCAGCCTCCAATGAGGGTATATATATATATATATATATCACACACACCTGTTTACTGTACAAACACAAAATTTTACTGTTTGCACTTCTAGTACAACCCTCTTTCCTTAGCTCAAGTATGCAAACCTCTTTAATTGCCACATGCACTGGAATATGTATTACACTCAATGTTAAATTTTCAAATGAAAATGGCAACATGACCATTTTATAAACTAAAGCATAAGTTTATAAGTAAGCGTTCATATGTGCTTCATATTCACTGGAGGAAACAGCTGTGGGTGAACGCAGCGAAAATTTAGGTTACTGTAGATGGGGAACCGACTGCTCCCCCATGATATTTTATAAACTGTATTTATGACAAAGAGCTGAGCAGATGCAGATATTATAACAATATCGATTAACACACCTTGTCCTCTGTTTCTCACTTTGCGCAACCGCAGTCTGCGGATTGAAGAACGCGATGAAAGACAGGGAGCCGATCGAAGTCTGCCGCCGTTTTCATATGAAATTTAAAGGGGACTGAGGCGATCACGAATTTGTGTACAGTTTGTGGAGCTAATCGCAGAATTTAGGGGGGCTGAGTAGTCATTTTAGGGAGTCTATAGCCCCCCTAAAAATGGCCTAGCGACGCCCATGGTCTCTACTACATTTCTGGGCATTGTCAGTTGCGTTGCTGTCTATGGAGGATCAAAAAGCTCTCGGATTTAAAAGGATGCAAAATCCTCATGGGAAAGAGCAACCAGGACATTCTTCAAAATGTGTTCCAAAGAAAAATAAAGTGAGTAAATATTACCATAATTAGGTGTGTACTATTCTTTTTTTTTTTTTTTTTTTAATTATTATTATTATTTTTTTTTTTATCTGCACACGGTCTCAGTATTTTGTGTTCATTAAGTACTGGAAGAATTAAAAACATATACCTGAGACTTATTAAACCACACCTCTATCACAGACTAGATCTCAGTGCCCTTTCTTGGCCTCCAACAAGTTTGTTTTCCAATATTTCTAGGATATTACTTTTATTCTTTTTCATCCTTCTCTCCTTCTTTGAGACGTACATCCTGTCAGTTTCATGTGTGTCTTCCACATCCTCCTCTAGGGCAATCTCTGGAAAGAGAGAGAGAGAGAGAGTGGAGTCTCTGAGTGGCAGAGATAAGCCAGCATCAATGCTACAGGTTTAACCACAGCCAGATGCAAACCAAAGAGAGACAACCGCGGGGCAAACAAACGATTCACCCAAACATGTTTGACAACGAGACACCCGCTCTCCGGTTTCATTTCTCACACTTTGAAGTGCAAATGACATTGACAGACAAACAGGCGTGTTCAGGGTTTGCATTATTTATTTATTTGGACTTATTCGGATATGGGCTGAGAAAAGAGGCCTGATGTTCTGAGGTGATAAGATGCTTGAAGGTTGAGTTGTAGATTTTGCTTTCTCTAGCTACTGCTGCAGTTAGATAAGGCGATTGGCATGGCGCTAGAGCAATATGAAAAGTACTTTTAAAAGGTGCCCTGAAGGTTGGTCCTCCTTTCGGATCCTTTTATCCTGTTGAACATGGGCGTTCATATTAAATGCTTAGCATACGCATGAAGCGACGGCAGAAACATGAATGTGAGGTCTCGATAAAGAGCAAGAACTGTAGAAAACCTAAATATTACCTCAAAACCAATAGTATTCCAACATATTGCATCATAATTTTAGGTAATAACATCCTACATCTGAACACAATCTTTAGCCCAGGAAGCTGTAAAGGTGAAATGTGCAATGACATCACCTGTATTACCAAACTGAATTGCAAAAATAATAACTATTTTCAAACAGGTTTTCTGAATAGTCCCTGACAGTCATTTGTTACAACAGAGTTGTCCAGGCACATTAACCTGCATGACTTGAATACAAAATTTTGTAATTAAATGTGTTAATATTTATTATTATTAAAAACTCTTTTATTTCCTGAATAGCATAGAGAAAATAAGTAAAAATAAAAGTAAATAATGTAGATGCCTTGTTTTATAAATGAAACATACACTGTTATTTGGTTAATAAAACCATCTTTGTTTGTAGAGTTGTTATGGTCAACTGCCAGTTAATGTTGCAATGTTGCACCTTACTTCAAGGAACCTATAAAGATTTTTCTGACAGTTCCAACACTCAAACACACACACATACACTCAAAAACTCTTAAAAAATACAACTATTATCAGTAAGAGAGGTTATATATGTGTGTTAAAATACATCACACTGCTTTAAAGGTTATTTCATCTTGCTTTCGACTATGCCCGTCAGGGTGGGTTTTTCCTTTCAGTAATTAAATAATTAAGCCCTAGCTGCTGTGGTGAGAGATAAGTGCTAGAGGGAAAGTTTTAGCATATTAATTAGCAGTGATTTAGTATCCACTCCTGTTCCAATAAAGACCTGAAATCAATCGCCCCTCTCAGAGAATGTACTCTCCCTCTCCTTGGATCTTTATTTGGTTGCAGATGCACTTTCGCCCCAACCTCTCTTATTAAACATTGTTTTTCTGCTATACAGAGCATCTTAATTAATGCTCCTGATACAGAGAATTTGTTTGCGTATTTAATTACTCATAAAAATATATGTAAATAATTATTAATCTAATGCATGCTTAGGCTGAAGTGCCCGTTTCTAATTAGGACTCTGCCTGAAAAGCAAAGCTTTATCTGAAAAAACAAAGTTGATGGCAGTTTTGGACTCACATGATGTGAATAGAGCAAACATTTGTGTGAGAGCACTCAGGTTGAAGTAGAATATTCCCTGCTTTTCTCGGAGAGTGAGACTTATTTGGTACTTTATATACTCACGGCTCGTGAAGCTTCACGAGTCTGATTAGCTCGGCTCACTGTGCGAAAGCGCTCTGTGGCACGTCCCTTTTTCCAGGTAAAATGTTCTGGGAAGGACGAAGCGAAGAGTTTAGCACAATTTGAAGCTAGTTTTTTTGTTAACCCTGAATCCCTTCCAATTACGCCCAATCAGCCATTTCACAGTGTGAGAGTAAGCTCCGCGTGTCCCATGGTAATCAATCTGAAAAACACCTCACTGCTGGCATGCTGCTTAGCCCTGGACTCATGCCGTTTCTCCCTCTCCCTTTTGTGAAATTTTATTTATCATTTTCATATCGTTCCTCCCAACCACTCTGTTGCTATCCATCTCCCCACTACACCACGCCACCTCTCTTAATTTGAATTTTCCATGCTGTTTTCTGGCTCTGCGTATTCTTTTTCCTCGCTTTGCATCATCGTCATGTCCCTCTCTCTCTCTTTCTTTCTATCAGAGCTGTCATCTCTCTTTGTCTCCAAACACACTGATAGTGCTCCCAGTGTGTTTCCTCAAGCCCATTACACAGAGTGCGTGCATGTGTGGGTGTGTGGAGAGATGTGATATGAGAATGCAGTTGCCCTGTTTGGAGGGTCTAACAGCTGAGACGCTGTTAGATAGGCCATTTGGGGAGGGCGATGAGAGCTAACTGGTGTTCATTAGATGTGGCTGTCAGGCAGGATGTTGATGAATGAGTGTCTACGAGAGGTGGCTGAGCAGGATGGATTTTAGGTAGTTGATAGAGAATGTTTGATGCTTGCTGAGATGACGTGCAGTTGTTTCAAGCTGAATGTTGATCAGTAATGGGTTGGGTGGGCTGATATGACTCAAAAAGACAGGGTTTGAGGAGAGAGAGTGAGAGCGAGGCTCAGCAGAGTTATTTGCAGTGTGCACAGGGCAATGTGAAACAGGACCGATAACTAGTCAGGTGCAACCTTACTAACAGACAAGGTGAATGGAAATGGTTAGAAACTTCTGAAGAAGGTAAATCAATCAACACTTGTTGCTGGGGGAATTATATTTAAATTAAATCAGTGTGTTTTGGCACACCAAGTCTTCATTAGGATTTAAAGAATACAAATGTAGAGAAACCTTTTCATTATAAAACAACAGGAAAGTCCAACCATCGAATAGAAGAGTTTTTTTTTTTTTTTTAGTCTTATTAATGGTAAGAATGAATAAGGCTTCTACAGTCTGCAAAGTGGTTTATATATTTTTACAACATTACTACTATTACTACTACTAATAATAATATTAATACAAACTTCCTGTTCATCAAAGGATCCAGAAAAAATTGCATCATGATTTCCACAAAAATATTAAAGGTGACATATCATGAAAATCTGGCTTTTTCCGTGTTTAAGTGCTATAATCAGAAAACATGAAAAAGAACAACCCAGTATTTTTTTTTTTTTTTTTGCTAAGCCTTTCTCTGCGAGCTTGTGAAAAAACGAGCAGTTAATATTTTGCTCCCCCCATGACGTAGAAAGGGGATCTTATAATATCACTGCCCTTTAATCTTCACATTTCCAACTACAGCACAGCCATTCTCATGTCCCAGTTCTAACACCATGGCAAAAGTTCAAGCAAAGCATGCTAACTGTTCTGTTTTTGGCTGCAATGATGAGCACAGAACACTATTTAGAGACCCAGCCTCAGAGTCTGCTGCCACACAGATCTAATATAAACATGCAATTTCTTTCCCAGCTGTTTACCTTCACAGACATAACTGACTATTTTTGTAACTCATTTGTGTTTTTAACATAAACTTGTGTGTATTTGACTGTTTAAGCGCAATAAGACATGAAAAAACTTAGTTTAGAGCTCACATGCCATGTGACAGCTGCTTTCTGTGCGTGTGCTTCGGATGTGTGCACTCAGAAGACCATATATCAGAAGTTTAAACTAATATGGTTTAAAACACATGATTTCAGTGTGATAGTCATGATAATCAAAACCAAACAGATGTTTTTAGCAGAATATTTGAGATAAGAGCTGTAAAGGCACAGCCCTATTCTGGGGTGAAAGCAACATCTCATTTGCATTTAAAGAGACAACAAAAACAGCGTGTTTCTCCTTCCACTTTCTAAATGATATAATGGATGATCTGTGGGGTGTTTTGAGCTGAAACTTCACAGACACACTCTGGGGACACCTGAGACTTATATTACATATTGTAAAAGAGGCATAATTGGTCTCCTTTAAGCAGCACAACTGTTTTCAACACTGATGATAATAAGAAATTTGAGCACCAAATTAGCATATTAGAATAATTTCTGAAGGTAGCGGCTGCTGATAGCAAATTCAGATTTGCTATTACATGAACAAATTACAAAAAATAGAAAACATATTTTACATTATTACTGTTTTTACTGTATTTTGATCAAATAAATGTAGCCTTGGTGACCAAGGGAGACTTTTTTCAAACCTTTGAACTCAAGTTAACTGTAACAAGGCTGCAATTTCAGACCAAACTGGTTATAGCTCTAAACAGTTTTACTAGTCTGTTCTAAATGCTTCAGTCTTAAAAATGATACCACTATCCTTCATAGTTGATTACAGCTTTAGGGTTAGACTTACTGCAATGGGAAAGGTGTTATGTTATGGTGAGTGCTCATAATAGACAGCACACATTACTAGCTGCTGTATACCAGCCTAGCACATTTTTCACAGCTTGCGTATCAAGGGCCTTTTAAGCTGTCAAGGCACTTTTTCTGTCCAGCAGCACAAATCTGCAGAAAGGCTGAATTCTAACCTCACTTTGCCACCGTCCACTGTGCTAAAAGACATTTAAACAAGCCCTGTTGGCCCTATGGCTTCTCTCTCAAGCACACAAAGGCGCACACTTCACGAGCAGCCAAATATACCCGCATTCTTCCTTCCTCCAGACATTTTCTCATCAAATGGCTATTTGGTACTGTAGCGTGGGATTACTCAGATCCTCTCAGGTGTGTGCGAACACACTTGCAAGCAACTGGGTGTGTGTGTGTGTGCATCCTTTTGAAGTGTCATGTCTTTTTGTGAAAGATGTGTGAGAGGGAGGTGAAGATATTGAGCAGGGTCATATGTAAAGGGGAATGGTGCTCCAGAGAGACACTTGGCAGACAATCATGAGTTGCTGGAGTGAATGGGCCATGGCAAGACACTGCGGCAATTCACAGACTTGGCTGCACATGCATGCACACACACACACACACACACACACACACACACACACATTATTCACAATCAGCATCACATTATTCAAAAGAAACCAGGCTTTAGAAGATCTGAGATACACATCAAGTCCAAAAATACGTGGACACCCCGTCTAATTAATGGGTTTGGCACTTTTTAGCTCTAACAGGTGCAAAATATATCAGACATACAGCCATGCAGCTGAACATTTATAGTAGAATGGGAACCTTTTCTATTTTTCTGTGCACAAAGCGGGGGTCATAAAGAAATGGTTTACTGGGTCTGGTGTGGAAGACCACATCTAAACCTCACTGAACACCTTTGGGATGAATTGGATCAGTGACTGTGAAACAGACCCCATCAACGAACATCAATGCCTGACTTCAGAGATGCTCTTGTGTCTGAAAAGAAGTAAATGCCAAGCCATGTGAAACTGGAAGCTATTATAGCGGCAAATGGAGGACCAACTTTCTTCTTCATGCCCATGGTTTTGACATTAAATATTCAACAAGCAAATATGGGTATATGGTATTCAGGTGTCTACATTCTTTTGGCTATGTATTGCAATATATTACAATTTCCATCTCAGCTTATGGTTATTAACTCAGGAGAGTGTTTCTGTAGAGGTACATACATAAATTATAAATTATACTAATGGAAATTAATGTTCAATTATTTTGTTCTCTAGCAATAGTGTAACTTTCTTTCTCCCATGCCAACCTATTTTACACCTCATAACATTTTTTACTGTTGTTACCTCCGTATGAACAATATATCACTGCATGTCTGAAATTTCCACTTTATACAGACAAATGGAATAAAGTTACAAGACTCTTGGCATTAAAATGCTAGAACTTTAGAAAACCATTTATCCCTTATTAAGCCATTATTGGCTAAACCGTATTTTTTTATGCATAAAATGGAATGGATTTAATTTGGACAATGGGATCATATTTCTTGTAATTCTGAATAAGGTAAAGTGTGTAGCTGGAAAACTACTTGCACGAGTCTGACTATTTAAGTCAAAGACTTGAAATTTAACTATAATTGTGTGTTTTATATCAAACTAGTATAATGCTGAAGGTGTTGGCCAGTTATGATTTAATATGACCTTTTGTTGAGGAGGTCTTGGCATACAATGTGTGTATATTTGTGTGTGTGTCATAATTTTTAAACAAAGTAAAAAAAAAATCAAACTGAACTGAAAACTGAACCCAGTGGAATATCATTTTTAAATATTTGTATAATAATTTTATCAATAATATAACAAAGCCAGGAATTACAATCATAATTTAATTATGATGAAGCCTTCGTAATGTAATGATCAATAATTATTTATGCCTTGATTTCCAGTAAAAATATATTAACATCCTTAGAAAAAATACATTTACTTGAGAAGCAAAATTGCATGAGATAATTAGACTTGTTTTCAGAAAATAAATCTTGAATTAAAGATTCAATGTATTCTAAAATCTTTCTCACAAAGTAAATGTTTCGATATTTTACTGGAAAACATGACAGTAATACTGATTAAAAATATTTTTGCAGATAATATTCTTAAGTAAGATACTTATGTTGTAATTTGTCAAGTCTGATATTTTATCTAAACTTTGTGCTAATGAAGTATAAGTGCAGTGGGAAAGAAGTTTGTACAGATGGTATAAAATGAATGTCTAGGTGAAATATTGGCATTACTTAGAAAACAATGTAACCTTGAGATGTCTATGAAAAGACTCAAATGAAACTAGGATTTTATTGTGAAGTGGATTCGAACACATCTGGAATAAGCATCCAAGATCAGGACTTTACATTTTATAATTCCATGTAAAGAAAAACAAATTAGCAAAACCATCAGACAGTGGCACAAGGAACAACCAGTCTATAGATTCACACAAAATCCTTGTGCTAAACTCCAAGTAACATGCAGATTAACTTCACAATTTATCTAAAAATTTGACAGGTTCAACCTTTCTGAAAACTACCCTGCACCACACATCTAACACAGTTTCCCAGCAGTGCACACCATCCTTTCTGATTATGTCCTCTTTTTCATATGTAAATCTGAAGCTGAAAAGCTGACAGCCAACACAGTGTTTTAAGCTCAAATGTAAATTTCCTTTAAGTAACTCCCAGACCACAGAACAAGAATACTAATTATTTGACTTGGAAATTCAGAGGGGTTATTTCATCCATAGATCCCAAACTCCCAGCCCAGGGATCGGCTGTTGGGAATAGCGTGAGGCCTACCTCAGCCACCACCATTGAGCATCGCTCCCACAGGCACAGAGGCAAAAATTGGGGGCTGAAAAATTGTACCTGTCATTCTCACACATGTAGAACAACTCTTTTTTTGGCATTTCAATTAAGCTGGAGATGGGGAATCTCACCTAAGCTATCGGTGTGATCGTTGCTCGGTCTCCGGGAGGATTTCAGCTCTATCGCTCAGTAGTAGGACATTCCTTGGCAGACTTCATTATTGAACTGCTGCTCTGTGGCTTACAGTCAGAGTATATACATAATGACAACCCACAGCTGAATCTTTCCCCTCTATAGAGATGGTATTAAAATGTCATATCTATTTGATGAAATGATGGCAACATCACATGTTAATGTCTGGTGCTCTGATAGACATAGTTTTAATCCCATTGCAGCTAAAGTGAGACTGAAGTGAAACATTGTGCTATGATCTTCATAACATATAGTAATGTAGCCAATATCTTCTGTATATAAATACATTTGAAACATTCTTATCCAAACTATAACATGCATTTACTAGTGTTATCAGTATAATAATCTTGGTGACAAAGCAAAAGACCTCTATTGCCATTACAATCATTTCTAAACACCAAAGACACTTTATAATCATGTAAAGAATTTTGATAAAATATCTAATTTTGTAGTTTATTTCACATTGTAGCAGTACATCCATTGGCAGACCTTCAAGAACTTTTTAAATATCTGTATTACATTTTACTTCTGCAATGGCATATTTCCACTTGGAGACCTCTGATCACTAGAGGCCATAGTCTGTACTGAACCATGTGAAACATCCTTTTTCAAAAAAATAAAAAATAAATCCTTGATAAGCGCTATAATAATTAATCATTATTTATTTTATTTTTTTTGCCTTAACAGTAAAAACTAACATTCTTAACATTCAAAGAAAATGTATTTACTTAAGAGGCAAGGTTGCATAATATATTGAGAATTAAAATACAATTAAGTAAATCTTTAAATGAAAAAAAAAAAAAATTACTGGTAAACAAAACAAAAAATACTGATTAAGAAAATTATTTTTGAGGTATGCTGTAAAGTTATTATATTTGTCTAGTCTGATCCTTCATCTAAACTATGTTCTGATGAAGGACAAATGCAGGAGGAAAGAAGTTTAACTAAATCGGATAGTTAACAAAACTGTAAATGTTTAATAAAAAAGGTTAACTATAAAAATGGTAACTTCAAACAATATTCTTTCTACAGAAGAAGAAAGAAAATAATACAGGTTTTGGATGACATGAGAATGAAGAATGAAAAATTGAACTATCCATTTAAGGTTGTACATTAGATATTACAGTATGTACCCTTCAGTGGCAGATTTTGTACAAAGTTGTATCTTTGAGGATACTTCCCTAGTGACAAGCTAAAGGTACTTTTTGCACTTTTTTTCCTGAAAGTGTACCTTATCAAGCTGCCATAAGTATATTTAAGACTATCAAACATGTTATCCTTCCATGTTATCCTTCTAAAACTGCAGAGCCAGCTCCTACACTTTTCTGGTCATACAGTGGGGGAAAAAAATTATTTGATCCCCTGCTGATTTTGTACGTTTGCCTACTGACAAAGAAATGATTAGTCTATAATTTTAATGGTAGGTTTATTTGAACAGTGAGAGACAGAATAACAACAAAAAAATTCAGAAAAACGCATTTCAAAAAAGTTATAAATTGATTTGCATTTTAATGAGTCAAATAAGTATTTGATCGCCTATCAATCAGCAAGATTTCTGGCTCCCAGGTGTCTTTCATACAGGTAAGGAGCTGAGATTAGGAGCACTCTCTTAAAGATAATGCTCCTAATCTCAGTTTGTTACCTGTATAAAAGACACTTGTCCACAGAAGCAATCAATCAATCAGATTCCAAACTCTCCACCATGGCCAAGACCAAAGAGCTGTCCAAGGATGTCAGGGACAAGATTGTAGACCTACACAAGGCTGGAATGGGCTACAAAACCATCACCAAGCAGCTTGGTGTGAAGGTGACAACAGTTGGTGTGATTATTCGCAAATGGAAGAAACACAAATTAACTGTCAATCTCCCTTGGTCTGGGGCTCCAATGCAAGATCTCACCTCGTGGAGTTTCAATGATCATGAGAACAGTGAGGAATCAGCCCAGAACTACACGGGAGGATCTTGTCAATGATCTCAAGGCAGCTGGGACCATAGTCACCAAGAAAACAATTGGTAACACACTACGCCATGAAGGGCTGAAATCCTGCAACACCCGCAAGGTCCCCCTGCTCAAGAAAGCACATGTACAGGCCCGTCTGAAGTTTGCCAATGATTCAGAGGAGAACTGGGTGAAAGTGTTGTTGTCAGATGAGACCAAAATCAAGCTCTTTGGCATCAACTCAACTCGCTGTGTTTGGAGGAGGAGGAGTGCTGCCTATGATCCCAAGAACACCATCCCCACCGTCAAACATGGAGGTGGAAACATTATGCTTTGGGGGTCTTTTTCTGCTAAGGGGACAGGACAACTGCACCGGATCAAAGGGACGATGGACGGGGGCATGTACAGTCAGGGCCAGGGCATTGACGCCAGCCAGGGCATTGAAAAAGGATCGTGGATGGGTATTCCAGCATGACAATGATCCAAAACACACGGCCAAGGCAACAAAGGAGTGGCTCAAGAAGCAGCACATTAATGTCCTGGAGTGGCCTAGCCAGTCTCCAGACCTTAATCCCGTAGAAAATCTGTGGAGGGAGCTGAAGGTTCAAGTTGCCAAACGTCAGCCTCGAAACCTTAATGACTTGGAGAGGATCTGCAAAGAGGAGTGGGACAAAATCCCTCCTGAAATGTGTGCAAACCTGGTGGCCAACTACAAGAAACGTCTGACCTCTGTGATTGCCAACAAGGGTTTTGCCACCAAGTGCTAAGTCTTGTTTTGCGAAGGGGTCAAATACTTATTTGACTCATTAAAATGCAAATCAATTTATAACTTTTTTGAAATCTGTTTTTCTGGATTTTTTTTAGTTTTTATTCTGTCTCTCACTGTTCAAATAAACCTAATATTAAAATTATAGACTGGTCATTTCTTTGTCAGTGGGCAAACGTACAAAATCAGCAGGGGATCAAATAATTTTTTTCTCCACTGTATGTACCAACGGTGAGAAATTTTGCTCTCCTGCTCAACCAGATGAGACACGTGCATGTGTGGGAGTTAATGCATCTATCAGGCCTGAAGCAGCTCTAATATAATGTTAACACTCAAGACGCAAACCATGCGGCCGTCAGTCTGCCAGTCAAACCCTGGAAACATCTTCAGTTCAGCCCAACAGACAGCACAGTTTCATGCCAAATCTGAAGGAACTGACACACAGAAGTTCCCCTGCCCCCTTCTCACTCGCCTCGCCTGTCATCTTCTCTGTAATCACGTCTCGATATAGTTATGTTTCTGTCATTTGTTCCTTGATGCATGTAATCACCAAAACAAAAAGCCAGGCTCTGGTGAAAGGAAACATATGTGTGCATACATACACACTGATCTCTAAGCAATTGGGTAAATTGCAACCATCATTTTTTTACATCCCAGCTTTTCTCCCTCCACCCAGAACCTTTCTTTTTTTCATGTCACATTGTTGCATGTCCTTTTGCAATTTTCTCAAGAGAAAGTAAATCAGAGAGAAATAAAGAGACATGATGAAGCAGCAGCAAATAAAAGTGATCTATTCATCTTTATTTCCTGAGGCAAAGGGGATGCCTTACAAACTATTTCAGAATAAAATGATTACTCAAACAGGATTTAAAAGAAAACCCACAGGGAGGGCACGACATATCCCACTCTCCGTCTGTCAAATCCATTAAGCTACTTCCACTTCTCTCATCTGCTGCTGCCCCCCCATTTAAAAACATCTCCAGACGCTTTCCACATGAACTCCAAACGGATGGTGTAGGGGGAGATGGAGGCAGATGAGAGCAAGTTATGGTATTCAAGGCAGACGGAGATGTTTTAATATCTTTATGTGACATATTTGTGCCAAAGTACAGCTTATCTCTCTCGTCCTAGAGAGATAAGCTGTATGTACATGAGAGGCTCGTCTTCAGTCTGTCTTCTGACACTCTGCCATCACTGAGATGAGCTCATTTGAGTCGACAGATAAGACTACAGCGCTCTTCTAAAGAAGCCTACACTGCTGTAAGCATGTTTTCCTAAAGCCTTTTCTTTCATTTCTTATGATATACAGTGGAGAGACTACATTGAAGATATGGATTTCAAAATGTATTTAAACCTGGAAAGAACATTTTCAGAATTTCAAAAATCTGAACGTTGAAATGTTCATATGTTAACAAATTTTGATATTCACACCCATTTTTGTGTTCAACTTCAACAATTCTTATGCTGACAATGTAATTTGGAGAAAAAAAATAATGGCAAAAAAGTAAAGACAAATAATAATTGATAAAAGGATTATGCAATGTGCTTACGTCTAAAGTTTAGACTATTTAGAAAATGTTGATTGCCATTCAGAAATGAATTGAGATCACTTTGTGAATTCCTTTTTTTTTTTTTTTGAGACACCAAACAGGAAATAGAACTGGGGTTTGAATTTGAATGTTAAGTAGAATTAAAATAAATTAATGTTCAAAGTTCAACCAGCTTTTAACTAGAAAAGTTTGTAGACAGACAGAATGATAGATTGACAATGATAAAACTACTGATAGAATGATAAAAGGATTGACAGAACGCTGACAGACAGACAGACAGACAGTCCTTCTATTACTATTTCTTATTTTGTACACAAACAGGCGTATAACTAATATATATGCAATTTCCAACAATTCCAGATTTTGACATCACAGAACTTTATTGTATGTGAGGGAATATTTACATTTCCACTTGTGGGAATATTCTACAATATATGCTTCTTGCAATTTTCTATAAAAATGGATTTTCCTCCATGCCTTCAGGTTGCATATTGTATCATTTCAACATTAATTTAAGTGCTTCTCCAGAATGTGCAGACTCTATATTTGTCTTTCCGTTCAGAAACACTTGGCCTGAGGCGTGATTTTTTTTTTTTTTTTTTTTTGGGCAATAGTATTGTGTGGTGTTCTACTGTTACACGTTCTCTTCAATGGGCTGCTTCAGCCTTGAGAAGCTTTTGTGTGCTTCCCCTTCAGCACAATACACATTCATTTCAGCTGCATCTGTATTCTGAGAACACTCCAGTTTCAAAAGGAATAGCGCAAGCCTGACCTGTCTGATTTTTCTTAATCTTTTTCTTGTGCGTGGGTGTTCTTTGATGCCATCAAAATAACAGCCTCAAAATAAACAGACAATAATAAAAAATAAAGTGAGAACATAACAACAATGGAGCACGCTCATGATGTGCATCCTCTCTATATTACTGGCACTCAGGTTAAACACTCCCTGCCATGAAAACAAGTGCTGAATATCAACTTTCCCATCTACTATATACCGTCCTGTCAATGAATGAATGAATTAATGTGGCTGAAAGCTTATCATTAGGTTTGAATGGAATTAAATTCAATGCAAAATTATTGCAGTTCACCACACATATTAACCATTGGGTTTATACTTTTTTTGAAACAAGTTTGTTTTCAAATACACCAGGGGTGTTCTGTCTAACTCGTCAATTTATATACATGGAGGTGAGAGAGTGAAGTATGATTTATTAGCCCATATTGTGTTGGGGCTGTTTTTACATACAGCACATTTAAGACACAACAGTGCCACCTATATGTAGAAGGCAGTCAGCACAACACAACAAGACAGGTAATTTTTTAAGGTCTAACTTAAGTGTCTTCATATGGAGGACTAGGAGTGCCACAGTGTATTCAATAAAAATATTTTTTCAAATGACACCATTTTAAATATCAATTTATACCAATCTGATTGATAATTTTGGTGTACTATTTACTACATTTTTAAAACATTTTGTTTTCAATGTTTATTTGTCCAATTCATTTTAAATATCTATTTTTAAAACAATTATTAAAAACATCTATTTTAATTAATTATTTTAAACATCTATTTATGCATGTCTGATTGGTGAATTCATT
Source organism: Spinibarbus caldwelli (assembly GCA_039654775.1). Classification (NCBI taxonomy): domain Eukaryota; kingdom Metazoa; phylum Chordata; class Actinopteri; order Cypriniformes; family Cyprinidae; genus Spinibarbus; species Spinibarbus caldwelli. The sequence continues at coordinate 22,808,561 of CM077240.1, read as the reverse complement.
ATTTTACTTTTACATTTAATTACTTTTTTTAAGTGAATTGGTCTGAAAATTGGCACAACAGCCACGTAGCTCTGCAAAACAAGGCTAGATGTCTGAAGTTTTGGAGGTGTTAGAACATTCTACATTCTCACAAGTGCAGAAAAGACTTTATTTGAAAAGTTTAAGAATGACCTTGGACATGGTGCAACTTTTGTATGTTCTGGTTTGCACTGAGTTGCGTCTGTCTGCACAAGAGCAGAAATACAGCAAATACAAACAGCGATATATTTAGTGATATAACCATATATAGAACTACAAATACAGTTAGAGTTCAGTATAGGGTGTTCATAATGCTTTATTCTGACTCTTTCATAATGCTCTATATTAACCTCACAAACAGACACGCAACGCAGAGCCTGTCGTCAGTCACGAGAGTTCACAACACTGAAGCCTATCTGAAGAAATAAAGCAAACCAACCATAAAATCATATGCATAAAATCATTATTTGTTAAATACATAGTCATATTATAGCACCAACATGAATGGTCCGTGTTGTAGTCCCCCTTTTTCCATTAAAAATCTTTTGTGAGCTGACAAATTTAAACAATCTTACATGGGACTATCATCAAGAGCAGCATTCATAAATGTACACTTACATTTTTTCATTATATAAAAAATGACAAGGAATGACATGGTGCGGAGGCAAACGCAAACCTGACATATGCACACACAAAATGATCCAGAGCTGAACTGAAGAAAAGATTATCCCTAAAAGCCCACTCATATTCCTGTCACAAACATTGGCAATATCTAGCCAGGAACATCAGAGCCAGTCAATGTCATCAGAATATTTGCGTGAGGTCATAAACGGCACTAAAAATTATTAAAAATTATGAAAGTGTCAAGGCTTCCTACATGAAGTAGGATTTAGTTAAGTGCAGCCATAGAACGGAGTGCTTAGAAACATATTTAAAAGCTCAGTGCTGCTATTAGTCAGTTAAAGGTCTTTTAAAACTAACAAGATAGTCCCACTGTTTGAGTACGAGTGAAAATAAGAAAAATAAAAAAAAACTGCTTTTAAAGCTAATACAAGAGTTTGAACATCACACATGGGTAATTCATTTCTATAATGTTGGGCCTCTGTGTTAAAAACATCACATGATTAAAGCTCAAAACCTGGGCTCTAATTCTTCCAACTTTTTCCAAAGGCAGTTTATGAAAAAAATAATACTCTACCTTTCAAATCAGTAGATTTACTGACCTCTTGGCACCAGATTTAAGAGCTCACTGATTATTTCCCTTTATTTCTTACTGGTGCCTACATTTTTCATTGAGAAAGCTATTACCCAACAACTGATGCTACATGAAAAGTAAAAAACAATTCAAAAGCCTCCTTGTTGCAAAATTATAAACAATGATTCTGTACAGATGCTCAGTTTAGCATAGCAGTCGCTTTAAGAGGCAGATTGCACAACAATGAAGTCTAGCACAGCAAAGCTGATAGCTGATTACACGTTAAAGCTGGATGTGTTCATCGGATGATTGGATCTAAACTGCACTTAATTCGCTCTTTAACTTAAGAAATGGTAGATTTCATCTGTGATTATCACATAAATTATCATATTTACACATGATTGTGGATACAGAAAAGTTGTACACTTCGGTGTAATCCATTTTTGGATACGTATGACATCATCAAGGCGGACTTAAAGGTATAGTTCACCTAAAAATGGCAAATCTGTCATCACTCACCATCACGTCATTCAAAGGCTTTCCTGTGGAACAGAACTGAATTTCACTGTAAGTCTTAGAACAACATGAGGGTTAATAAATGATGACAAAAAGTTATTTTGCATGAACAATCCCTTAAGTTCACCTGTCTGAAAAGCAATACAGTGATTCTGAATGCCATTTTTGCTCAATAAAAAATACTCATAATACAAATAATAATAAGAATTATTACCTGAAATGCCTAAGGAGACTTAAATGACTCTTTCACACATTTCCATGGTGTTTGACAGCAACATATGGTCAGAGAAGCACTTTAGATTCTGTTCACATATACTCTGTACGTTTATGAAAGAAAATTCATGTCTAACCCACATCAAAGTAGGTTGAAACATGTCCTGCATTTTGTTGCAACACTACAGTAAAGTTCAATTTGTTTACATTTGTTAATTAATTAGGTATGTAAACTAACATTTTTACATCATTTATTAATCTGGGCTAATGGTAATTTATAAATATGCTATTGTGCATTGTTCATTTACATTTGTTTACAACAGTAATATTAATTCATGCAACTTCAAATATTAAAAAAAGTGTAAACTACCATTGAAAAGTTGCCCTTGAAGAGTGGGTAGATTTTTAAATGTTTTTGAAAGTCTCATGCTGAGCAAGGCTGCATTTATCTGATCAAAAATACAGTGAAGACAGTCATATTGTGGAATATTAGAATTTAAAATAACTGCTTTTTTAAATTTATTCCTGTGATGTCAAAGCTGAATTTTCAGCATCATTACTCATTTTCAGTGTCACATGATCTTTCAGAAATCATTTTAGTTTGATGATTAAGATTTCTTATCAATGCTGTAAAAGTTGTGCTACTTAGTATTTTTGTGGAAACCATGTCTTTACTGTTAGTTTTGATCAATTAAATGCATCCTTGCTGAAAAAATTTATTTACTTTCTTTCTTACTAACCCCAAACATATAAACAGTAGTATATGTAGAAATTATCATTAACCTAGATTAATAAATGCTGTTAAAGTATAGTTCATTGTTAGTTCATGACACCCAATGCATTGAATGAACTGAACATTATTGTAAAGTGCTTCGCATTTTCTAAGAAAATCATAAGCTGACATTTGTGTAGAATCAGAGCAGCTTTTCAATCTGCTCTGAAAAGAGGAAAAAAAGAAATTGAGACTAATGAGACTTCTCAGTGAATTTGGTCCACAGTAAGAAATGTACTGTACCAGTATAGTTGTTTTAATTAACTTGACTTGCTGGTTGAGAAACTGCCTAGTAGTGTATCCTGTTTAGTTCTGATTTAGGCTGCCAAGGAGGCTTTCCAAAGAGGGTGTGAATGGTCCATTGCTGAGTCGAGTTGCATTTGTGCCTGTTATTTGCTGGTTGCAGTGGAAGTGTTCATAGTTGTACCCTGCCAAAACTGTGTGCGTACTGTATCTGTTCAGTGAAAAGCATAATGCTGAATTCTGTTTGTAACAGATCTCCCAGGTTAGCGGCATTTGAAGTAGCTCTCAAAAAAAAAAAGCTGAATGGTTCCTGGTTACAATGGTACTAAATGTCACAAAGATGCAGTGACTCCATTTCACCAGCAGGTGGCTGAAGTTCACAGGGATTTAGACATGAGTCCATGGCTCTGAAAAAAAATTGGAGCTCATTTGTCCGTGACTTAATATGTTTGTTATGACGCCCATTTGAAAAAGCATGATTTACACTTATAACTCATCTGCACAACTCTCACTTGAGGACAAATAACTCAAATCCCAGAAAGCAAGCAGCTGAGATGACTTGCCATTTGATTAGAGCAGTGTACTGTATCAAGTAATCAATAAAACGCTTGTACACTTAAAATTAGAACAAGGAAATGTTCTGGTCAGTAAAATGTCCCAATATACAGGCAGATGAACCACGCAAGTAAAAAAAAATGGTCTGGTACTTGTCCTTAAATGACCAGAGTGTGTGTGTGTGGGGGGGGGGGGGGGGGGGGGGGGGGGGGGGACAAAATAGTCCTGTACTACAACAAATGAGAGTGCCAGTAAATACTGAGTGAATCCATCTGTGTGTGTTTGTAGGGTGCAGAGACAGGTCAGAACTTGTTCTGTTTTAGCTTGTCGATGTGGTAGCAGAGCTTGAGAGCCGGGCCCAGTTTGAGTCCCAGGTACTTCATGATCATGTCACTCTTCAGGAGAAGAAGAGCATCCCCATCAATCTCCTGAAGACGTAATCACAATGTGCACAACAGAATGTTTACTGTACACATGAAATAATGTTTTACAATACTGCTAGTGAAGATGTCGTAAAAATCTGGTCCAAAATGACAATTATTTTAACAAACACTGTGATAATAGAAACTAAATTATGTGAGTGGTGCAGAGTGGAAGCAGAGCTTAAAAACAACATAGTGAAGAACTTTGGTGTGAAGCAGTAATGGTACAAATATTAACTAGAGAAGTAAAGTTTGAAGACAAATTTTAATGCTGACTTGACAAAGCCTTGTCTAAAAGTTTAAAATAACTTTTAAAAGCTTGAAGTTTGAAGGCTAACATGTTTAGCACATTGATAGTATGTTGCATCTGATCTGAGTTTGGTGGTCATGGCTTACCAACATACTTAATCTAATATTTATAATCCAACTTAAACTGCACATTCCACCTGGATAATAATCATCTCTCCCTCTATTTCTTCACTTGTAGCAAACGTGGCGAATTACATAAATGTGAAGCTAAAGTGAACCTGCAGTGCTTTCCAATTACAATTCACACATAACCACCATACTCATTTCCACATTTAATTAAAATCACAGGCTTTTGCACTTTAATAATGCACACGATTCCAATTTCAATTCGGCTAAGTGTGCAGCCCTGGATGGAAGAGTAAATTCAATTTCGTTAGATAGTGTTAAATTGTACTTTTCTTTTGTTCTAATCTAAATAAGCAATGTGCAAAAAAGTCTCATATAACATTCAGCTCAGGTGGTTATTTTAACAATTATGTGAACTTGAATTGCTTCTGAAAGCGTGAGTTGTGAAAACACACAGTTGATCATATCCAGGGTTTTCTAACTCGAAACTGAACTAGTGTTACCCACATAGGGATTTCTTATCTGTCGAAATGTTCAACATATGGTGTTTGTTTGCTACTAGTAAATAAATGTGTCTATCAAACTCACATGTTTTCTGAACAGATCCACGTGAGGGCCCAGTGCTTGAGGGTCTGCATCCTTGATAAACCACACCACCTCATCCACACTCCACCTGGAGGGATCCTTACTGGGTGGGGGCTTTGCCTCCCCTCCCTCTGGGGATGGACTGTAGGCTAGATAAAGAGAAATCAGGTTCAGAGATGGCAAGGATTTTATTCTTGGTTGCCATCAAATTTTGGGCAAATTCATGTCCAAGCTGAGAGGGTAAAAATACTGAGAAATTCATTAATCAGTATACTATACCGGTGGTTTCCAACCTTATTGAAGCCATGGCCCTCCATTGTCCACAACAGAAGACCCCATGCCTCAATTCAGTTAGTTTGAAGGGTTTTTTTTTTTTTTTTAAATGTATCACTCAATTTCTACCCGATAAAATATTTGAGAGCTTGGCATAATTAGAAAAACATTTTCTGCTCTTGAAATCACACTTTTAAAGTAAGACTTCATCATATATAATTTTCCATAAATGTGAGAATCCAGGTTCTTTTAAGACAAACAATGAATTAAAATAAGATTATATAAAACCACTAAAAATCAGAAAGTTTCTTAATTCATCTTGAGGCCCCCTGAGGCCCCCAGGTGGGCCCCGTTTTGTATCATTAGTTGAGAACCACTGGTACAGTGTATATACAGGGCCCTATGAAATCCGTTTTATTTTTTCCCACATTCTGTTTTTATTTTTTCCAAATTCCAATTTTTCTGTTTTAATTTTTCTAGATTCTGTTTTAATGGTTAAATAAAATTGTATTAATCAAAAAACACATCTAATTAATTTAAATCATGAAACTTACACAATTTAACAGCAATTTATTGAAAGTTTAACAGAAATTACATTTTTAAAGCCCTATGAAACACGTTTTATTTTTTGCTGAAATTTAGCTTTATTTTTACCAAATACTGTGTTTTCCATTAATTTTCTGGATTCTATTTTAATTGTTCATAAATTTTTAATAATCAAAAGGATCTCTAAATAATTGATTTTATTTAAAACCATTTTTTTTTCCAGAAATACTGTGTTGTGTATTTATATTTTTCTGGCATATAAATTCTGGTAAATATTTTTTCTAGTAAATATTCCTTAAAAATAATGTTTTAATAACTTTGTTAGTAGTAGAAGTACTATCATTACATTAAATAATATATTTCTGTCACAGTTTAAACTGAACTTTTATTTTGATGGGTTGCTGTGAAGACCTTTAAGTTTCTCTGTTTATATGATACGAAGAAGTGTCTCTCAGAGCAGTTCTAGAGATTATTCATGTGTTCATGTACTCATATATTGAGGCGGCAGAGTCTGAAAACACAGCGAGCATCACGCATGCTTCAGTATGTGTGTAGTAAATGAAAGTGCGCGTCTGCGCCATTCATTCACACAGAGACGTGCAGAACATACAGGATTCATATTTAAATAGTATTTTGCAGCTTAATATTCACAGATGCTAGTCCATATCGCATTTTGATTTTAGTGTACTGTCCTAATTTTGATTTATTCATCCAAAATTTGGCAAATTCCATGACGTTCTGCGCTATACAGTACATTCCATTTTTACGACTGGATTCCACATCGCAGAAATCATAGGGCCCTATATATACCATTTAGTTTTCAGTGTTTTGATTCTTTCTTGATGTCTTCTCACATATAGTGAGCAGCATCTCATCTAAAAACATAGTTTTAAAGTAGGGTGGAAACACTATTGCTGCTTCTGTAAATAAGTGGACATTTCCTCTCTTACCACTTCTGTTTCCTTCCTGGAATGTGCTGGGACTGGCTGCCTGCCTGCACACACCTCCAGAGTAGGCAGTGCCAGAACGAAAACCGTACACAGGTTTACTCGCTGTGTACGGTGAGGACATCGCACCATAGGCAGAGTCGCTGGGGTCAACCGAATAGCGCTTGGGGTCCATTGAATCGCCATGGTAATCGTCCACCATTGAGTTTGCTGCACAAAAAGAAATGCAATTTAGGGAAATAATGCATGCAAAGGTTTCATTTGGCTCAGGCTAATTATTGCTTTCCTGAGTGCAGATTGTCCTGCATGGTTTAGTCCAAAGCAAATTATATACATGCATGCACAATAAATCCTAAGAAAACACATCTTTCTATGTCTTTCATCACTCAAAAGCAAACATACAGAATGACTAGTGTAGTCTGATTCACAAAAAAGCGAAGCTTTCAATGAATCACATAAATGCACAGTTATGAGTTTAAATCAGTCTAACAAATTTTTCACCAAATAAACTCACTGAATATTTTGTCACGTCCGACTCAGAATGTTTGTAGACTTAAGGTTTTAAAACCATTAAATATCATTAATAACAGGTTTTTCAATAAATATATAAAATCAATTAAATGACAACGTAAATTAAAGAAAGAATTACTAAGTATAAACAAAACAGTATTTTTATGTAGTTATAGTATTTTTTAAATGTAGTTTATGTCGGTCAAATTATGGGGTAGACAGTGGTTTCTGCCGCAGCAAACAGCTGTCTGCAGGAAACACTGATATACATACAGTGTATATATGCACCTTCGAGAGTAGGTTTTCCTCTCTTAACCACGTTAACCATTGACATGGGATTGTTTCATGACAGAACCTTTGCCTGTGTAGCTGTGTGGCAAGATTCAGTGTTATACTGAAGTTAATAGTCTAATCTCTAGAGCTCCAAAACCACATTCAAGCAGGAACGAGAGAGAGAGCGAGAGAGAGAGAGAGAGAGAGAGAGAGAGAGAGAGAGAGAGAGAGAAGAGAGAGAGGGAGAGAGATGGAGCCAACAGAATTTAAACACTCAAACCACAGGCCACTCACAGAGGCACTCAACCTTTCACTGCCACTTAAAAAGCTCAGCTTGCACTAAAGGCCTCCTCTGCATTTTCAGAAGAGCAAATTTGACAGCAACAGAAAAGAGTGCAGATGCAATCAAATTGCCAAATTACAAAACATCCAAAACCAAAAAGACAAAAAACAGTCTAATATATAAAACCTAGGTTATGCTGTGTCGATTGTATAGGGACAGATGTAAATACAGCTCTATTAAATGGTAGAAGGGTATGAAAGGGTAGAAGAACAGAGGTCACGTAAAAGCTTGTTGAGCACACACTTGACTTGGGCTGTCCGTCTGAGTGCTTTTCAGCATGGAATGAAGAAGAGGAGGAGGGAGACGATGAAGGGGCGATGGGCTGGTCACTGAAGAGGTTCTCACACATCAGGCTTCGGCACAACTTCTTGAGGAAACGTAGGACGTAGCCCACGCTGTTGACCACTGGCAAACTCAACAAATGCTGCTTACCATCAAAGGTGGCTGAGGAAGAGAAACAAAGAGAGTTTAAATCAAGTAAATTGCACATTGTTGAAAATTGTCTTAATAATACTTATACAGCAAGACTTTATTTCACAGAGTCTGCGTTATACGTATACATAGACATTACATACAGTTTTACATCAGAGTGGCCGATGCAAATGCGAATATCTTTTAATATACGTCACATTTTAAAGTCCGTGTAAAGTCAATTCTGAGAATTGTTTGTAAACACATTATAAATGTTAGAAATGCATTGCTGAAACATGTTACAAAGACTGTGAACTATATAGTACTTAATGGTGGAGTTATACCGTTAAACAGTTTTTTCGTGATCAGGATTTTTTGGGCGAGGCTAAATCGGGACTCGATGACGCAATGGAGCCACCAAGCACCGCCCCTCCCGCAACACTAGAAGACCTGTGTTCAACTTGAAGCAGCACCGACTGCACAGACCGATCGCTGTGTGACATCAAAGTACAGTGAGAGCTATAGAGAGCAGACGCTCATTATGCTTTCGAATCGCTCTCGCGGTACTTTGATGTCAAACACTGATCGTTCTGCCCAGTGCTGCTTCAAGTTGAACACACATAATAACTAGAACCCATAAGTATCAGTGGTTCGTCCGCTCAATCGAGAGTTATTACCGTTAGTTACTACAGCCTAGTTTGCTATCTAGCTATGCCTTCGTCACGTTAATACGTGGTTGCGATAATTTACAAAACAACTGAGCTTGGTCCCCTTATTTAAATTAAGCTGCTAGAGGAAGACAGTTGAGAGAGAAGGCAGCTCTGCCGCGACTGGGCGTGGTTTCAGCACCGTCAGCAGACACGCCCCCAGCGTTTGAGAGCAGAGAATACGGCTTATTTTTTCATGATTTTGATACCTTATTTTATTTACTTGCATTTTTTTTAGCATTCAAATTTGGCTGGGTGGTTAATAACACATTTTTCTGTGGTGTGACAAACTCAGAACACACATTTAATATTGACTTTACACAGACTTTAAATACATACTATAGTTGTTTAAATTAATTTGTAATACTGAAAGTTCGTTACATTTTGAACTTAATTTAAAACAAATACATTTATAAATAAATAATTACTCTAAAGCATGAAAACAGAAATTGTGCATTATCAGTTAATATAGATGATGGTAATATTATCTGATTATCATAGTTATTATTGATGATAACCTCAAAATGGCTAAATACTGACAGATTAATCTGCTCTGGACGATATACCTATCAATCACATAATTAAAACTGTAAAAATAGTTTTTGTTCACCAAGGCTAAATTTATTTGATAAAAATATAGTAAAAAAAAAAAAAAAAAAAACAATTAAAAAGCAAACAACATATTTTAATACATTTTAAAATGTAATTTATTCCTATGAAGGCAAAGCTGAATTTTCTATTACTCCAGACTTCAGTGTCACATGATCATTTAGAAATCATTCTAATATGCTGATTTTATGCTCAAGAAACATTTCTTAATATTATCAGTTAATATCACTAAATGTTGTTGAAATGTATGAAACTCTTGTGCTGATTAATATTTTTGTAGAAACTGTGATACATTTTTTTTCAGGATTTTTTGATGAATAGAAAGTTCAAATGAACAGCATTTGTTTGAAATAGAAATCTTTTGTAACATAAAAAGTCTTTACCATTACTTTCAATCAATTTAATGCATCCTTGCAGAATAAAAGGATTAATTTCTTTTTTTTTTTTTTTTTTTAATCTTACCAGCCTCAAGCGTTTGAACAGTGCATATAAAGGATGAACATCAGAATGCAGAATGATAATCAGAATGGAGGCCCGCATTTGTGTTGGCATGCAAATTAACCTGAGATCTTTTCTCCCCCGTAGCCCTCAGTAAGCAGGGTAAAGACGGCTTTCTGCTGAAACGCGCTGTCAATGCAGCCCTGTACTGCCTGCTGCAGCACCACAGAGGGCCTGGCAGGACCCAGGTGATCGGGCAGCTGCAGCACCTTCTGCCTGTCCAGGTTAGGACCCGTGTTCACATGCTTATTCACGTAGATACACACTGTAATAAGACGGAGAGATTTTAGAGATGGAGAAAAATAGAGAGATGAACAGAAAGATATTTCTTATAGTAACTGAGTAGAATTAGCAATATCTGCATTTATAATGGAATAAGCATGATATAAAACTGCTGTAATGGCATATCTTTTTATCAGTACACATTCAAGCCGTTGTCTGATTACCTTAGAGAAACAAAAAAGCAAAGTTAAACACCACAGTTGATTGCAATGCTATGCAGTGTAATTAGATTTGATCTTGCTTTTCAGAGTTTTGAAAATGATTTTATTTGGTTAGCTGGTGACGTATCCTTAAGTGTTTGCATAACTGTAGCAATAAGTAACTTTAAAAGCACAGCAAATGAATAGCACAAATAACATCACCACAATAATCCAAAATGAATTCATGATCTATAAAGACAATGCCCACATGTAATTGTGCAACACACTTACACTGAAATATTGGCCCACAGTGCATGTCTGAGATTTTACTTTTAAATCCTTTGACTCAAATATTTGTCAAGGAATCTTCAAATATTTGAGACCACTTTTATAGATCGTTTCCAGAGGTCAAGAAAGGAGAACAGCATTTCATATATAAGAAGATATCGCGTCCTTATCATGGGACCCAAGAGACAAGCAATAAAAGAAAGGGTGGGAGGCAAAGGAGCAAAGACATGAAAATAAAATCTCGGCTCATGTGACAGCTTAGGTTTCTTTTATCATGAACAGTGTTTTATCCTGTGTATTTAAATAGTTGTTTACCTGAAAAAGGAATAATTCATCAAAAATAAACCTGATTTGAAAGTGTAATTAAAATACTAAATTCACACACTTAAAAATACAAAGCATAATACAAATAAATCTTGCTGCACTTCTTGAGGTAATGTCTTTAAACTATATCACATACTGTAAATCATGCTTAAAAATCATCTGTGGTTTTACGAGCCAACCGCAGGCAATAAATATTTTAATAACCCAAAATAAAACCAACCCCCCTCAATAGGAACCATTTCCATGTATTCATTTATCTCAAGTGACTTACAAATCAGGAAAAATACAAGAATGAGCGAGTCATCTTAACAAAAAACAATAGGTTTTGTAGGCATTACCACAGAAATAAAAAGAGAGCCAGAAAAAGAGAGAAAGCAGCCTGTGTAGGAATCCACCAATCACTCGCCCCCCTCCCAAATCCTCCCACACAATCTGTCCCCACTGACTTCCCTCGTTCATCTGCAGCATGCGGATGCTTTAATCTGACAGACTGCCATGCTGAGGGATTTCCTCCGTCGTCTGTCATCAAGAAGTGCCATGACTAGGAGTCAGACACACACACACACACACACACACAAACACTCACCGTGCTGCCCATGGGCTAAAATAATCGCAAAAAATAGCCTGTGCGTGTGTTTAAGAATGTGTAACAGGATAAAGTCAATGAACATTGAGTGTGGGAGGACTGATATGACACACAAAGCCTTAAAATAGATAACTGATAGCAAGATTACTGACATGCCAGACATGTAGACTTACAGACACTGAAAATGTTGCACACTCAAGAAAGGCAATATAATTTAACATTCACAAGCAAACACGTTTTCAAGCTCAAAAGCTATTAACAATGACCTCAGGTCATCAAGGTCATGACCCCACAGATTACACACACATACTGGAACACAGGTTTGTGAGCATTGAGAGTTTTGTCAAATTTCTGTCTTCAAAGAATTAAAGGCAATATGCTGATGTCAAACATATGAAAGCATCAGCATGAATCTGGACAAAATGAACATGGTTTTTAACATATACTAAAGGGACTAAAAGAGAGCGTGACTCTTCCGCTGTACAAAGAATTAAAGTCTAGAAACCTGGTGGGTAGACAAAAGCCTCTTGTTCAGCAACTGCTCCCTACAGCAAAGGGATTAAGCTTTGAGAACTCAGGATTGAGTTTAGCCGTACCGTCACATCTTCTCATGTTTAAAGTAGACCTCATGGAGAACCAGACAGGTGCACTGATATGCAGCTTCCACTCATTGAAAGGCAGAATTTAAATCACACATGCTGTAGTTAGGAATTCATTCTCAGCTCATTTTTCCACTAAAAAACAATGTAGCAGAACAGAATTGATCTCTCCACTGTAATAAAGAGATAAATTGGATGATAATGCCACCAAGGCAAGAGCAGTCAGGTCCCTCAATCATGTCCCTTGAGACTCTCACACCTATTAACCTTTAAAATAAGAGATGTAACTACTCTTTTCTCTCTGTTCCCTCTCCTTCTAGTGATGGATGTTATTGCCAATTGGATGGGCAGCCCATGTAGACCACTGGGTCCTGACCTCAAAGATTGAGTGTGTCTGTGCCGTATGAAATCATTACTGGCTACATTCACACAGACTGAGTTTGGACTGACAGATCAATGTATTGAAGTCTTATCATAACTGGCACAACAATATTTGAATGCTTAATATTTAGGTGCATGGATCAGCAGCTGAAGTGGACTATATAATTAATTAAAGATACATTACCATTCACAACTATTGTGTGCATACTTTAAAAAAAAAAAAAAGAATGCATTAAATAAAAAACGTCAGAAGTTGCATTGTTACAAAAATTTCAAATTCAAATAAATACTGCTCTTTTGAACTTTTCAACGAATCTTTCAAAAAAATGTTTTTCACCAAAAATATTAAGCAGAAAAACTGTTTTCAACATCGATAATAATAAGAAATATTTCTCGAGCATCAACTGAGCATGAATGATTTCTGGAAGGGTCATGTGACACTGAAAGCTTTGCCTCAGGAATAAATTACATTTTAAATTAGAAATCAGTTATTTAAATTGTAATATTTCACAATATTACTGTTTTTACAGTTTTCAATAAAAATTTGACCTTTGATAAGTATAAGAAACCTCTTTCAAAAATATTTAAAAATCTTACAGACCTCTTATAAGTTTTGACCATTAGTGTATACTGTGGAAAGACATTTCATCAATAAATTAAAAGGCTTATTGTAGCTTATTGTAATGAACTTTCTGTAAGATTAGATTAGGTCAGAGAATTAATACAAATTAAACAAAAGAGGCAATACATCCTCATAGTTTAACTGTAATAGATATTGTTGCCCTAAATAACAGATAAGAAAAAATATCTGGGCACATCCCATGATATGATGGGATGTGCCCCCCACCCCAGACACACATGCCATCATATCATCTTGATAAAATAACAGTTATCATAACTCTGATATATGGGTAGATTTACAGTCCCTACTGGCCACTAAAAAGAAAATGAGATGGCACTGAGTCATAATGTGACTCCTCTGAGGACAGCGATTCCTCTAATGCTCACATTTTATTACTCCCTTAATAGTAAGAGTGAATTACTAGTTTCTGTGACTGGCACAGCAACACTGCAAACAGTAAAACTGGCAGTCTGCAGAAGTTTGTGTGTGTTCGTTACCTGTGAGGACCTGTGGGGTGGCTGAGTGGGGTATAGTAGCAGCGTCCTGGGGATTGAACTCATGTCTGGCTCCGGGGTGCTGCTGGGAGGAGAGATGGCTAGGGGTGTCATCAAGCGAGACTTCAGCTAATAACAAAAACACACATCATATTTATTATTATTATTATTAATAATAAGAAGAATATTTTATATGATAATATTTAGATATTTATAAAACATAAATATAACATTCATATTATAATATGAGATTTTTATTATAATAAAAACCATCCCAGTGCATATTTAATATCATATTATTGTTATTATTATTACAGTAATATACATCTATACTTCTTTAAAGGCAGTAAAATATTTTTTTTTTTTTTTTTAAACATGTCTATTATCCTAATCATACAAATAATACTGCAAGGCCAGATATCTAGATATTAATGTTTCCTTTTTAAAGGGGTCATCTAATACGACTTCACCTTTTTAACTTTTGTTAGTGTGTAATGTAGCTGTGTGAGCATAAACAACATCTGCAAAGTTCCAAAGCTCAAAGTTCAATGCAAAGGGAGAAATTGTCTTTTACAGAATTAGCATAGCATCGCATACAGCGAACGGCTCGTAAGGAACTACAACAAAATAGTTCCGGGTTACTGATATCATAAACCCAGATAAACCCCCGCCCCCGGGAACATGCAACGAAGGGGGCGAGGCCATGCTGCGCTGCTTTAGAGAAGAGGAAGAAAACTAGGGGTGCACGTAAAAATCTATTCATATACTGTATGAATCGCGATTCTGTCTTCTAATGATTCGAATGGATTCACAAGTTTCAAAATCAATGTTCTAAAGCAGCGGTTCTCATCCTGTTCCTCACGTCGCCCTCCTCTGCACACGCTCTGCTCTGCATCTCTCTCTCTCTCTCATTCAGACCAGCTCAGCTCAAACTGTTCCATTTATACACTTATTTTCACATAGCTATGACAAGCGTATAAGCAGTAGCATAGTAACAGCGTATCTAAAAGTATGAGACCACAACAAACAAAAAACATAGGCCTACCATTAAAAGCCGTGCTTGCACAGGTTCTTTGCGATCCTCTTCACTAATATCCTCTGCGTCTCAATCAGGCTCAAATTGATAAGCAATATAGAGGACGTCATTGTTTACAATACAACCGGAGCACATGCCGCTGAGCTGAGGGGCGGGACATTTAGACACTCTCTAGAGACGGTTTAGCCAATCACAACACACTGGGCCAGCTGACCAATCAGAGCCCATTGCAAATTTCTGAGGGCGGGCCCTCACAGAACCAGGAAATCAATCGGCCGTTTTTATGCTAGCTGAAAAGCAGTGTACAATACAAAATATGTGAAAAATAATGTGATTTTTTTAAAAACAAAGCATGAACACGTGTTGCTGTGTACCCCATAAACACAATCAAGCCTTCGAAAAAATCCATTAGATCACCCCTTTAAAAATGACATGCTATAATAAAATGAGCAGGAACAATCCAGACCAACGTCTCTATTTGTTCTCTACTTAGTGACTCACACTCCATTACAATGAAATCACAAAATAAAATGCAGCCAAATACCACCGTTTCTGTTATACATCAAGTAGCAAATTTGCTTGGTTTATTTAAAAGCTTTTGAACCTGGGACGACTCACATCAAAAGCAAGATAAATGAGACTGGACCATATCTTGCCTAGGGCACCAAATTTTGGGGTTCCCCATGTCCAAAATCCCTATTTAACCCTTTTTACACAGAATGTGTTAACAATTTCCTGATAGACAGGAAATAACCCTATTAAGAAATCGTAAATGACGTAAAATATGTGTTTTGGAAGATAAACTCTCCCTAACACTGATAAAAAAGCAATAACCATCAAGTTTAGGTTAAGCAAGAATATATTTGCACTATGTCTACAAATCTGCTAACATGCACACACATTGTGGTAGCGTGTTGCTCTTTAAATCATCAGCAGCGACATTATGAGGCTTGTGCTCAGGCACACGGCTAAAAATAACTCAGCAGCAGCAGACTGCAGATACATCAGTCAAAGACCAACCACCCTATCACCTCCTTCTCTCATACAGTCAACATCAGATGGGCCTACCTACAAAGCATTACTCTGTTCCTCTAGCTAAAGCTTCATAAGTGTTACACACGCACCATTATGCAGTCAAATGCACCACTTGATGACATTTACGCATTTTGTAGACACGTTTGAACAGTGAAAAGGCCTTATCTTTGTGGCCTACACATGCATGCGCATATTTAAACAGAAACACAAACACTCTGATATTTACTGACCTTAAAGCCAGGCTTCCTCCCTCTCTTCTTAGGCACTTTAATGGGTGGGAGGGATTCTGGGTAGCGACTCTGATATTCCGGGTGCCTCTTTAGGGGTGGGCGACCCCTCTTGCGACCTGGAACTTTTCCACTTGGGGGAGGGAGGAAGGAGGGGCTAATGGCCCCAGGTGATTGCATCTCTACACCCCCTGATTGAACTGATGCAGTAGCAGGAATACTCATCAGACCTGAGAGAGAAAAACACAATCAGAATGTTAAACTGTATTTACATTGATATTTAATCATTTTTAATACAATAGGTCACATGTTGTAAAAAAATTGTCATTCTGCATCATGTGTTGGAGATTTTACTTTACAAATACATTGAATTGTATAAGGAGTACACGTGTCTACTAATTAGATAATTATAAGTTATAAACAAAACCAAGACAAAAACCACAACTTTTTAATATCCAACCATAAATTCATCATAAAACTCTTCAACACACCACCAACCAAAACACGCATACACAGAAATATATGTAGTCAAGTATGAAATTTTGGGTTCCCACACCTTTAGACCAATGAATTTCCATGATTTTTCATTCGTCAGTCATTCGTGATTACTGGATAATTTTAGTAATCTGAAAGAAAAAAAT
Source organism: Spinibarbus caldwelli (assembly GCA_039654775.1). Classification (NCBI taxonomy): domain Eukaryota; kingdom Metazoa; phylum Chordata; class Actinopteri; order Cypriniformes; family Cyprinidae; genus Spinibarbus; species Spinibarbus caldwelli. The sequence goes on along the minus strand of CM077240.1, from coordinate 22,791,895 downwards.
ATATAAAAATAAACAATATAGCAATTTTAGCTGAAATTTAGAACTGAGCATAACTATAGAAATTAGAATAGTGTATAAGAAAAGATTTTATATATGTGACCCTGGACCACAAAACCAGTCATAAGGGTCATATTTTTTTTAATTGAAATTTATACATCATCTGAAAGCTGAATAAATAAGCTTTCCATTGATGTATGGTTTGTTAGGATAGGACGATATTTGGGTGAGTCTGAGGAATCTGAGGGTGCCAAAAAATCAAAATATTGAGAAAAATCGCCTTTAAAGTTGTCCAAATTGAGTCCTTAACAATGCATATTACCAATCAAAAATTAAGTTTTGATATATTTTCAAAATATCTTCATGGAACATACTTTACTTAATATCATAATGATTTCTGGCTTCAAAGAAAAATCTATAATTTTGACCCATACAATGTATTGTTGGCTATTGTTACAACTATACCCGTGCTTCTTATGACTGGTTTTGTGGTCTAGGGTTGCATATATATATATATATATATATATATATATATATATATATATATATATATATATATATATATATATAGTAGCTGATAAAATAGTTTAAAAATGAACTTAACTACAGAAGAAGATATTATCTATTGAACTTTCAATTATACTTTGCATTTTATTTATTAGGATTTTCATTTCCATGTCTTTTCCAGGGGCTAGAAATCACACTTTTAAGATTCCCTGATATTTCCAGGTTTTCTATGACCGTGGGAACCCTGGAATTTCCCTTTCCCTTAATTCACAGAAAACAAACATCAAACCAACCAAAACCAAAACAGTTTGAATTCAAATAACAGTCAATGTTTTAACATATTCATTCTGAGATTTCAACTCAAACACATGACCACAGCTCAAACACTGCAACCTGTAGTGCAACCTGCAAACTAGCAGCTGTTCCTGGAAAGATCACAGTGAAACAAACAAGATAAGAGTACTTAGTACTACAGCAATGCTGTCCAATTAAAAAAATAGAAACAATGCACAAAAAAATATAACACACAGACCATCCATAATTACATATTACCATCATATTTATTGTGTAATTACCTGAAAAACATACTTCATAAACCCTACACATATGAAACTGGGCTGGTATGAATTATTTAAAGAACAAAAGCTTGGTGGTGAAGCTGTGAGGTGGCCTACACTGTGCAGACTGTGGAAGAAACAGACACTGAGCCACATTAAAGCATCTTCACTATCCTCCGCTCTTCCACCTCTCTCTCTCTCTCTCTCTCTCAGTCAGTCCCCCTCCCCCAGTCCTCATTCACTCTCATCCCCTCCCCCTCCAGCTGTGGCGCCTGGCCTCAAGATCAGCCCTGACAGACGGCTTCCCCTGCTCTCCTCCTCTCTCATCCTTCCTCTTTAAGTATTCCCTGGAACTCTGTTAAACTGGGGCCTTTCGAGGTGGAATTTTAGGATCTAATTATTTAATTATGATTTCTTGGACAAAGAAATTAGTAATACATATTATGAATTACCTCTCATAACTACAGTTAAAATAATAATAATAATAATAATAATAATAATAATAAAATTGGGATAATGATTGATCATTTTAATTATTATGCTACCTTCTAATTATTTGTATTGATTCTGTGACTAAATACACAGAACATGCTACTTTCATATTCATTTTTAAAGGGTGGGTAATAAATATGCATTGCAATATGTGACCTGTATTCGCTGTGCATAGTCTGTAAAGACAATAGACACTTTGAAGCTCAGCTGTGCAAGCAAAGATAATAAAATAACATGAATCTACTTTTCCAGATAAACATTCATGAGACTATGACAAATAGTAAGAATACAAAAAGTTATCTGCACAAAACATCAAGTAGCACATTCCACGTGATACATTATAAACGAAATATAAAGGAATCATCTATTTTAGTTATTATTACTTGTTTACAAGACAAATAGGGATGACCCCAATTTCAAATTATATTCATATGCACTTTCTAAACATCAGATCATTTCCGCTCACCTGCGCGCTCTCTCTCTCTCTTTCTCTCTATCCCATGCATCAGCCAGGCCATGCGTAATTACATTAATCTATTTCTCAGATTTCAGATTTTATCCTACTTCCAATGACAGAAAACCGGTGCCCGGCAAAACGTCCAGAAAGCAGCCTGAGAGAGAGAGAGAGAGAGAGCGCCATTAAAAATAGAGCGTCAAAAATAGAGCACCGTTCCACATGCGCGTGTTCATGTTTACGAGCAGCGTTACATTGCGCGAGGTCTTCCTTCCTTATCTCCTAATCTCACTGCGAAATCAGTGGCACGTAAACACATTTTAAATGTATGAACACTCACCGAGCTCTCAGCGCTGGAGCGGAATCGTTATCAGCAATGTCAAGAACAGCGTCTCAAACTCGCTTCCGTGCCTCCGTCGCTTCACAGACCGGCCGCTTCTGAAAGCCCCGCCAGCCCTGAGAGCCACGGCGCGCTCCCGATACCACCGCGCGCTCCGCAGCCGCTACTTCGTCCCCTTTCTGTCGTCATGGCAACTAGGCGCCTAACATCCTCCCTTTGCCATAGTCATAAACTGATGCAGAGCCTGCGGAATAATTTACACTACAGCAGCGTTTAGAGCAGCCAAGACTCCCAAAACGCTATGCCCACTGCCAAAAGCGAATGGGGCTGAATTTTGTTTACTAGCCCACTCATGATTTAAACAGTTTTTCTATGACACATTTTATTCGATTTCCTTTTTGGACATTTAATAATTAATATAGCCTACTGTAAATTTAATAGCCTAAATAATGAATTTTATTTAAAAAAAAAAAAAAAAAAGTAGAAATGTAGCAATATTAAAAAAATAATAATAAATTATATATATATATATATATATATATATATATATATATATATATATATATATATATATATTACAAATAACAATGTTCAATACATAAATCGGAATTTCCTGATTCTCAGTGCAGGTTTAAATCTACAGGATAAACTAGAACAAATCGCCAGCCTAGTTGTATAGTGAGACTTTAAAAATCCTCAAAAAAAAAAAATTTTAAAAGGGACGCATAAATTATGCATGCGTTTTCTCACATTATGTGGGCATGAAACCGATTTCGAGTTCTTTCTCAGTGTTTAAATAATGTAAACAAATTCTGCAGACAACTACACCGCTAAATAAATAAATAAACAAACAAACAAGCTGGTATAGATTACATTTATATAAATAAAAAAATATATATTTTTTAAAAGATAACATGTAATTGTAGGCTACTGTAAAATATCGTAAAACGAAATAGAAGTAAAAAGTATGAATTATACCTTAAAATTACTGACATATTTAACAAGACAATATGTATACTTTTTGCAACAAACAGATTTTAATAGTTCAAACAGAGTGTTGTTATATAATTTAATGACACTTGAGGATTAGTAATTAATATCTAATAATGTAAAATATTTGTTTAATTATTAAAGGAAAATAAATAAATAAATGCCTGTCCCCAGCTCTTGAAAACACTATTCTCATTTAGGTAAATTTTATACAAAGGACAATACTCCATATTTAAACACCCTAACTTGCATGTAATCACATTGTCTGAAACAATTTTTATAGAAGCTTGGAGAACAATATTTTAACTGATGTATGTAACATTAACAATATCTCTGAATAATTGTGGTATTATCGAGCTATATATATATATATATATATATATATATATATATACACAGGAATACGCTGCCCCTCTTTTATTAAAATTCAGGTGCTTTATTGTGAATCATAGAAGGCTCACCACCACTTTATATTTTAGTAAGTAGAATACTATCAAATAAATCACAAAGTGTTTCATGTGCACTGACACACATATGTCATATAGATTTAAATAACAGAAACACTGTGATTTTAATGCCACAAACAGCATAATAAAATCCAAGAAATCAACCAAATGAAAGATCACATGTCCAAAAACTCATACAGGCCACATTAAACAGAAAGGCAAACCAGAAGAGATATTGAACTCATCTATTATCAACAACACAAACACTGAACCATCAGCACTTATCAGCATTGCCTGAATGCTTCTGAGCACAAGCCATAATAAGGCACCTTAGTTTCATCAGTTTTCACTTTGCTATAACAATAACTCATCAGTGGAAGTGTTAGTCACTTGTCTTATGGTCACTGAAAAGGTTGCTTCACTGACCATGGAGTGCATATACTACATGCATTCAACCAGACAAACTAAAGCAGATGATTTCAAAAGGTGCCTTTGGTTAAAGCCCCCAATTCTTGGTCTTATCATTGAACTAGAGGATCTCAACACTGCTCTGAAAGACCGAGTCCTAGCACTGTACAGAGTAAAAGAAGCTTCCTCCTTCCCTTCTGACCCCCCTCAGAAGAACGCTGGGAATGTGTAGCACTCCCTGAGTCTGTGGTGTGTGTGTGTGTGTGTGTGTGTGTGTGTGTTTGGAGGCGGGGGTGGGGGGGGAGGTCTGGCTCGTGTACCACACACACTCACACACTGTCACATACTGGCGAGTGTACAGACAATGTAGTCATGTATGTGCTGACTTGCTCTGTCCAGGATAATGTTGTTAGATACACAAGCAAAAGATTAACCACTATGTAAGCTGGACAGTGAAATAAGATTCAGGAAAAGTGTTCGTATGAAAAGGTTAAGCCATTGGGCAGTGAGGCAATAAATTACATTTTAGCCCCTTCTATATCAGCACTTCGCTGCTACAAGAAAACTACAAGTACTATAAAAGTACCATCACAAAGCACACACATGTTGGGTTTCCATGTTTTATAGGGACATTCCATAGAAATAATGATTTTTATACTGTACAAACTGTATTTTCTATCACTTCCCCTACCCCTAAATCCAACCCTTACACAAAACTTTCTGCTATTTCAGATTTTCAAAAAAATATTTTTCTAAATGATTTATAAGCCTGTTTCCTCATGGGGACCATAAAATGTCCCCACAAGGTCAAAATGTACTGGAATATCCTTGTGAGGGCATTTGGTCCACATAACGCAGGGAATATGAGGACCACTCATACACACACACACACACACACATACACACTCTTTCACATGCCGTTTATCAAACAGATCTGTCCTTGACCTCCCACATGGATACTTGCATGTGATAAACTGCTTCCAGGTCAACTGAAGGTCAAGCTAATTGTCTTTCAAGTCTAACCACACACACACACACACACACACACATACATGCACACAAACAAACAGAACTGAAACAAAACAGTTCAATTTCAGGATCATCATGCCATAATTTGCTGTGGAATGAAAATATATAGGCCTATATATAATAAAAATAAATTTACTGCTAAATACATAAATTATAATATTACAATATTATAAAATGTGTAAAATATAGTTAGGATGTGAACCTTTAACAACAGAGTCACATGCTTTGAAAACAACAAATGGATGATCACGTGAACACAGAAACAACAGCACCAGCAAAGTTCAAACTACAACAGACGTACACAAAATCAAATGGGTCATCAGCAAGATCAATAATCAATCTGGGTTGCTATAACAACAGCACTTGCCAATGCAGAAATAAAAGCCAGCACAGAAAGAAAGAAAGAAAGAAAGAAAGAAAGAAAGAAAGAAAGAAAGAAAGAAAGAAAGAAAGAAAGAAAGGTTATTATCTTTGGGACTTGTGAAGAATCTTGCTGGCAGAGCACTAGCTGCTATCACAGAAATCACATCCGCTCCCATGGCTGACTGACAGTGGTTTCTAGGGAGCAGCCATACTGGCCACTAAGAGGACACAAACCACAAACAAAAAGCAAACTCATGGAAACTGTGCTGGAAACCCAGCTATCCTGACACAAGTATTCACCAAACCAAAGCCTCCATACAAATCACTTATACAAGTTTTGCTTCAGTACCTAGATTTAACACTAGAACCAAGTGGTGACCTAACACAGCATCAAAATGGTTTAGAATACAAAAGCATAGAATATGACCTATCAGCTGAGAACCAGTGAAATATAAAACGACTGTCTCTCTGGACACTGCACTCTGTGAAATACATTTAGACAGCCTGACGCAGAGCTGGGCTCCATTCACCCATCCAGCTGATTGCTATATTTAATTTCTAATTATGCCTGGAATACAGAAGCCAATAAATCAAAAGTTAATTAAAGTCATGGATTCATCTTTAGTGGCAACTCAATCATCTCAAACCCATTAACACTGCAGATGAGGGACAACTACTGTGTGTGTGTGTGTGTGTGTGTGTGTGTGTGTGTGTGTCTATGTAAATGAATGAGAAAGAGAGGAAGATGGACAAAAGCCTGAAGCGTGTTACATTACCTTAGTTTAAAATGTTTTGGATTTTTAGTTTTTAATTCACCAAGAAAAAAAATGGCATGTGGAGTCAAGTAAACAATTTTCTATCATTATTGTTACTATTTTCTGACAAGAACAGCATACAGTAATCTAAATACCTCATTGCATTCAGATTTAAAGCATAACTGGATTCAAAGCTAATTGTTTAACTAGCATTTTATAATGTTCACACACACTAATGTTAAACTACCAATTTGACATGTCGACAAAATGCTGCTTTGACTGGAACAAAAGCTCTAGGTGAACTAAACAGAGAACCATCATCAATTTTCTGGTTTCAAAGTCACATGCACGGAATTGCCTGCAGCCATTGACTGGAAATTATACCTAAAACATTCCCACTGATTCCACACATGCACAAAACGTGCAATACAATGTGCACTCACACACGCATATCTACTAACTCAAACCAAAATAACAAAAGAAAAAAAAGCAAGCAACTCCAGCCAACGCCTAGCACAGAGGAGGGGTTTTGTGAAGAAAGAAAAAAAAACTGTGTTACCCCTCACAAACAACAGCAAGAAGTTATTTACTTCATACATGGCACGTTGCCATAGCAACAGACAAGGGAACCCTGATACTAAAGACCATATGATCTAAATATAAAAAATAGCACCAAAAATCAGTATATGTGTTAGACCATTATAGTGGTGTATACTATTTCCCCCCAAAAAGCAAAAAACTGGAAAGAACATCTGTCTTTCTTCATACACAGCATGAGAATAGTGACTGCAAAAATTAAGAACAAAACACATTAATCTCCATTAATCTTTTTGGAGCCAAGCAGTGCTGAATCCCATGGTCCAATGTAATGAACAGAGGATCTTCTCACTCTTCCTTTCTTTCTGTCTATCTTATCCTCACTAATACTGTTTTTTTTTTTGTTGTTGTTTTTTTTTTCCTTTTTGTGCCCAATTATTCTATTCTCATATCTTTGCAGGTCCTTTTCACCAACTGGAAAACCATCTAAATCCCTCTTAATGATGGTAAAACCCTGAGTATTAAACAAACAGGTCTCTGTATGCAAAAATAGTATTTTATACACTGTCTATAGATCTGACCTTTTTCAGTCATGAACAGGAAGTGAGGAAACAGCATCAAGAATGCTAATATAACTCTTAGTTTAGGCTTATGCCGATAGACGGTAGTATCGTGTATCGACGATAGTCAGAGATACCTGATGCCTTTGACGATATCAAGACAATTATTATTATTATTATTATTATTATTATTATCAGGCTAGTATTATTATCTAATTACTATTTGAGCATATTTGTTCCACTGTATTTCTTTTTACACGTTTTTACAGTGTTGCGCGTTATAATCAATCATAATCAATAATTCCATTCTTATGCTGATGATACTCAACTATATATCTCAATAAGACTAGATGAAACTTCTAAATTATCTAAGCTAACAGAGTGTTAAAAATGTAAAAGATTGGATGACCAATAATTTTCTCCTATTAAATTCAGATAAGACAGAGATATTAATTATTGGACCAAAAAACAGTACACAGAATCTATTGGATTACAATTTGCAACTAGACGGATGTACTGTTACTTCCTCTACAGTCAAAAATCTGGGTGTTATATTAGACAGCAACTTGTCTTTTGAAAATCCAATGTTACAAAAACAGCATTCTTCCATCTTAGAAACATTGCCAAGCTACGAAACGTTATCTCTTTCCGATGCAGAAAAGCTAATTCATGCATTCGTGACTGGACTATTGTAATTCACTGCTAGCTGGTTGTCCTGCATCTTCAATAAACAAGCTACAGGTAGTCCAAAATGCAGCGGCTACAGTCCTTACCAGGTCAAGAAAATATGATCATATTACCCCAATTTTACAGTCTCTGCACTGGCTACCTATTAAGTTCCGCATCAGTTACAAAATATTATTACTTACCTATAAGGCCCTTAATGGTTTAGCTCCTGCGTAACTAACTAGTCTTCTACCACACTACAATCCATCACGCTCCCTAAGGTCGCAAAACTCTGGACTTTTGGTAGTACCTAGGATAACAAAGTAAACTAAAGGAGGTAGAGCTTTTTCACATTTGGCTCCCAAACTTTGGAATAGCCTTCCTGATAATGTTCGGGGTTCAGACACACTCTCTCTGTTTAAATCTAGATTAAAGACACATCTCTTTAGCCAAGCATTCACATAATGCATCTAATAATCTTGTACTGGAGTTATATCTGATCAAACGCAGATTATTATTCTTTAGCTCAGGTTGAACAAATCATTTTTGCTTGGATGGACCAGCAGCTACGCTAATTATGTCTCTATTTGTTTATCTGTTTCTGCAGAATAACTAGGAATTACACAAGCTTCAGTCTGGATCCAACCCTTAAATGATCTGAGATGACCAAACACCTGAGAAGAGATGATGCCAACCCCTCAGAGGATGCCAACCCTCAGACAACATACAGAATTACCAAATTTTGCCATAAGCTAAATATATCAAGTTTCTACAATATATAAATATACTTTGCAACGATCTGTATCGTAAAAAGCGCTATACAAATAAACTTGAATTGAATAATCAATCACACACGATTCCCTTGAGTTCATGAATGCAATGGCCAGTCAGAGGCATTCAGATGAGTCATCTCTGAAACACCGGTGTTTTGTTGTTGAGTGCGTGCCTCGCTGACTGAATTTCGCTCTCTTGCTAATAAAAAAGTTCAGATGTGCGTGCAATGTAAGTATAAGAGACAGCTTCACTGATTATCATGGGAGTGTTTTTTAAACTGCATAAACTTAAGACTGAAGTCATTGATGATGTAGCTGCTGCTTGAATAACTGAGGAATATCAAGACATCCATCTGCTACTTGACTAAAAAGTGTAGTTAACAGATTACACTAACATTAGGCTGAGGTATCCTGGAGTTGGTTCACTCTCCGGCTATAAAACTAAGTAAGTAAACAATTAAATAAATTAGCATGATAATATCATGTATCGGTGATCTCATAGGCTGACGATAGGACTATGGAGCATATCGCCCAACACTATTAGCCATCCACATAAAGCTCTTAGAATTTCCAACAACACCTTGGCAATTCAGGAGCAATCATGGATTTTATGTCTGTTGAACTGCAGTTATTATGAATCAATGTCTTACTTTGAGAACAAGTAGGAGGCGTCCTGTCTCGTATCCGACGCCCACTCTGCGCCTCCTCTCCCAGGTCAACCAGTTGCCAAAGGCCCCTTCCCCTGTCGTCACGGCGATCAAGGCGAAGGCGGAGCCTAACGCTCTGCACACCCAGGACACTTGGTATCCAGGAGACAGTGGAATCCTCCAAATCCCTGCCACGCAGTCTCATTCCCACAGCAACTCACACATCGACCAAAACATTACACTGGGAGACACAAACACACACATGTTGAGAACATTAGAGCAGTGTGCATCATACAATTCTCAGCTACACCGCTGAGGGACATATATTGTTTTTTTAAGGTAACAAGTTGTCTAACATCAGATTAGAACAAAATTACCAATGAATGTTCAATTCCACCACTTTCTGAGTAGAAGAGTGGAAAAAACAGACTGCAGCATCTTATTGTCATCATCAATTTTAAAATTTATACTAAGACTGGGAATTTAAAGGGATCTATATTCACAAATCTTTCAAGATTTGCAATTGAAATGATACATTCTTACTATTCTAACTATTTTTTTATGGATATAATACATCCTAACTATTTTCCCCCAGAAAGTAGGTGGTCCCTGAGAAAACAAAATACAGTTAAAAAAAAAAAATTATATTATGATGACAAAATGTAAATTATTATATTATATTATTATATGAAATTATGATGACAAAATTTAAATTATTATTTTATTATGCATTTATACTTTTGGGGAAAAAAATTGGAGAGTTGCATATGTGTGTGTGTGTGTGTGTGTGTGTGTGTGTGTGTGTGTGTGTGTGTGTGTGTACACATTATTTTTAATAATTTATTTTTTTATTTTAGCAACATTTCTCATTCATTTTTGTTTAAAGTTACTAAACTTCTAAACAAAACAACATTACTAAACTTCAACTAAAATTAAAATGAAAACTAAAAAAAATTAAATAAATTCTAATTTAAAATATGAACAAAATAATCTATCAATGATACTAAATCATGCCAAGAAACGTTCAACATCAAGCTTCAAGAGATACATCAAGGTGGCTTGGACAGTGACCTGAATGGATGTTAACAATGGCTAGTAAAAAAAACTAATAAAATAAAATATAAATAAAATAAAATATAATAGCTATCCAGTCTATGACTGATTATTCTTTGTGTTTCTAGTTCAAATAATCCATATAGACATACGTGTAAGGTAGGGTAAACCAGCTTTATCTGAGCTACATTTGGACTTGGGTAACAAATTCCAGCAGCTTTAAATACCCACCAGAATTCCAGTTTCACACATAAAGCAAGTACAAGTACCATTTGAAATGTAAGGGATGATTTCATTAACCCTAAATCAGGGTATTGAAGGAGTTATTGGATTAGAGTTTCTCAAGCATCTTTGTCAGCACAATAAACGATCAGACCACTGCTTTATTTGGCAAAAGAAAATATCTTGGCAGCCATTCCTGACTCAATCACTGGATAGGCATGTTTGTTATTCAGCCGAGTGGTGATGCAATGCATCTTCAAAGTAAAGGTGACTCAAGTGGTCAGGACATCACACACACACATACCACCACCACCACTACAGCCAACTGTGGATTTCAAAATGGTCAAACCAAACATGTAATGTAAATGAGTTTCTCCACTGCAAAGTTACAGTATATGTCCCTGTGGAATGAAGTCAATTTAGAAATCTAGTAATTTAGTACAAGAAGCCTTAATAAAATTCAAGTTTGTAATATTACTATACACAAATGTATATATGTAACAACAACCTCTTGTATCATCTGCACTTATTCTACAAAACACTCTCTAAAAAGTGAAGGACTTCCTAGAGGTTTGTAAACTCTGACAATTTCTATTCTGCATATTAAGGTCTCTCAGATTTAAGTCTTTTATAACCACAAATAACCATTTCCATTCCTTTCAGCAACAAAATGTGCAGCATGAAAATCAGATGTTGAATTTGGGTTTTAAAAAAAGCAATGAATTCAACTGACCAAAAGAAAATTAATAATAAAAAATGAGATGCAAATTAGCCAACTGTGCCAAACAGTAGAGCTATTGTTAGGAAAATTGGACTGGAGGAGAATGGATGATTTTTCACCACACAAGACAAAAAAAGTCTTGCCTTTTAATAACTATCCTAATTCAAGCATCATTTAAGCCATTTTTTTTTTACAGTCTTCAGAAGAAAGCTAAGCATTTCAATCATTTAAATTCATGGCACAACTTTTTCCATCCAAATGTAGTTTAAAGTGAACCATATTCCAACCTAGTTCTCAACCTAGTCCATTTCCAAAGCTCACTCATATGGTTTTAATTACACTTTAATGTGTTCTGATTTCCAGCTTGGAGAAACATTTGATATATAAAAAAATAAAAATAAATTAAAAAAAACCTTGCTACGTGTACTGCGTTAAGCTAACTGAGACTTATAGCACTTGCATATCATCGCTCTTTTGATTTTGATTGCTTTCATTGTCTTCATTTGTAAGTCGCTTTGGATAAAAGCGTCTGCTAAATGACTAAATATTAAAATGTGCATCTTAATGGAAAAAGTCAAATCGCTGCTGATTTGTAAGGTATTTCAAAAGTACTGCAGCATTTGATAGAGCATTACACTGTATTGCATCTTTAAAGTAGTTAATAGTATGTATATAGAGTGCACAGCAAAATAGTCCTACAATATATGTTTGATTTTTCAATTGAATCAATGGTTGCTAGTCTTTGAATGTAAGTGAGATAACTCCAGGAAAACACTGTGCAGTAGTCGAACAAAGGGTTGTAAACAGTGATCTATGGAAGTCATTTCACCAGGGGGTTTGAGTACTCCCTAATACTGAACTATTCCTATGTAGTTTAATGAGAGTAATGGGACCCAGCTGATATGAGCCAGTCATTTCACACCCTGAGAGCCAGTTTACAACTGAACTTCCTTAGAGAGCTGTGCTTCACTATCACAAAATCAAACCTGAACCCTCTTCCTTTTTAGTTATTACATAATAAATAAAACAGAGATGAGCAATCTGGATGCAGAAGTTTGCATGCTTTGCTCTCACAGTAGACCGGCAGCTGCCCCTGTAATAATGTCTGCCCTTCCAGATAATCCTTTTAGATGAGTGTGTGAGTGGGCCACGTTTGGCCAGTGCTTCATTAGCATTCATCCATATTTTATCATATTTATTCGTATTTGCCCTTGTGCTCTGTAGGCGCAGAGAGGCTTAGGCTCCCCTTGAGAAATTACTTCAGAAGCCAAGAAAGACAGAATCGGAGACACAGACACATTCAGAATTTAAACATTAAAATTCATTTGTGCCCAAGACAAATGCAAACTGACTCTCTTGATTCACATTCACTATATACACACACACACACATTCTGGAATGTTGAAATGACTAAAAGTGCACTCAGTAATTTTTATTAGTTAATATATGTTTACAATCATGACATACACATAGGATGAAGACTCTATCAATGGCCTAAAAAAGCAGTTTTATTTTACATTGAGGGGTCACATAATCAAGGCTGACATGTTAAGATTACATGTCAATACGCAATATGCTAACTTAAAGTTGATTTTTAAAAACTAACTTAATGTCTTAATTTAATAACACCGTTGATTGTAATTTTAATAAAATCACAAAAATATCATCCATTTTTAATGCTGTAAATTATAATGCTGTGATGCATAAATTCATGTATAGTATTTACAGATTAATGATTTTAGTTTTTAAGATTTAATTTTTGGTTTATTTAGGAAAATTTTTTTAAATATATTAAAATAGACAAAAAAAAAAATGGCTTATGATGAATTTAACAAACCCTTTACATCCAGAATAGACATGCAACAACAAAACCTTAACAAAAAACTTAAATAACCCAGAGCAGAGCTCTGCCTATCTGTGTCACTGTGCTAGGTTGAGTCAGCAAAACAAGAAGACTGAATTTCATTCTGGATGACATTCAGCGAGAGATATTCAAATACACTTTACTTTAGCTTTACTGTAGTGTTTCAACAACAGGAGACATATTTGAATATCTCAGTTAAAAGTAAGAGGTGGAGCCAAGGGGTAAAAAGCAAGATATAGAAGGACGTCGCATGTGAAAGTGCCACTTAGAGGCGATTTCATGTTTTTTCAAAGTAGAGCAATCAAAAACAGGGAGGGTATGTGAATAGTGAATAGTGAGGTCATGTGAGAAAGGTCTTGTTAACAGACATAAAAACAGGGGAGTTCATGGTGAGGATCATCAAAATGACCTTCAGGTTCAATGAAATTTCACCCAGCTAAATCTCAATCGTAATCATACTCTCAAGAAACACTTCAGAAAATTGCAGAGCTCATATCAGCACTTGGAAAGGCACGCTGTCTATCAAAAAAAAAAAAAAAAAAGATTAGCCACTTTTGGGCCAATTACTCCACAATCAAGTCTATTTCAGGCCCATTTTCAGACCAGGAAGGAGTGTGAATTTTAATGTACCATGTGTGGCACTCTATAACATCCTGCTGATATCTCTGATGCCTCAGCACAAGGTCAACAGAAAATTATTTATCTATCGTTCAGCGGTATTTCCTCACACGAACCATACCATAAACTGTAAAAGGGCAGGGCTGTTTTTGCATGACCCTGAAGTGCTCTGTGACTGCAGTGTGTTTTTCTAACCTTGTAACCAAACACACTTTCACACAGTTCATCTCTAGTGGCTTATTTGGTTCAATAATAAAGAATGTGTGTATCCACTTATTCACTCTGACACAGTGCCTGAGGGTCTGTTAATACACACACCACTGCATTGTGTATGTGTGTGTGGGTGTCAAGGGGGAAAAAGACCTTCACAGGAGTCATTTCAAGCATGCTTAATCCCTGAAGTTGTTCTTTTCCAAAAAACATTACTTGAGGATTAATAATTATGACTATTAGAAATCAGGACCGCAAGTTTCATGTAATGAAAAGGTGCAATGGAGAATAAGAAATTATGGCCCATAAATGACCCTGACAATTCATTACTTTTTTGTGTCTACAAAATCTGTTTGCTTAGCTGAAAGCAATAAAGCAAAATTATTATCAGCTTTCTTATTCACAAATCTCATCTCCCCAAGGCTCAACTGCAGTCCTTTAGTATTTAAGGAAAATTGCCAGCAAAACAAAAGCAAGCACAGGTGGGGCAGATAGGTTGTCCCAGCGGACTAGAACACATAAACAACCCTACCCATAGGAAATGTTTATTACTCAGAGGTTGATCCTTCATAAATCATAATCTGAACAATGTTTCATTTAATTATCATCTTTGCCTCAGTTTTCCCAAAAATCATTACAAGAAATAAAAAATAGTCACAAATTGGACAATTTTTAGTACAAAGCATTAAAATTCATGTGGATACATGGCTCAGATAATTTGATCATTAATCTTTGCAATCATTAATCTGCAAATCAGAGACATTGCTGAGATGAGATCTCATGTGAGATTGCTGGGGTCATTTTTACAGCATAAAATCTGAGAAACAGGAGACATAAGGTGTTTTTTTTTTTTTTTTTGCCATTTAAACTCATTGCTGTCTAAGATAAACAATGTAGATCTTAAGAAGATGCCATCTGTGATTTTTATTTCGGGTGTAATCAAAAACTGATCTTCAGATAAAATATAAGATTTTACAATACAATATTCATTAAAATTAGGAAACTATACTGACATAAATAAATAAATAAATAAGCAAGCTACTCTGCGGAGTATTTAAAAGTATAAAAACATCAAAGATGTCATTAAAATAATCTGTTAAGCTAAAATATAATGTTGCATGATACAATATTTCATAAAATTAGGAAACTGTACTATAAATAAATAAATAAATAAATACGCAAGCTACGCTGCAGTGTCTAAAAGTACCAAAAAAAAAATCGAAGCTGTCATTCAAATCATCTGTTTTTTAATTAAAGACTTGCACCAACGTAGATCTCAGAGTGATATCAATAAGTGCAAATCTCATCTCAAGATCGTCTAAAAATAAACAGACGTGTAGCCTACTGAACAGTAAGTTATCACAATTAATACAGCATATCTGTTGATTAATCACCAGTCAGACAATATCGCAGTGGCCATTTCATATTTGCATCGACGAATGACACTGACATCAGCAAAGATCCACCTGGAAAAGTCAAAATGATTTACCTCTGCTTGTCGACGGCTGCAGCGCTTAGATTGTCGCCTGTCGGAGTCGTGCAGAACAATTTAGCCCAGCTGCAGCAGCTGGACTGCGGGCTCGATTTTCCTCCCGCGCCGCCGGTGCAGAAGTGAAGTCGCGCGAGGACCGCAGCCAGGGCTCCGGGAGCAAAAAAACAGCCGGTTTTGCTTGCACGCAGACACGGTGCCAAACTGATCCGCACCCCGGGGATCTAATTAAATGCCAAGCCACGGGGGCGTATGGTGAAACGTTTATATATTTCGCCTAGGTATGCAAAACGATGAAGAGTAAAACACCCACACAGGATATCCGACTGTATCCCAAAAATCTATTGCATGAATACTGCATGTGTGTGTACGGTGCGGGAAATCTCTCCTCGGTTCTTGGGTTTTGGAACAAACCCACTTGAGCCCACATAAAGCTTGTTTGTGAAATTCCGTGGAGGATTGCGGGCTATTTTAAACAGTGTTTCCGATTAGGCTATATTCGCTAACAAAGCAGTGTGCAACGTTTCTCAATTTAGGATTATAAACTGTTGTTTTATATTGTCCACAGACTCATAAGTAGCCTAATAAAATACAGAAGACCCAGTGTAATTTTATTTGAACTCTCGTAAGAACCCATTGCATAAAACAAGGCCACTATAAATAGGCTCATCAATTTCGTTTTTTAATAAACCGTAATAGAACATAGATCTTTTTATTTGAAATTCAATGAAAATTTTATTCTAAATTCATGGTAGGGTGTGTATAGCCTACCATGAATTCAAAATTAATTTAATTAATTAGTCCGTCTTTTTGTAAGATCTCAGTATGTTTAAGACCTCAATTCACGGTGATATGGTTAAGCTGAATGTTAGATATCTGATTTTTTTATTTATTTAATTTTTTTTTTTCTCCAGATTAAAGAATTTTAGTCAGAATGAAAAGGCGTTTCATTTCTTGTCGTTTCATGCATTGAGATTATTAATAATTCTTTATTTATTTATTGAGTTGTTTGAAAATATATGTCACTATTCCTTGTGGCCATGTCTTCAAAGCTATTGAAAATCAGAAGTGTGGAAAAAAAGAGAAAGATTCGCATATGTTGGATTTGGGTGTTGAATATGTATCGCAACCTGTTCGGGACGACACACAAGGTCAGTGGGACGAAAACTGCAGAAATACACTTATATAACGCGTGTCATATAGCCTACATGTGTTACGTGGTAAAAATGAGCAAAATACGACACATATGACCACACACGACTGGACACACATAAAGTCTATATTACCACGAAAATCAGTTTCACATCATGGAGCGAATCTAGTTATTGTATATCTGATCTAAACAACAGCAAACCTAGTTATTTAGCACTTTTTAACATGTTGACGTGTCGCGTGGAGTTCTAACTTTAAACTCTACACTTGACTCTACTCAAGATTTGTTGGTTTAATACATTCATTTCCTTATAACGGCAACCATTGTGAATGAATATGAATTAATCAGGAACATACGATTAAATCTGAGGACGAAAAAAAATCAAGATTCTAAATTGTAAGATGCTTTTAGAGCTTCTAAACAAAATTTAGCTATTTGGGAACAGTTGAATTTCTCATTTAATTCAAATGATTCAAGTCCAACTTGCAAACCTGACAAACATTTACATTAGATATTAGGCTGACAGAAGGGATCAGACTCATAGGGACCCTCAATATAGTTTGCCATAAAGTTCTTTTTCCTTTGTATAATACTTTATGAAAATGTCTTGGGGGAAAAAAAAAAAAAAAAAACCTTTAAAGGGAACCCTGAGTGCCTTCAGAAGAATAAAACTTAGTCTAGTGAGTTCTTGGTCTATAAAACTATGCGTTTATCAAAGAAATATGGAGTTTCAGGTGGAAATATTCAATCGTGTAACCAAAAAGAAAATCTTTTAAAAAGTTATTTTATTTGAAATTATTTAAATACAAATAATATATATTTTCCCATTTACAATGACAGTTTTCTTTTAAACAAAAGTGGCAGATACTGTTTACTAGGCAATTCACCCCTTTTTCTGGCCGGTGAGTTTCTCTGTGTGTTTATGTAGAGACATGATTTCTCATAATCTGTGCACTTCAGTCACAGCTTTCTGTACACAGCATGAATTATGAGGCTACAATCTTTTTGGAACTATAATACTAAAATGTCTATTTATCTGTAAAACTCTTATAATTTGATAAAACTGGTTGTGAATGTGTTACATGCAGCCAGAATGACACTTTCCCTCTGTCAGTAAAGATTGCATTGTTTATGCTAATGAACATAAGGGGGAAAAAAATAAGTAAAAGATTTTCTAATGACATTTGCAGGTTTCCAAAAATGTGTCTATAAAACACATACATTAGCTACTGGGAACAAACAAGAAAATCCAATTTCCTGTCAGAAATTCATGATTTAAAAAAAGAAAAAAAGAAAATTAACCATAAATGCAGAGATTACATTTCATATGCATTTCAAATAATTTCATATCAGTCAGCTTAACCTCTCCCACTAATTGACAAAGGAACAGATCAGACTAATGTTTTCACAACCACTAAATCAGCACTTCCAATACACTATCAGACCTTCCACTGGTGCAAAATAACATTTAAATGGGACGAAAATAATCATATTCACAAAAAAGCAAAATCCTGTCCGTAATTTTTAGCTTTGTTGTCATCCCTCCATGCATTAAACCAACATAAGAAAAACCTGCATAAATAAACACTGACCCTCAATTATTCCCATCACTAATGTTTTGTATCAAACCATTTGCGATATTTGTAGCCACAAGGACATCTGTATATCGAATAAGGCGTTCATATTTGATGAGAGTGGAATGTAAGACAAAATTATATACAAAAAAAAAAAAAAATCAGGCTAAACTATGATCTACAACTGAGGCATTCAGTTCCAAAAGAAACCAGATAAAAACATTATCCTAAAGAGAAGTTTTGATAAGTCTGATTGTGCATGTTCAGGCTATAAACAGCTGTTCTCCTTGTAACAACTGTATTCCGCAACAATGGGAAATTTCCAGTTTACAGTTTAAAAAGTTTGTGGGATGAATAAATCAGGGAGGAAGAAAATTCCAAAACTTGAATTGTCCTAGGGTTTCAAAAAACATAGGCCATGTTATTACATAGTGCCAAGAAACCATCTGATATTGACCTGCTTATTTGTTGAACAGCAGCGACATTAGGAGTTAAATCAGGACTAAACCATAGACCTGGCTGTGGAATGTCTGCAGTCTTTTTTTCGTGAGGCTGAGACAACCTGCGCTTGTGACGAGAAGTTGGAAGAAGTTAAGATAGGCGAGATTTATTATTGTATTGGACTTCCACAGTTCATGACCGTGGAGACAAATTAAGACGCAACCCACAGCGGTGCAATACACCCTTCACCCCGTCATTCCTGCTCAAGCTTAGAACGCACATCCACGTCCTTGTGGTTCATGCTCACTCCAGATTACACGTCACACAGCCTCGTAAAAAGTGGAAAAACCTGGTAAATTTGATATCTAATAAACTACATAAAACTACAAAATGATAAAGTAGAAAACACCCTTGAAGCATAAACAGTGACATTGAAAAATGACAGTGATGAGGTGTGTGATTTTTCAGCGGTACTCTGGTTTTTATTTTTCCGACGCATTGGTTGGTCAGACATCTTTTTTGTCAAGTGGAGAGGAATCTGAAACACAGCTGGACCCCACAAATAACCACTGTGACAGCCCACCGATAATGACTGGATGAACTCAGGGAAAGATAACCAACAGTTCCTTAAGTCTTATTTTGATTGGCGAAATAAAAGGACAGATTTGTGATTCATGAGTGTTTTGAACAGGAACATGGGGCGTCAACGTCCTTGCCTCCTGTTTGCCTCCGGTGTGTGGCGGCCCAGAAGACGGCAATGATCTGGGGCTATGAGTGTGTGTGTGTGTGTGTGTGTGTGTGTGTGTGTGCATGAGTGGGCACATGGGTGTATGAACTGTGCTCAAGTCTGCATGAAATGACTGGTTTAGTCGTTGTCTTCTTCGTCTTCCTCAGATTCCTCAATGCCATCACTGTCCTCCTGGTCATCCTCCTCTTCCTCGGTTTCTGGGATATCCCACTGAGGGTGGTTATCCATTATGGCCTTTGCCTCATGAACCTCCAGCTGAAACAAAAAATTAGTATCACAAAGATTATAGTAAATAAATACATTTATATTAAAATATTATGTGTGTATAAGATGTATACAATATACATTTTTTTTGTTATTTTGTAAAGATATTTACACAGTTTCTTGATCACCAAATCAACATATTAGAATGATTTCTCGTGTGAAACTGAAGAGTAATGACTGATGAAAAATTGGCTTCCATCACAGAAATAAATTAGATTTTAAAATACATTAAAATAGAAAAGTTATTTTAAATTGTAATAATATTTCACAATATTACAATTTACTGTATTTGTCATCAAATAAATGCAGCCTTGGTGTGCATAAGAGACTTTTAAAAAATCATTAAAAAATATATATTATCAACTCCAAACCTTTGAACATGCATCATCTTAAAATATTTTATAAAAATTTTATAAAATGTATAAATACTATAAATAAAATCAATATTTTATTTAAAAAAAAAAAAAAAAAAAACTTTATAAATATTCCATAAATATTTTATAAAACTATGACACAGAAATAAGAAGACATTTCCAAAAAAGAGAGTATAGAAAAATAACTGACCTTGAGTGGCTTGATCTGATCTAATCCCATGAATGAATCTGATCTGAGAATCACAGAATATTGATAGTTTCCGGTTTTGGATGGAGCAGGGAATTTCAGTTCAACCTGAGGCAAAAAGGAAGTTTAGATAATCATTGGTCACTTTAAACAACTCAGCAAAACCTAATACGGAGGAGTAATTGGGAGATATGGGGTGATTTATGACCCTTTTGTTTACATCCTTGCATTCTCATGCTCCTCACAGAGAGGAAGCACTCACTATGTCAGACAGAATTATGACAGGCGTCTGGCTGCTCTGTAACCAGACAGAGACTGCAGTATGGAGGTTGCCTGGCAACAGGCTATGGGTAAAACTGCTGCGCAGGAGACTGTGTAGCTAGTACCATTCAGCCAGTTACACACACACACACACACACAGTAAAACATTCACTCATTCTATTATCTTTCCATTTTACTTAAATTTATTGACAGCACACCATATCGCAATTAATTCTAGTAATTAGTTTTTTCCATTATGTATTCAAGTTCTAAATGCCTTGGTATTTCTATTGTAAGACTTCCCAAAAAAAAACAAAAAAAAAACACCAAATTAATTGACTGAAAATTTCTCCCAATCCTGCAATGGCACAAACTACAGTCATGATTATGAACTAATAAGAACAATAAAGAGATTTTTGGCCTTCCACTCCTTTTCACTAATGACTTTCAATAACCAGTCATTTGTGATTATCATTCTGATTCAGACTGATTGAACCAGTTTGATTTTAATTTGATTTAATTTGATTCACAAACCGTTAACTACAACTATTAAACATTTGGTTGTTTGGCTATTTGAAGTAAATCTTAAATGAAATAAAGTATACATATTAGACGAAAAACTTAGAAAAGCTGCATTTGAAACTAAGTGAAATAAGTTTAAATTGAAGCAAAAAAAAAAAAATAGTAACTAAATAGTAACTAATTAAGTAGAAAGCTAAAATTAAAAATAAAAGTAAATTAAACATAATAGTATTAAAAATGAATTAAAAATAAAAATGACAACTGAAAATATAAAAATAAGGTCACGCTTTACATTAGGTGGCCTTAAATACTATGTACTTACATCAAAAAATAAGTACAATGTACTTATTGTGGTCATATTGTATTGCAAAACACTTTTGCTGCTATTGAGGTGGGATACGGGTAAGGTTAGGGTTAAGGTATAAGGGATGGGTCAACAGTGCAATTATAAATGTAATCACAGAAATTAATTACAGATGTAATTACATACAGGTATTTTAAAAAATATAAGTACAATGTAAAAACATGTATGTACACAATAAGTGCATTGTACCAAATGATTAATTTAAATGTAAGTACACGGTAGTTAAGGCCACCTAATATAAAGTGGGACCAATAATAAAAGCAGATTCAAAATATTTATAAAAAAAAAAATAATAATTATTTACCATGACCAGTCATTTATGATTACAGGAAAAGTTTTCTTTATTTATTCTGATTCACCAATTAATATTTACCAATTTGATCAATTCAAATCACTTCACTTACAAATGGGGTTACTTTAAACAAACTATTAAAAACATTTTGGTTATTTGAATGAAATATGAATATTACACGAAAAACTTATTTAGTTTAATTTAGTAAAATTAGAAAGGTTACCTTGGCAAGTAACTGAAATAAGTTTAAGTTGAAGCAGTACAATTACTAACTGAAGTTAAAGGGAAAAAATAAAGCTAAAACTAAATATTAAATAATACCTAAACAGTAATATTTAAAAAAATAAATAAATAAAATTTAAATATAAAAAAATTAAAACATTAATAAAAACTATAATAGCAAATAAAAAAAAAATACTTGCATTATACTGCTTGCAAATCAAATATCACTTTGATTTGCAAGCACAATTTACTTTGCACAACCTTTACACAAAAGGTTGTCTATCCAATAAAAATATTTTTAAGCAAATGTTGCACAAATTTCCATGACTTTAAGATTATAAGACACTTCCAGGCCCAGGAATCTTGTAAAAACTAAAATTTCACTCCATTGAGCAACACAATTTCCCTCTTTCTATTCCCTCTTTTAACTTTCCCGAACTAAAAAAAAAAAAAAAAAAAAAAAAAAAAAAAAAAGGTGTGGTAAAGCTCAAACAGGTGGATGTCGCCTCACCTCCTCTGTGTCTCTGAGTGTGCACACGTGGTTGGGCATAGACACCAGCGTCTGTTCCTTCCTATCTGCAATGTAGAGCCACCACCACTCCTGCTTCTCCTCAGGGAAGTACAAGCTGTAGACAGGATGTGTGACCTTAGACTTGGTCTCCAATAGTGCCCTTTCACGGCGCTGAATACTCTGTTGTAGTGCCTCCCATTCCTACAGAAGAGACATGCTGGTTATGGAAACAGGGTTCCTACACATTTTCCATTTCAAAATTCCATACTTTCCAGACTCAATTTTCCAAACCTCTCAGTAGATTTTCGGCCCATATTTAACATAAATGGTTCATACAGAACTATTCTCAGCTTTATATTTGGTAAATATTACAGTCATCTATAAATATTTTTATTTTTTCAGGGTTTTTTTCATTGATCTTCTTGAAGTGATAGAAACATACAAGTGAAAATACAGAGCCCTTAAAATAATAATTAAAAAAAATAATAATAATACAGACATTTGCATGCATACAAGAAATTTTTTGTGCCCTCGAGAAACTATTGATGTGCATGGGAATTTTTTTGCATGCTTACACAATTTGTAGTTTTATATAACTAATTTACATTTAGTAATTTAGCAGACACTTTTATCCAAAGCAACTTACAAATGAGGACAATGGAAACAATCAAAATCAACAAAAGAGCAATGATATGCAAGTGCTATCAAGTCTCAGTTAGCTTAACGCAGTGCATGTAGCAAGGTTTTTTTTAAAATTATATAATAAATAAAAAGAAAACAGATAGAATAGAAAAAGAATAGAGCAAGCTAGTATTAGAGGCCTTTTTTGCTTTTGTTAATTGTATAATAGATCAAAAGAAAACAAATAGAATACAAAAAGATTAGAAAAAGCTAGTGCGTTTTTTTTTTAATTAGAATAGAGAGTGCTAGAGTTAGAGGGTCAAATAAAGATGGAAGAGCTGTGTTTTTAGCCGATTCTTGAAGATGGCTAAGGACTCAGCTGCTCGGATTGAGTTGGACAGGTCATTCCACCAGGAGGGAACATTTAATTTAAAAGTCCATGAAAGTGATTTTGTGCCTCTTTGGGATGAACAATAAAGCGACATTCACTTGCAGAACGCAAGTTTCTAGAGGGCACATAAGTCTGAAGTAATGAGTTTAGGTAAAGGGGTGCAGAGCCAGTGGTGGTTTTGTAGGCAAACATTAATGCCTTGAATTTTATGCGAACAGCTATTGGTAGCCAGTGCAAATTGATGAACAGAGGTGTGACGTGCATTCTTTTTGGCTCATTAAAAATTAATCTGGATTAAATGTAAAGGTTTGATAGAACTGGCTGGAAGACCTGCCAAGAGAGCACTGCAATAGTCCAGTCTGGACAGAACAAGAGCTTGAACAAGGAGTTGTGAAGCATGTTCTGAAAGAAAGGGCCTGATCTTCTTGATGTTGAATAAAGCAAATCTGCAGGACCGGGCAGTTTTAGCAATGTGGTCCATTTCCTTTATGCATAATTGCCATCTTGCTATGAATAAAGTGAGAGCATGGATGCACATGAATTAATTAATAGAGATCTAATTATTCAAAATTTGTGTAATAGTAGTACCTCTAATATCAAGGCCTAATGTCCAATTTAGCCTCTGTGGCGGCAGAAAAACCATGACACGAAATGGCGGCTCAGTGTGCATTGTCCTATATGCTAAGTGTAATGGTTTCTCGCACACATAAAAGTCTGTATATTTTTTTATTTTTGCAAAGGTCCTTGAGGCTATGTATTATGGTGCTAAGAATATAATGAGAAGAAACCCAAAATGCTAAATGAAAAAGTGCACCTTGCACCAAGTGCACCAGTTGTGTTTGACAGTCACTAAAGAATCACTAAACAGCTGCCATGAAAACACTTCTTGTATGATAAACTTATTTATTTTCATTAAATTCTTAAATGTCTATTATAAAAAAAAATAAATAAAAAAAAAATAAATAGGGGCAATAGTCTGGAAATTCAAATATTTTTCCATACTCTGCTTTCTTTTTTCCATACTTTTCATGACCTGGAAATTACTTAAATCAAATTCCATACTTTTCCAAACCCCGTAGGAACCAAGGTTATTATTGTTTTGAATTTTTAAATTTGTTATATTTTAATATCGTTTTCAAATTTGCTATAAAATTCAGTTTAGTTTCTATTCGTTTCATGAATATTTTTGTTAGTTTTAGTTTAGTTTTTATTTTGTGACCACATTTTTATTTAGTTTTTATATAGTTTAGTTTCAGTTTTAGTTTTAATTAAAGTTTAGCAGAATTAACAGATCACTTCCAGAGTGCAGATCAAAGAAAGATGTAGGCATAATTTAATCTTATAGTGAGGCAAACGTCTAGCGACACAAAATTAATGCATGCTGAGATTGATTAGATGGTAAAAGTATACAAATATACACCAAAGGAAGCAGTCAAGCCTTTTTACTAATCTACACAATTTGAGATAAAAAAAAAAAAAAGAGATATTTAATATAAAAATAAATGTAGCCTAATTTGGTTATATTAGATGTCTTTTTTCTTATTTAATAATCATGATATTGTAACTGTCGTGTCTTGTTCACTTTTCCGTGAACAGCTGCACATAATTCATAATTGGGACTAATGAAATTCAATAATAACGGCAATCGCATTTAACAGTAAAGGCTCATATTTGAATATGTTATTTTAATTTATGAAGAATTGTAAGCGTGTGTATGATGTGATTTAGCCTATGCACATTTGTTCGAAAGCCAGAGTGATCACAAGATGCTAGGCAAAAGTTAGGCTATTGTTTACAGAAAGGATGCGCGTTATCATCTTTTTTTCTGTTAGTTATGTTGCGCTGCGTGTCTGTTTTTCTTCAAAGCACCAACTTAGAATGCCTAATGTTGGTTTGATTGCTTGTGTTACATGAGAAAATAAATAAGTTTGCCTACCTGATGTAACAGATTTAATGAGTGCGCGGTTCGGGTCGTGACTCTTTATGTCAAACATTCTGGTCTGGTACAGAATTAAATTAGTGCTGCTGTGGAATAACGGGTCGGGTGTTCTGTTAAGTACTGCTGGTGCACGTTTACCCAACAGGACCCGTGCAGGCTTTAAACTGCTTTGCGTCTCTCCGTCAGATAACCCCGTGTGCGTGATGCGCCATTAACAGGTATTTTCCTAAACCGCCATACAGCTCATATATTTTTCCGCAAAGGGGTGAGAGATTACAAAAACGTTTAGTTTTGTTTAAGTTTTTCAATTATTTTGACATTTTTATTTTATTTACGTTTACGAAATTGTTTTTTCATCAGTCGTTTTTGCCTTAGTTTTAGTCTTCGTTTACGAAAATAACCTTGGTAGGAACCCTGTGGAATGGCTACAATCAGCAGTCAGTCATCCAAGGGATATGACACACACCTCCTCATCATCTCCAGCAATCTCGTCCACCTCAGTGTCACTCTGCTTGTCACTCTCCTCATCTCTCTCGCTGGGCGAGTCCTTATTTCCCTCTGCCTCGTCTGATTCACTGCCTTTATCAGAGAGATCGTCCTCTTCTGCTTTTGACGCAGCTGCAACGTCCTGTGAAGCAAAATAAAAGCACATGCAGTTGGACGAAAGATTTTTTGATTTTGTCAATTATATTGTAGAAAATGTGCATCATAGTAAAATTGACTAAAATTAATGAATATGACAAATATACACTTCTGTTCTTTTTTAATCCATTAAAATAATTTTAATCAAACTTCTTATGCATTAATTTGAACAAAAATAGAGTAAAACAGTAATACTGTGAAATGTATTTTAAACTTAAAATAGCCATTTTCTATTTTTATATTTTAAAATATAATTTTTTCCTTTGTTGGCCAAGCCAAATATTCAGCAGCCATTACTCTAGCCTTCAGAGTCAGATGATTTTTTATAAATCATTCTAATATACTGATTTAGCGCTCAAGGAACTTTATTATTATTAATATTAAAATTGAAATGAGTTGTGCTGCTCCATATTTTTCGTGGAAACTGTGATACTTTTTTCTCCCAAAGTTCCAAAGAACAGGATTTATTTGAAATGGAAAACTTTTGTAACATTTTAAGGCCTGGTTTCAAAGACAGGGCTTAGACTAAACCAGGATTAGGCCATAGTTCAATTAGGAGATTAAAGTAATTTTATAAACGTGCCTTAGAAAAAAACATTACTGGTGTGCATCTTGAGACAAAACAAAGGCACTGATATATTTTAAGATTAGTCAGTGCAAGTTTCTTACAGTATAAACAGCTCAGACTTACATTTTAGTCTGGGACTAGGCTTAAGCCTTGTCTGTGAAACCTGGGGTAAATATCTTTACTATCACTTTTGATCAATTTAATGCATCCTTGCTGAATTAAAGTATTAATTTCTTTCAAAAGAAATGTTTTTGACCTTTTTTTGAATGGTAATGTATATCGAATAAAATTGAAGGCTGTTTCTTTAAAAGACAGAACATATACAGTTCTATAATCCTTACATTTCCTGCCACATTGCCATTGGCTTGTTTGGCCTTGTCTCCCTTTGCTTGCTGTTGGGTGACTGGTTTCTTCTTAGTCAGTTTCTTCTTTTTGGACTTGGCAGCTTTTTTAGCTCCTTTATTCTTATTTTGCCAAACTTTTGTTTTGTTTGTTTTGGCATCTCCTTGCTGCAAAGTACAAAATAATATTCATAAACTTTTAGACATCGTAATGAGCAAATAAGATGTAAATACACATTTTGAATTCACTATTAAATTACGTCTGATGAACATGTAGCTTGAAAGCATTACTACCTCCTCTGTATTAGTTTCATCAGTATGTAGTGGTGCATCCTCCCCTTTCTCAAACATCTCCTAAACAAACAGAAATTTAGTACAATGTTATTGTGCACTAAAAAAATGTCAAATAATACAGACTGTTTTTGTAATAGACAGTCTTTCTGAAATGAAATCTCAACCTAAAAAACAAAGAAGCTCAGCATTGACCTCTTGTGGATGCCTGCTGCAACTGCAAGATGTGCCATTCCATGACTGTAATTACTTTGCATAATATATACATAACTTATAAACAGGGTGACCATGCTGCCCATTTTTACGGGAAGTGTCCTTGCCAGGATTTCTATATTGCCTAAAATAACCAGGTTTTGGCTGTTTGCACTGTGCGGGTAGATCATTGTGTGACATTCATGAGAGCTACAGAGAGCAGAGCAGACGGCTTCTTATGCTTTCGAATCGCTCTCGTGCCTACCTTGGTGTCTTTTTTGATCGGTGCGCAGCGACGCTTCAAGTCAAACGAACTAACAAACGTGCGCATATTTGCATCGCTTTGATCGTCCTTTGTAGATCTCACCTTCTCACGCGCAGCGCCATGATTGGTCGATTATGTACAATACCTGCATGTTACTGGTCAAACTACTTTGGATAATTTAGGCAATATTAAAATCCTGGTCAGGACGTGTCCCGTATGAACGACACATATGGCCACCCTACTTATGAATCCAACTGCTGTATTTGAAATAGCATTACACCCTCACCCCTCAACTAAACATCTAGATAGGCTCATGAGATATTCTCTCAAATGTACTACTTACAGACATTCTCTTCCTTGTCAAGGTGACCGTAACTGTGACAATGGATCCTGCCGTGATGTTATTGCTATCTTCATCATCCAACACTATCGAGCAATGAAACATACACAGTTTAAATCACATGTAATGTGTTTTATTGAATGTATGAGTGTTCAAGCGCTGCTGAACAATCTCACCTTGAAGTTTGGTTTCCATGTTGAGATAGGGAAAGCTTCCGAGGACAGCCAAGACCTCCTCATACTTCTCCTCCCCAAGGAATCTCAGCATATTTCTCCTGTCAGAGTCCTTCAGACTGACCAGATCCTGCAATGTCCGTACCTTATACTGAAGAGAGATGGGCCATATTTAGAAGATTTGAAAACAGTTTTTGCATAACAACTGGGGTATCAAACACAATTGTTTTAACGGATCCTTCTGTGAGCTGCAACGCCTTTGAGAAAGATGTACCTTCTTAGAGATACAGTATCGGAGGTGCTCCTCTTCAAAATGGGGCAGCTGCAGCAGAGGAGATTTGGCCTCCTGCAGTCCTTGAACCACCATCTGAGACAACTTCATGCAGTTTTCTATAGACGTCAGCCTGGGAGCCCGAAGCCCTATAAAATCCAACATCAGCAAAAACAAAACTTTTTTTAATCATGTATCATATTATACACTACCTTTCAAAAGATTTTTAATGTTTTTGAAGGAAGCTGATTATGCTCACCAAGGATGCATGATGAAAAACACAATAAGACTATTTTAGTACATTATAAAATGTAATTTTCCCCTGTGATGACAAGGCTGAATTTTCAGCAGTCAGTACTCCAGTCTTCAGTGTCACATGATCCTTTAGCAATCATTCTAATATGTTGATTTGGTGCTCAGGACATATTTCCTATTATCAATGTTGAAAACAGTTGTGATGCTTAAAACTCTGGGGAACTTGTTATACTTTTTTTCAGAATTATTTGGAAAAATAGTAAGTTCAAAAGAACAGCATTTATTAGATTTTTATTTTTTGTAACAATGTAGTCTTTAGTGTCAGTTTTCCTCACTTTAATGCATCCTTGCTGAATAAAAGATTAATTTCATTATTCAAAAAAAATCATACTGATCAAACTTTTGAATGATAGTGTATATATTGATTAAAACATTATTTGCATTAATTATATCATTATATTACTTACCTCCTCTACTGGTTGCCATCATAGTAAGTTGACAGCCAACATTGATCATTTCCTGTAGTAAAGCAGGGCACTTCTTCAGCACAAACCTTTGATCTGCAGAAGATATTAATGTGAATTAATTAGCCGTTTTATAGGAATATTTTGTTTGGGTAGCTCAACTGGAAGAGCATGGCATTAGCAACACCAAGGTCATGGATTTAATTCCCAGGGATCACATACTTGCAATGTATTTCTTGAAAGCCTTTGTAAATGCATAAATTAAATGAATTGCATTAGACAGGTAGTTGGCATTTAATTGTCCTACAGGATTAAATATTGACATTTGAGAGGTGTGTGTGTGTGTGTGTGTGTGTGTGAGAATGCATACCCTCCTCTATGTTCTCAGAAACATCCATCCTGGCAAGGTGCGTAAGTAGTAAGACTCGTGCCTTCAGGCTATAAGGATAGCAGAACGGAGGCTCCTTCTTCTTCACATTAATGTTCCCCAGCTCCCGAATCAACTGCACAAAGAAACACAACACGAGCATTTAATTTGAATCATTATCCACTCTAAATCTTTGGCACAAAATACATATGTTTGAACATTTTACCTGGGGAACTTCTATGTTGTCTGTTGGTCTTATAATGGCCTCTTTGTTACTACGAGGATCAAATTCAAATGCTGCTGTCAACACCATCACCAATCCTGTCAAACAGAGAAAAGACTTAGTCTGCAGAATCTAAAGGATCTAAAGGGTCATAACAGTTTTCTTCAACTTACGTTTCATGTTCATTGTAGGCGTTTTGTACATAAAGTGCATGAAAAGCTGTGTGGTGTTGATGAGGATCTGATCAC
The DNA here is from genome assembly GCA_039654775.1 of Spinibarbus caldwelli. Taxonomy (NCBI): domain Eukaryota; kingdom Metazoa; phylum Chordata; class Actinopteri; order Cypriniformes; family Cyprinidae; genus Spinibarbus; species Spinibarbus caldwelli. The sequence goes on along the minus strand of CM077240.1, from coordinate 22,761,693 downwards.
CACTGTAGCGGATGGAGCGGTACCACCATGTGCCCTAAACAAAAATGCACATTACTATTGGGTTTATCAGAATATTAATTAATTGAAAAGGTTTCTACACTATGGTTTCCAAAATGCTTGTACAAAAAGATCAAACAAGGCACACTACCTTTTAAAAGTTTGACGTCAATAAGATTTTTTTTAAAAGAAATTAATAGTTTTATATAGCAAGGACACATTGAATTTATCATAACTGATAAAGGCATTTATAATGATATATGTATAACTGTAATAATACTTCACAATATTACTATTTTTACTGTATTTTTGAACAATTATCTGGGTCAGCATAAGAGACTTCGTTCAAAAATATAGAAAATAAATCTTACTGACCCCAAACGTGTTTTTAATTATATCTAACGTCAAAGTTATTGATTAGAAGACAAGCTTACCACAACCACAGGAAGAATAACCATAAAAGCCAACCCATAGACCAGCAGCACCTGTGAAAGGCACAAGCCAACAGGTTTTGCAAGTTATTTCATTCTTGGGGCATTTATGTAATTATTAATTGACACTTAAATGTGGTCAAAACTTAATTGACAGCTGTGAAAAAAAATGAGTAAGTGAACATACCAGCATGGAATTCTTCTGGTCAACAATCCATGCAGGAAGAGCGATTCCAAAACTCGTCACTGATCAAGAGTAAAATGGAATACAGAGAAATAAAGAATGATGAATTTTCAGCATAGGTAATACTAACAGAACAATTCTTTAGAAATAAGTTAACAAGTTAAAGAAACTGTCACCTCTTGGGCCATCAGGGTTGCCATACGTCTGCCAGTTGTTCCGTGATTCCTCATTAGTTAAACTGTGAGAAAGCACCAGTGTGGACAACAATTTAAAAAACCCGGATGATTACATGCAGTGCAATATTGACAAGTAACAGAAAGGTGCTGCATGGGTATTTTAAGAAGATTAAGTGTTTAATTCTGGCACAGTGGATGACATTTTTATAAAACGCTTTTATGAATTGTATTGTGCTGCACCTATGATTACACACTGCAATACCAACACCAACCCACATAGAAAAATGAGTTGGCAACTGCTATAAATAACATGACATTAAATGTGAAAGGTAACAATAAATAAATCGGGTGGTTGCAACAGTCTTACGCTGAGTAAGCTTTAGCAAGCTTCATGAACATGGCTTCATCTCCGCCTTTATCAGGATGGTGTTTCAGAGACAGTACTCTGTACTGCTTCTTAATCTCAGCAATAGATGCTCCCTAAACAAAAACATAATGGATATATTAATCTTGAGAAGAAGCCGTTTAAAAATTTAAATGAGAAAGAACAAGGTTCTTAAAAAAAAAGTAGTAAGAAAGACGCCCTTACTGCTTCCAAGTTGAGGACCTCATAGGGGTTATACTCCTGGTACTCTCGATCTAATTTAGACACCTTATAGGCCAGGAAAAGAAATACTGCCCACCCAAACAACAGGGCTGCTTTTCTAAGATGACAGAGATGTACATTTTTACTTTGTAACCAAAACTTACAATAAAATAGACAGCAGCTGCTATATGTCATTGTGACTAAACAGCAAAAACATTAGATTTAAGTCATGAAAGACAGGGTATTTCTGAATACCCCACACATCTGATGCAAGCTTTGTTCTTTAAATAGTTGGAGCAGAGCTTTGACGAGTGTCTGAAGTCATTTTCATGCAAAAGAATTAATAATTTCATGAATTTCGGCCACTTTGGGAGGTGCCACAGTAATATGCAAAATAAATAAATCAGACCATCACAACCAAATGTTTCTTAACTTGTCGGAAAATTCATAAATCATATAAAAAAACAATCTCTGTTGCAAGACCCTTGAAAAAGCATTGATAAACTGATTGCTGAAAGCATTGAAAAACAAGAATTGCTGTCCCCTTGGTTATTCATGATTTAAAAACAAAAGAATTTAAATAATATTTCCAGAACACCAAGCGCTTAATACATGGTAATAATTAATACAAAATATGCTTTTGTCCTTCAATATACTTAACGTTCATAAAAAGCAATTGAAATAATATTTTAGCATTTTGCATCATTTTAGACAGATCCTGTTGTCCAATTAATTTTGTTCCCCAGTGCACACTGTATACACACAACTTCAGAAACCTATTGAAATTACAACGATTTATTCATGATCAAAACTAAATGCTTACAAGCAGCAAACAGACAGGACACAAGTGCAATGTGTCAACAACAGTAGGCAGAATGAGCTAAATGAGATTAATTCCCCTAAACCGCCTCTTACTAATTACACAAACATAATCACTTACTTAAGTGTTGGAACAACGCTCTGCTGTGATTTCATAAGCCGAAGGCGATACCACAGACATCTTCCATGAACTCGTCGTAAACTCTTCAACCTTAATTGCTCTGTGAATTAATTCACATAACAGACAACGATAAAAAAATCAGCATTGTGCAATCTAATTCACAACCACCATGCAAAAACACAAATTCTGCCAAAACAGTACTCAGTAATGTGCAATTGTATAGTAATAGTTTTTGATAGTAAATTATACAAAGTAATAATATTAAAATGTTTGAAAAGCACGGTAGTACTGTTACTTTTTAGTTAGTGAGGTGCTGCAAACCTTTTTATTTTTATCTGAATGTGACCCTCTTACATTGTGAGCTAGTTTACAAAAGCTGCCTCAAAGTATGCCAAAATGTTATTGTTATATAACAGAATAAACAGTAGACATGGATTTGTGTGCAATAAAACCATCTTTATTAATATTTGAAGGGCTTTATACACACACACACAAAAAAATCTAACTTGTGTTTTCAGTCTGGTAGGAAAATATTGAGCCATAAAGGCCTATAAAAACCAAGAAACTATGAACCTTTCCTGTGAACTATGATATGAACTGAATATCTGCACTGTCTACTACAGACATTTGCACTTTATATACAACTATTCATTTATTTACATATTGTATTTCTCCTTAAGTGTTTAATTGTAACGCAACATTTGTATTGTGTCAATACTAAATTAGTAAATTTGTCGTTTTGTTCTATTGTAGCCTGCAGAATCTAGAAATCATTGTCTGCAAATATGGTTCATTTATTGTGAATTTGATCAACTTCGACTGACTTAAAATTGAATATCATGTCGATCTGGCGCATGTAAACAGCATGTAAAAGTGCAGTTCATGAGAGTGCAATTCACAAGATGGTGAACACACCACCATGAGCAGCTAAATAAACTGATACCTTTGCAACAATTCATAACACGTGCTGAAAAATTAGTGGGAGTGGCATGCCATGCAGACAGAAAAGACAATTAATGATCAATGACGACCGTTATATGAACAGATTAGCTGATCTTAAAGCAATATATTTGTCAATGTAAACAAACGAGGACACAAGAAAAATAAAGCTTATATTAAACGGATGACCAGTAGATTAAACGTAGGTAGCATGCGTTTGATGCTAGCAATAATCAATTATAGCCTACATTTATCCTTTAAAAGTATTGGCATTATGATCCATAATTGACATTTAAAAAATATTGGAAGTATCCCTAGTGTAACTGTTAGTTAAGCTGAGTGGGGGTCAGATGCTAATGCTACGTATCAACAATCAGACGAGCGCTTAACACCTTTACTAAATTTACCTTCGATATTCGTTTTATTAAATAACGTTACAGCAATGTCAGAAAATATTCCTCACAGAGGTGCCAATCTGGTTATCAGTGCTGATCATAAAGCGACATGTAACTGCTTAGCTGGTAGTGTATTAGCATATGGGGCCTTACCCGCATTCTGATCCCGGGGCCAGAGGTAATAGGTGGCTGGGATGACTATTAGTCCCACAAAAGACGTGAGGAAATAGAAAAAGGTGTTGCCACTGTCGTCGTACTGAAACTGTTGTCCAGCCATTTCGCAGCGGCTCTAAACCCCGATTTTTTCTGCCGCCTTGCCGCCCTATCAGTCGCTCCACTGTAGCAGGACTAGTCACATATGCTGGAGAGGGAAGCCAGCATCCACACACTTTCTGCCCCGATGGCGATTGTTTTCAAAATAAAAGGCTTTCGTATTATTTTATTAAGACTTGCCGCCAGACCTGACCGTGTACAAATCGGTGGGTATTTTTAAAAACGCATGTTATTTTATTGTACTGCAATCAAGTTGCCAGTTGTATAATTAAAGAATGAGTGGATTTCCACGTTCAACCTGACTTGGACTTTTATTATGGCGTGTTAATATCGCCTCGCCGCTTGCAGTCGAAGTTCTGAAATAAGAAAAATCTGTGCGCCTAGCAGTGTACGTGTTCTACGCATGCGCTCTACGGGAGTACGTGTTTTTACTCAACTCGTACTTTTAGATTAGTTTTTCTTTCTTTCTTTCAAATAAAGAGGGGGTTTGCACCTATACAGATTTAGGGGCCCCTCACACAGGCTCTTAGCCAACCCAAGGACTCCAATATAGTTGTAACCAAATTTTTTGAATAGCATTTTGAGTTATTTATAACTTTAATGAACATACATTCCATGCTGCATAATGGATCAATAATGCATAGAATACATAATAGAAAATCCTGTTTTACAGGTTACACATTCATTCATCCTGGTTTTAAATCATTTACAGATGAAAACTTTACATTCTTATGGTTTTATTATACAAACAATTTGTCCTTCTTGATTTTGTAATTCAACGTATGCATTATAACGACACTCCACATAATCGTACATAAAATATACACACTACAGAGTTTAACAAAACAGTCACCTTATAAATTAAAGTAGAACATTTTGTCAACATGTTGTATTCATTATCTGCAACGTTACTTTTCAATACAATACTAATTGTACATATATTTTCTTTTTTTAGTGGTTCGCCCAAGTGAGGCTGCAATGTCTTGTCTTTTAGATATTCCACCAAGACTTCCAGAGTGTCCATAGCGTAGCTCATGGAAAGGTTTTTGGGTTACATCGTCCCCAATGCAGTCCACTGGAACATTATACGTTTCTAGGAACATGTTGTATAAAATACAGCAGGTCTTCACAGCTAAACTGGTTTGGCAAACGGAATACTTCTGCAGACATCTGAGCCTCTGAAAACAAGATCTCAGAGTATGGATGGAGCCTTGTGCCACTGCAAGAGACGACTGCACTTTCTGGTTATAACATACTTTTTTCTGTCCTAGTGTTGCATAATCAGGGAATGGAGTCAGAAAGTGCTCTGAAAGTGGGAAGGTGGAATTGCCAATGATGTGCTTGCCATGTAGCAGAGCCGCAGGGTTTTCCCGCAATGCCTTTCCAACCTCCGTGGCTGACAGGACTCTTGAGTTATGCCAGTTTCTAGGGTGCTCTGCAGACACATAGGTAAAGCGACCCTTGTGGTTGCAAAAAGCCATGAGTTTTACAGAGTACGACCCCTCTGCGTCTCTATATACCTCCGGATCTGGCACATCTGTAGGTTTCTCAATAGGAATGAAACACGTTCCTACTACACAGAGAGTATCTGGTAACCCCACAGTAGAAAGGAACCCCACCACGGACATTTCTGCTTCCTCCCCGTGCGGCCAGTGAATTTCATTAGCCAAGTTACTGGTAACATGGGTACAGAACTCATCCAGCTGATCACAAATGAGTGACTCTGTGATATGGAAACGATTTGCCACACTGTGGTAAGACTCTTGGGTAGAAAGAGCCCACAGGCTAGCAAGCACTGCATGCCACACTGTCCATCCCTCTTGCCTAATGGCAGTCCATTTACAAGGTGCCAGCAGCCGTACCAACTCCTACAAACACAAAAAGAACAATTTTGTTTTACAAAACACAAACGAGAAGCAGAAAATAGGACCAGCGTGTACTAAAGTACCTCAGTTTGAGATGGCGTCAGCTGGAAGTGACTCTTAAAATCACTTATTGTCAAGCTTTGCAGCACAGTATTGAAAACATCTCTTTTGTCATCCTCTCTGACTCGTGAAAGAAAATAATGTTAAAGCATTTATCCAATGTGCATTATAAACAGCATCTTTCTTATATCAAATACTGTGTGGATCAGCTTACCTTTGCAGATCACCACTTTGTTCAGTTTTCATCTTCTTTCTATTGAAAGATATATTAATATTAAAAGAATTATTTACATCATTGGGTTTTCACAGCTGAAAATAAAAACAGGTTTTTGGTTGCTAGTTTCTAGCTAGCTGCGATCTTCAATTAACAGCTAACATATAACGTTTTTTTGGTACATTGTAGGTAGTCAACCATCAAAAGACTAGCAACCACGTTTCAAAATATCACCAGTTTAAGATGGATTTTCAACAGACTGGACAACTGAAGGAATATTTATGTAAATAAACAGCGCATTACAAAAGGCACCATGCTGTTTATTTACCAAATAGAGCAACCTTAGAGATATATAGAATATAGTTTTCTTCACCTTACTTTCCGACGTTTGCGAGTTGCATTTTTCTTGAAAAATAAGAAATCTTCAACATCATAGCTGTCTGCTAACAAAAACGCAATACATGTTTCAAGCGCCATGTTTTTCGGATTCAGACTGTTACAATGTCGCCCTCTTATGACAAATCCACTTCCGCAATAAATGTGGTTGATTTCAGTGTGGTTTGTCTTCAGTGGACATTGCTTGGGAAGTTGTTTTACAAACCAGGCAAATTTAGGCAGAAAATATCTTAAATCAGCTTACGATAGTTTAAGGTTTAAGCTGGTCTCTGGCCAAGCAGGTATTCTGCTAGTTTAGTTGATCAAAATCCTGGTCTCCCAGAGTGACCAGATAAAACCACTAAAACCAGCCTAATGACCAGCAAACCAACATAGTCTGCTTTTTTTTTTTTTTTTTTTTTAGCAATGATGGCATGAACACATATCTTGTCTCAATCTTTTGTTCACCCATTAAGCAAAGTGTGGTTTAAAATCATATTCCATCGATAGATGGCACCAGAGGAATACTATGAACCTGTGTATGATTTATATCCATGTAAATAGTATCATTGGATCAACTGTTGATAAATTCCATATAATTTACAAAAAAAGGAGAAAACCATCAAGTTTGTTTGCTGATATGAGAGAGAATAAAATGAGAAATGCTCAAACCCTCCTCAATAACCTTTGTCGTTTCCTCTTCAATCCCATTGACCTGAATGATGATGGCAGCACAAAAAAAACAAAAAAAAAAACAAATAAGAGCTACAGTGATGAGACTGCTTACTTCAGACTTGAGAGATGCTCTTGCCGTCCTGCGTTAATCAGACAGAGTTAAATATGCAGGGAGTAATTGTGCAGGTCACAACCCCTCATCTTAATTTACACATTATTACACGGAGGTTATGCACTATAAGGCCATAAATCTGTATAAAAATCAACTATAACAAGTTGCATGGAAATTAAGACTGTGACATTTACTTTTGTTTCATGCCCAAATATATTAAGTAAATGTTCTTTTTTTTTTTCTTTTTTTTTTACAATGAGTGGCATGGTTATTTTAAAACTTACTTTTACAGTTAGCATCTTACCAATGGATCTGTTATAGAAATTGTAAAATAAAGGTCAGTTCTATAAATCTTAAATAATTGTTTTCATGATCCTAATGCATTTGACATGTAGTCTAATCATTTGAAAAATAAAAATAGAACATTTGCATGTTAACAATTTATTACGCGGCTCTCCGGAATACTTGATTCTGATTGGTCGATCGCGTAGTCAAGCGATCATGATATTTTCATTCATAGCGACGCTGAATATTAGACCGTTCGTCCAGGTAAATGAAACTTATTAATTAATATTACTGTAATATTGTTGTTCGTGCTTGGTGGACTATTTACTTTCTTACCTGACGGTTTAAGATATTATACAATTGTAAAATTGTACAGTATTAACACGAAACAGAGAGTAAACAAACATTACCATTAGAAAACGTTTGAGAGTAAAAAATGTTAGCACCTTGAGTTGAGTGTGTAGCATCATGGACATTAATATAGACCTTTAGTGAAGCAAATGATTTATTTTATCCACTGCTTTCTGTTTTGTTGTACTGAGTTATTCAGATGCCAGACTAATTTTAGAAATAATCCTGAATGCAGCTCATCATTGATGAAGACTAAGCACCACAGTGGCCACTTATTGCCTCCCTGAAATATTCTATATTATTCTCTTCAAGAGGCTTCATAGCCGTCTTATCCAGCTGATGGGCCATGCACTGTACCCAAAGATGAGTGGGCAGGGGTGCCCAACAGGGTCAGATGTTTCTGCCCTTATGCCATGGCCCGTTATTCAAAAGCTCTTATTCTGCCAGACCCCCTGGGTCTGTGTAAGCCTTGCCGACTGTGATCCTGTTGTCTTATTAAAAGAAGCTACAGGGAACAGAAGTCATCCACCTTAGGTTTTTGACACACCAATCAGCATCTGCAATGTCTCCTCCAGCTGACCTCTCCTACGACCTTTGTAATGGGGTGGAACATTTAAGAATGATCAGCAGCAAATGGAGAGCTCTGTAGCCATCAGCGGTGCTAAGTGACCACTGTAATGAAGTGATTTTATAATCATAATACCATAATCCCATGATCTTCAGACTTTGACCCTTATGAGGTCATAATGGCCCCTTTCATTCAGCAACACATGTTGGCTCTTAAGTGAGAATTCTCTAATTATAAAGCTATATTTCTTCAACAAAGCACCATATTCAACTTTAGCTAACTGATAGCTTTAAAAAGTTTACATAACTACCAAAGTTACACAGAAAGTGTGATTGATGACAGAGCAGATTTATAAGGAGCCTTAAATTACAGATGTAAAACAAAAATTACAGAAATGAAGGATGAATGAGAAATACAAATTTGATAAGTAAACCTAATTTGTGATAAATTTACAGCATCTCATTTATATCCCAGATACTATTATACAAAAATTGTAGTGTATTTATTATATTGCTATTATACAAATTTTATCTATCAGCTAGTTGACAAACACTGGATACTTTTTCTTGCTGCCTAAAACACCAGATGATTACTTGTCCTTTGAGATTTTTTACCCCCAACATAATACTTGACCTTATATGATAGATTAAATGTCATGTTTTGCAATATTTTATCTAACCTGTACTAATTTTAACACATAAGAAACAAAATAACGTATGCTGACACATACTACTGTCAATGTTCAACAATTTTCATGCAGTATTGAGAATTTTAATCATTAAAAGGCAGAGGGTGACTGACATGGAATCAAATTACAAAATCACATTTTCCAAATAAATAAATAAAGAATGATTTTCTTAGTAAATTCATATTAAAGCTCCTTTGGGTAGATTATGGTGCTTGGAAACAAGCCAGAGGGGTTATTATAAAAAGCATGGTAAGAACTCACATTGCTAAAGATGCTGTATACAATAAATAAACAATACATATGAGCAATAAATAAAAAAATAAAAATAAAAGTACAATAAAGTGAAACACTTAGAATGAGTTATCTTTTTATTATTCATAATAAAATCACAGCCTTACAAAACGTGAAAATAAAATCAGACTTTTGTTAGTATGCAAGTTTTTCTAAAAGAGCACAAAGCAATCATTAATCAGCACACAAAAATGATTTATCATTATCCAAAATCCTAATGGCAACTTTTAAATAATGAAGCAGCTACTTTGAAGGTTTGTTGGATCAGTAACTGCTGAGTTTCAGGCTCAGGGATATTTCATAATGGGCTCACTGCTTAAGGTCCAAAGTCACTGCTCCGATTCTTACCAGGGCAAAACGTGATAACGGATAATCTCATATCCCCCACCAGCTCCCCCTCATCCTCTCTAAGGTTCTTGTCTGGTAAAGTAAGGCTCGGGTCATACATCTCAAAAGGAATTTCAGCTTTTGCGTCAGTTCCTCAAACACGTGGCATAAAATTCGCCTGGTTGCTACATTTGGCAGTCAGGTCAGGAGTAATGACTTTCACCAACAGATCTGGCATTGCAGGGATGAAAGCTGTCATTCTTGTTAGACATTGCACTCATGAGCCACAAATGAAAAGGCTATTTTTCCCCATATCTTCCTGTACGATCATATGATTGGATAAATCAAGTGAAATGCGCTTAACAGGCAGTGTGATAGGCAATGGCTTGGCTCCATAAGACCAAAAAGCCAATGCAGCTTAACGGATGTGTTGTTACGATTAATCGGCCAAGTAACTTTATCCTACATTTAGATTAGCTGCTAATGACTGGGGAAACAGGCGCTTTGTAATCCAAGGAAAGTCCACATAACCCTGAAAACAACAAGCCAGTCAATCGCACCAAGGAAGGCTTTAGGAGTTAAGCAAAATTAAAATAGAGGTATGAGGAAGCTATTTGAATTGAAAACTATTTCACAACTATAGAAGTATGCAAATATCCTATGAATAAACTTTACTGCATTCAGAATATACAAAATAACACTTTACTTCATATAATGTTATGGTCAACATCTGAGTACAGAAAATGAAAGATCTCTCTGATGTATCACTATTAATTAAGCTTTCCTATTCCATGTCTATCTTTTTCAGAATAATTGGTGTGCTTATTAAATATCTGACAGTATAGTATATAACCACACAATGAGGGAAGACTATGGCAAATCCATTGTAAAACAAAAAGTGAAGTAAACAGGCACATGGACCATCTAAAAAGGTTTCATGTTCCCTCTTCCATCCTTTACTTTTCTCCTCTACTCACTGCATACACCTTTGACCCTGAATAAAGTATTTGTTACAAAATCTTTCTCTAATGCACATGGAGTGCTTCCAGAAGTGGTACCATTGCCATGTACTGTGAGTGTGTGTGTGTGTGTGTGTGTGTGTGTGTGTGTGTGAATTTGTTATTACCCAGGAAAATAGAGAATATAAAATGTAACATGGTCTGTTAGTGCAGTAAAAATGCAGCATAACCAGTCTAATGTACAAGATAAATGTCCCTCTTTCGGGATCACATCTCCTTCATACCTTAAATACAATAATATAACACTAGTATCCATTGTAATTATTTAAATCATCATTTATCCTCTGAGAAAATCAGTAGAATTATCTGTAAAACTTGCAATTGGCATATTTAAATCAATAGTGCAAATCACAAATCGTGCAAAAAAAAAAAATCTGATTTAAATAGAATGCAACATCTGTAGAGCATCATAAAGTCTTTGATCCTGGATGTGCTTGGAGTCCAGGAGAAGATGTGAACCCTACCCATCCATGCTGAAAGTACCTGTTGGTTTAGCAGGAGAGGTGAACCAATGATTCAGTGCCCTCTCGTCCCCTCCTCGCCTCATATGCCATCAGCTGAATTTGTCTTGGATATTCATTAGGCTGCTGCTGGACTTGACTCTTTTGGCTGTGGATCAGGATGAGGGAATAAATTAGAACTAAACTGGCAAGAGATGCAACAGAATATTCAATGCACAGTTTAACATTGAAGTCAGACACTGCTTAGAGCATTACAAATGCAAATTACAAGTGTGTTCTACATACTTTGAAAGATGCTAAAATTAGTAGTGTTTGAGACTGCTTGGTTAAATACTGTCTGAAAGTGATTGACCATGAAATCAAAAGCAGTAAGGATCAAGCATGCACAATTAACACTAGAAAAGGTCTTTGCCCTTTTACCTTCTAGAGAGACAATTTGCAAGGCTAGGCAAGTTACTTACGGTGTATAAGCTTACGCTTCTTTTGTTCTGAGTGCAGGAAGCTGCTTAAGTAAAAAATGACGGGGAGGAAGAGCATGAAGCTGGACACTGCGATGACAGGCACCGTCTCCTCCCGAGGTAACAAGCAATTAAAGTTTTTACTCCACAGGTGCTGTGTCATGTTCATCTGAGAAGTAAGCAAGGTAATGATACCACAATTCTGATATAACAATTCTCAATTCTATCATAATCTGCTACCATTAAGGCTGGTTCACACTATACCAACAAAAATGTATCTATTTATTGATTTTAACATCAACATCTAGCAAAAACAGAAGAAATACGGTAACAAAAGTCATTCATTTAACAAGAAGCTACAGTATATAAGCCATTTAAGATTAATTGTAGACCAAAAAATCTAAAATACATTTTACCAACAAAAAAATAAAAACAATGGCTTTTGTTGAATTAGTGTGTTACATTACATTAATGTTATCCAAAGGAAAATTCATTTTAGATATACACTTTATAATGGATTTTAATACTTTTCCTGGAAATGAAACCAATAACCTTGGTGTTCCTACTGTCTGTAAAGTCTGGAATACACTACGCCCCTTTTAAAGGAATAGCTCATCCAAAAATTTAAATTTGCCATCACTTGGTCGCCAATGGATCCTCTGCAGTGAATGGGTGCCATCAAAATGAGAGCATTACAATTGATAAAAGCATTACAATTACCGACAAGTAATCCACACGACTCCAGGCCCCAATAATGAATGTCCTGTGAAAAACTGCATGTTTGTAAGAAACAAATGATCTAACATTAAGACTTACTTAATGTCAAACTATTGTTACTAAAATAAGAGTCCTCTATCCATAATGTTGCTTTCTCCAGTGAAAAAGTCATCTCATCTGAATCAGGAGAGAAATATGCACAAATCAAGCACAAGTGAAAACAGTCCAAAACAGTTCTAAACAAATATGTTGCGGGATTTTAATGTACAATAGAGGATGGCCTTTTTTTTACTGGAGGAAGCGTTATTATGTATTATGGACATGCACCTTCACAAGACGTTAATTGTTGGACGGAGTCGTGTGGATTTCTTGTAGATTATTGTGATGTTTTATCTGCTGTTTGGACTCTCATCTGACGCCACCCATTCACTGAAGAGGATCCATTGGTGAGCAAAGTGATGCATTGCTAAATTTCTCCAAATCTGAACAGCTTGTAAAATATGTTTGATATTCTCCATCTGGATAAAATCATAGTCTAAGGCTAAAAAAAAGGCTGTGCTCCTCGTAACAACTTCCAACTGCCCAAAATCTGAAGACTGGCTCTGACTTTGGCAACTATCATCAACTCGTCCAGACTACAAATTGAAGCAAAATTCTTTTGACAAAAGTCGTATTGCGTATTCCAGCCTTTAGTTTGCACAGATGTAGGACTATAGACAGTGCTGTTTTACAATTCTCCCATAATTCCACATCATAAAACTTAATTTGATAACTTAGGACTGTGTTTGAATCAAATAACAGGGTTTGTGTATATTAGTGCATACTCACTGCGTCTTCTAAATCAATGCAGAGTGTTTGGTTTTTCTCCATTCTACCATAGACCTCGTTCAACCTTTTGTATGAGGTTTTGCAGTCTTTACACAGTTCAGTGTGGTTCCTCTATTAAGAGAACAGGATACTCTCAAACTCTAGTAATTTGTTTTAACTGAGCTTGTACTTATCTGTATAAGACATTTGATAATACCTGATATTGTTCAAAACAGGAGAGTGACTGATTCAGAGTGGCCATGAAGTAAAGAGTATCATTGGAAAGAGCCTCTTGATCTTTAATCAGACATTCTAATGAGCAAAAAATATTAGAATTATTCTCAAAATAATCATAACTAAATAAAACAATTTCTTCATACTGCAACAAGTGGTGATAAGTATATCATCTGGTTAAGAGTGAAAATGAAAGAAACATGTTTAAGGGAAGCATGCAGTCTAATGCCAGTTTTAATTGAACTTACAAAATTTCAGGCTATGTTACTTACGCTTGCATTCTGCTGATGTCCAGATCTCATCTAATTTGATGAAGAGGGTATAAAGCAGCATCAACCTATCAGATCGCATCAGGCTGTCATGGCAACTGACATTCCCAGGGCCAGACTATGAGGACAACACATAATCACAAGTCATTATAAAGTATTCTGCATTAACTTCTACAGCTGCAGTCCCCGTAACTGATTTTATAATAACAACTCGTACAATGACAAAAAACATACAGTACAGCATACAGTATGTATTGACATTGTTTTTTGTTTGTTTTTTTTTTAGGTTTTTTAAAAGGTACAATGATAATATGATACTGATGTGTATGTTCATGTGTGCATTCACTGATGTGAACTATTTAAATAGACTTGGTTTATCTTAAAATAACTAAAAATAGCTCTTTAAGCATACTAAAGTATTCCAGAGTCAGTGTGAGTCGGGTTTGGTGAAACACACACTATCACGAGACATGAGTGCATGTGACCAGCGGCTGGGAATTCTGTCAACCTTCAAACCATGCAAGAACATTTATAGGCACTTTGTTGTTAGAAATTGACATTTCGACTTGGAATGAGCACCTACTTGGTCAGATGATATGTTATGATAAATGTCCTCCAGACTGTTGAAGCCAGTGTAACAGTTCTGACAGACTTTGACAGGTCGTGCGTAAGTCACGAGGCAGTTCGCAAAAGTCACGTAGCGTTGACGGTAGATGCGAAGCAGTTCAATACAATACTCGTTGACTTCCAAGTCCTCTGGAAATGTAGATGAAAGACTGAGAGAGTAGAAGGATCCCAGAGTGCTCTTCTGTGATACAGGAATGACTGCTGATGGCAGCTTCAGTGCACTATCGCCACTCATTTCTGAGGGGGAAATAGAGCAGTTAGCAACGGCAATAAAAGTAACAGCCCATTCTGCAAATATGCATGCTGATACAAATGTAAATTTCGTTAACAATTCCATATCTTATACACTCCAAATACAACACTCTATCGCGATCGCTCTGCGACTCTACACAGCTTCCTGTTTTCTTTCTTTTTCCTACGTCTCGGTCACATGACTAGGGTAATCTCGCGATGGACGGGATTTCAGCTGACAGGTGCACCTGTAATGTCTAAAGTGAAGTTGAAAGAACTGGATATTGAGCCCGGTTTCATCCATTTCCAGTTGTTTTGTGTCTATACAATGTACTATTTAAAATATACTATTTTGTTTGAATTTGATCAGAACTACGTTTCTATTTCAGAGTTGAATTTCTGCATGTTGCACAGTTATTACAGAAAGAGCTGTATGGAGCGAATTTTGTGACAAAATTATACAAACAAATCCAGCGTTTTGCAAATAAACAATCTGCTTTGCAAAGAAAAACTCGACTTTCAAACAAACGCAAAGTGATTTTCAAATACAATACTCTATTTGAGAGAAAATGCAGAGGTATGGACAAATATATGTATTGCGTGTTACAACTGTGAGACTCATTTGCCTTTTTATGAGGAAACTTGACTTGATTTTCTCACAAATGCGTGCAGGCAGATTTTCTCACACGCGTGCGGGCAGATTTTGTCACAAATGCAATTGAGCAACTTTCTTTTCCAAAAACAGCAGATGGCACTGTCGGTCAATTTATGTTAGTCTCCCAAGACCCGAAACACCTTTCTACCTTTTCAGACCAATATGAGTGGGGAACAGGTGAGTTTCTGTCTTACTATCTCTATAATTAACCATTTAGATGTTTTCACAAAGCGACCTTACTACAGTGTCAGTGAAATTCACAACAAGTGCTGTAAAGTTGTTAACATGACTGATTAGTTCAAAAATCAGTAGTGGCACGGCTAAACATTTAATAGGCAGTCTTTCCCTATAAAAACTCATCCATTCTCTGTACCTCTTATCCTCTGTTGGATCACGGGATATAGAATATATACATACGTTGATACAATTGTTCAGCATTCAAAACAATGCAGGGGTATAACAATATATCGTGTCACAATATATTGTAATACTAAAATGCAAATGTATAATGGAGAACGACAATATTGTGTACCAAAAATGAAAGCTTAGAAAATTTCATTTAGTATCAGATATAGTAATATCACCCAAGAGGTCATTAATTATTAATTAAAAAAATGAAAACAAATCACATTATTTAGTACAATATCTAAAACCTTATAAATGTTGTAACTAGGGATGTGTGCTATGACTAATTTGACTGTCGTTTAAACAGAAGTTTTGTATCCGACTAGTCGACTAGTCTAAAAGCTAGAAACCCCCAAAAAATGGCAAAAGAAAAAAAACTGTGCATGTGTCTATATAACAGACTACACTTGAAATACTTAATCTTTGAATCGCACTGTTAAATCCCTCAATGAATTCTGCTAAAAATAGGTCACGATTATGCCGTATGCTTGCCTCGCGTTATCATCATTTGATTTTAGGTGGTCGTTAAACAGAAAAAAAGGAAGAGCATACACTCAACATAAACCAGTGCATAGCTTATTTATTCAGATCGGCTGGAGCAATGCAGAAATGGAAAATCAGTCAATAGACTGGCAGAATTCTTCATTTTCATATAACGTTAGCTAACATTAAAACACAAGTCAAAAACAATAGGAACGTTTATCAAGGAATAGCATTAAAACGGCTTTTATAAATGTACTTCATGTTGGCCATATTGTCTAAAAACAAAACAATGCTAGTTTTACTTAGACCATGCGCATTTGTTCAGTGAATTGAACATGTTAACATGCTCTGGTGAAAGATGGGACTAGAGGCGATTCTGCACTTGAAAAAAAAAAAAAAAAGCGCGCTCGGCAAGAACTCAAGTCACAGGCACACAGAGAGATAACTACAAGCAAGCAGACAGTTTCGAAAAGAGCCTGAAAATCCCACACCACCGAAATGGGTCTTCGTTTAGAGGAATAGACGCATGGATGGGATCGCGGACCACAGAGTCGGGTTGTAGTGTATGACATGATTTATATTTGCTGGCTTTAGCTAGCCTCCAAGCTAACGCATACGTGCCTGTATTGAATATGATTACGCATCTCTCCAGTAGAGTTATTGTCAGCCAATTTGACATTACACAGTTTACACAAAATTTTTCCGTTTCCTTCTAATTCAAAATAATCCCACACCTTGCTGGTTCTTCGCGTGGTCATTTCGAGCTCGCCACAACTGACATGAAGAAAACGCATGCGAGGTCTGAGGTAAAAATGTAGTTTCCGCCCAGATACGCTTTTAAAAATATTTATATATTTAAATATTTTGATGTGTATTTTTTTTCAAAAGTTTTATTTTACCTTATTTAAAATGTTTTAAAAGAAACATTAAAATGATGGTAATTTGAATGATAAAATCTTTTTTCTCTCTCTCTCATGTAAGTTAATCGACTATTGTTTTCAGTGTCGACTAGCAGGAGCTGTACTGTTTAGTCGACTAGACCTGCACATCCCTAGTTGTAACACTGTGCAGTCATTTGTGTCTAAAATAATTACGTATTTTTTAGCTAAGCAAAATGATGAATATTTCTCTTCTGGTGTTACTCTTGTCCTGTGAATTGGGGAGAAGGATCAAGTTCACACTGATATAATACTAAATTCAGCATTTTAATAAACAGTGGTTTAATAAACAGTGTGCTACACGGGTGAAGACACACTCTGGACAGCGAGGACTCTTCTCGGAGTGACTCAGATGATGAAAGTTTGCATTTTAAAGAGCCACTAATCTAATTCCTGACAGTGGCCTTTTATTCTTAACTTCATGAGTTAAAATATTGCTCAGCCATATATAAAAATCTACATAATTTTAGTTGGATTTTTCCAAACAGGCTATTGTCAGACTAAAATCTGCCGGTATATTGGTTGAAATATGAAATATCTCCTTACAGGCCACTTTTAGTTTTAAATGTTGTACAATTCATGTATATTGCTATGCTATATATAAACATAAATATGATAATAAACTATGATATCCCTTATGAAAATTAAAGTTGGTTTTACTATAGTAAAAGTGTGGTAACCATGTTTTTTTGCAGGTTACCATTTCTATATCGGCAGCTTTACTACAAATACCATGGTATTTATTTAGTAAAACCATAGTTAATTTTCATAAGGGATATTAATGTTTAGATTATATTTTGTTACATTTATATACCTGAATCACAATAAAGCTCACCTGAACTTAAACTAGTTTGATTATAGTAGCCTATTTGTATAATTAGTTTAGCCTACTCCTTTCAGTAGGTTGTCTATGTGTAGTTTTATACTCGTTTAAACTTTTACTGCAGAGGTAGCCTACAACATTTCTCTCCACTGTAGACTATGTCTCAACATATATAACAGAATGACAATAAATCTTACTTGAAATAAAATTCAAAAACGCTTTCATTTTTGGTACACAATATTGTCGCAATCCACAATCCATTTACATTTTAGTATTACAATATATTGTGACACGATATATTGTTATACCCCTGCATTGTTTTGAATGTTGAACAATTGTATCAACATATGTATATATTCTATATCCCACGATCCAACAGAGGATAAGAGGTACAGAGAATGGATGAGTTTTTATAGGGAAAGACTGCCTATTAAATGTTTAGCCATGTCACTACTGATTTTTGAACTAATCAGTCATGTTAACAACTTTGCAGCACTTGTTGTGAATTACACTGACACTGTAGTAGGGTCGCTTTGTGAAAACATCTAAATGGTTAATTATAGAGATAGTAAGACATAAACTTACCTGTTCCCCACTCATATTGGTCTGAAAAGGTAGAGAGGTGTTTCGGGTCTTGGGAGACTAACGTAAATTGACCGACGGTGCCATCTGCTGTTTTTGGGAAAGAAAGTTGCTCAATTGCATTTGTGAGAAAATCTGCCTGCATGCATTTGTGAGAAAATCAAGCCAAGTTTCCTCATACAAAGGCAAATGAGTCTCACAGTTGTAACACACAATACATATATTTGTCCATACCTCTGCATTTTCTCTCAAATAGAGTTTTGTATTTGCAAAACACTTTGCGTTTGTTTGAAAGTCGAGTTTTTCTTTGCAAAGCAGATTGTGTTTATTTGCAAAACGCTGGATTTGTTTGTATACTTTTGTCACAAAATTCGCTCCATAGAGCTGAATGGAGTCAATGATGCCTCTGCCATCTATTTAACGTAAAATATATGGGATACCCTTTTGTTTTTATGAAATATACATTTTACTACTATAATGTTGTGAATTTTCAATTGTTAGGAAAATAGATGGGAGTTGTTACGGTTTTATTGGAATTAATAAGAATTTAACAGCCTCTTAAAAGCTGCAAAATGAGTCTATTTTGGTTCTAGTTTTTGATCATGCACACAGAATATAGTATATTTATTTTATTTATCACTATCAATATTAATCTATTAGTTGATGTGCATTTTTAAAGGTAGCCTACAACATAAACGAAAACCCCAAATTTAAACCGTTTAAAATCGGGATTAATAAACAGTCTAATATATTTCTGACTGTATTCTTTTTGTATTTCATTATTCTGTGTGTGTTTGGAGACAGTGTCTTTATGAAAACGCGTTGCATCCTCTCTCTTCTCGGTTTTTGACACCGCGTGCAATTTTGCGAATGTGTTAGCGCGCGCGGCCAAAAAATAATTACGGAGTCAAGGTAAACGATCTGGGCTCCGATTCTGATTGTGTTAATTGTCGCAAACCCTCGAATCAAGCCACTGCAGTCAATGGTCTTTAATGTGAAATTAGTGCCTCTTGATAACTTGCAGTCCGCGGCAATTCTGCAGTCATGAGAGCCTGATGGAAATGGGGGACTGAGAATGCCTCGCATTAAGGGCTATTCTACTGCGTGCGCTGAAGTCTGAGGGTAAATTCGCAGGTTTTATGTCGTGGATTGTGGCATTAGCTCTCCACTACTACAGTTTAGCAGCTCTGTTATTGTTATAGCCTTAAATCGGATGATCCAAGTCATCCCTCCACTCCTCCCCCCGGCAGCTGAATTCATTGGTTTGAAAACTGGGAACTTATGAACGAGGTAGGCTATACAAAACCATACAGTGATACCAAGAGGACGTTTGCAGTGAAAATACCCCCAAATATTTTATAGGCTATATATCATATATGTTACATGTTACCTCAACATGTCCTGGAAGAAATAAGATTATTGATCATCAGTGTGAAACTAATCAGGTTTTTATAGGTAGGCCTACAATTACCATGTGCATTAAGGACTTCATTTGAATGCACAACGGAGACAGAGGCAATTGAACGAGGACAAAAATCACTAATTAGGCTGCCTAAGTGAAGTATCTTCATCTACTGGAGAGCTCTTAAGCAAAGGGATGAGCCTGGATAACTTGGCTTAAATTCTGAAAATTATAAATGTGTGTGGCTCAAGATTATCCTAATGAATTTTTAAAAAGAAAAACAGGTTTTCAAGGAACTACAAGAGACATTGATTTCATGGGTCATCTGACCCTCACAATCATTTCTGAGGTAAATGAGGCATGTGATCGTGATGACATTATCCCGAGATTAATTATTTTGTTCTTCCAACTAAGGCGTTTAAAATCTTAAAACAAAATTCTGCCATTCAAATAAAACTTTTGGATTAAACACCAATAACAGCTACACAACTGAATGTGGATTGTTTTCTCGGTGAATAACTTAATTGACTGTTAATGAATTTTTCATATTGATAAAATACAAATACTAAAATTTTAAGATTAAAAATTAAATGCGATTCGGTCTCGTTTTTTCTGCAGTGTAGTTTGACTGTATCGCGCTTCATTACCTTAACTTTGATTTGGTTATTCATGACTCTGACTATAGGGACCAGTTAAGGGTTAACTAAAGACTGTGCGCTTTAAGCCGTAGTCTAAACCTGCGAGAGAGAGGAGCTGTAAAGTTATGCAGAAGTTATTCTCCATCCTTTGGGCCGTCCCTAATCCCCCAAAACCGCGTTCTTTTATGCGAGAACTGTGCCTCTTTTCTTGTTTTGCGCTGCCCATACAACATAAAGTCAGACTGCATTTAATGCTTATGGCGGGATGTGAGGGGGATTTTGCAAATGCGAGGCCCCCTTTCGCCGAAATATTGCTCTCTAAACGTCGTGTGAGTCTACCAACCCAAAGCGACCCCAGATTCTCCCCCCGGTGTCTGACTCGAATGACAAACCAGCCTGATTTCACTGCATCGCTGGGAAATGTTGGGGCTGATAATAGAGATTTCGCTTTCATTTTTTACGGTTGACTTGGTTATTGTTGCTTTTCTTTTGCCCTGATTCCTTCCAGGGATTAGGCCTGACTTCCCCACTAGCAGCGGCCAAAGTGGCCCGAACTGGGGATGACAACTGACGAGGATCAAGGCTTGGGCTATTCTGCCCTCTGAGAGGCAATGTGAACCGAGAAGAGCTGGACAGGAGAAAAGCCCTTGGACAGGAGAAACGCGCTCTCAATGTTCAATGAACGGATGCCCCTAAATAGCTTAGAGAGCCCTGCAGCCTAATTAATTACTTCTAACTTTCTCGTTAAAACGTGCATACCAGGACCTCACTAATTTGCATACTATAAATGGTGGTCCTATATAAAAACATTTAAAAAAATAAATAAATAAAAAATAAATAAAAAAAATCTGAACAAAACTGAGACAACTTTTAAAGGGGAAATGATGTACAGTTGCCGCATTAAAAGTAAAACAAAACAAGAGCGGGATAACAGTTAGTAAGTGATAGTAGTTAGTATATATGAGCACTGGGGTGGTACCTTTTTAAAAGGTAGCCTACACCTTTGTACCTAAATGGTGTATATTGGTAACGTAAAGGTACATATGACATATTATTACAAAAGTGTAGCTACCATTTGAAAAGGTTTATACACATTTTTTTTAACTTAAAATATGGAAAATTTGAATTTAGTTTAGAATTCTATGTTGCAGGTATAAAAAAACTCATATCAGTTTGGCAGAACACTGGTCTGTGAGGTTGATCTCAGCCCCAATTCATGAAGTTCAAGCTGATCCATCATCTAGATCAGTTTGGACCAGCTAATGACCATAAATGACCTGGATGGTCTAACTAAACCATGTAAAACCAGCTACCTTTCACAGGGGCAGTACCTTTACAAAAGGTACACCTTTCGTATGAATGATTGAACAGTATTTTATGTGTC
This sequence comes from Spinibarbus caldwelli, assembly GCA_039654775.1. Taxonomy (NCBI): domain Eukaryota; kingdom Metazoa; phylum Chordata; class Actinopteri; order Cypriniformes; family Cyprinidae; genus Spinibarbus; species Spinibarbus caldwelli. The sequence goes on along the minus strand of CM077240.1, from coordinate 22,739,828 downwards.
CTCATCTCTTATTCTTAACAGTTTTAATTCAACTAAATCAATTTTTAAATCATTAAAAAAAATTAATTCCTTGCTTTTATTGTTGTGATTAATTTTATGATTATTTAAATTCCTTTTATGTAAAGAACTTTAAATTACCATTGTGTATGAAATGTGCTAAACTTGCCTTGCCTTATTTATCCCTAAAGGGTGCATAGTACTTTAAATGGACATATTATACCTAAATGGTACATATTAATACCTTTTGATAGGGTACCAATCATTATGCCATGTTAGCTGATAAAAGCATGATAATTAATGAACTTAATCAGAGCCGTTTGACATCCTGAAAGTTTCAGTTCTGGTTTAGCAACACAACTTCTGCTTCTGGCTAAACTTCTGCTTCTGGCTAGACCTTCACAAAAAAATAAACTACATATATGCTGGTGGATTTTATTGAACTTATTCTAATAGAGGAATATGTGTTTTCTCAAAAAGCACAAGTCCTGTATGATGTTTTTATTCACCCTGTAAAAAAATTGTGGATTGTGTCAATTGTTTTACTATTAAAACCATGTTGACCATTCATGAAGAAGTTAATCTTTGATGGTGTTGTGCTCCACTGTCGGCCCGCTTGGCTCGCAGATCCAAGTCTCCAACAAACAGTCGGGATAATTACCAAACATATAGCCGACGAACTCGATACACAATGGCGCATTGACTTCCTCACTGTTGGTCGCCTCTGTGGAGCGCCACGGCGAGGCCATCGCTCCACGCAAGTCAACCCAGGCATCGTTCACCTGGAACGGGAGGCAAAGACATCTTGTTTCATAACAAGACACGATGCTGACTTCTTTCAGCTCCAGCGAACTGGACATAAAACTTGGCTGACAACCTCCAGCACAGGACAATCAGAGACGGAGAAGGGGGCGGTTAGAGTCAGCTTTCTCTGGAGAAAAAGAGTTACAGTTAGAGTTATCTAAGTTGACTTAAACTGCATGAACATTTTAACAATATTTTACAGGTTACTTTTTGTTGCGCCTAGGACTCTTTGCGTTATGTTATCGTCTTGGGCTTATAGTGACACCTAGAGGCCTGGGTCCACCCACGAAAAAAGTCAGCCATGATTGTTTTTATAACTGAAAAAAAATCTTCCGAAATCACATACTTCCCTCCTATATAGTAGGCAAAAAACAGTATATGAAAAAAGTGGTATGTCCGAATTCACAGTATTCATAATCATTTGGTGTGCATCCGATTGACACTTTAATATCCCGTGACCATAAGGCCTCAGGAAAGGATTCGTGAATGACTGTGAAGTGATGCAACTGATGCTGGATCCTTTTTTTACGGTCACAAAGTATTACTAATTCAAAATTAGTGCCTACCTGCGTCCAATAATGGAAGCAAATGGCATTCAGCTGGTCATGTGATCTCAAAATGGCCACCTCCATTAGTAGACCCCCTTTATGTAAAATAAAACTGCTTTTATAAGGCTACTCATTTACAGAGTCTTTAAAATATAAATCACTTAAAGATAAAAAATGCAATGAATTTCTTTGTGTAAAACTTATTTAAAGAGGGGAAAATTGCACCTTTAAGAGCCTTAGTTAATTTCCCTGCAATATGTAATATCATTTATCATATTTTTATTTACACTTGAATGAAACAAAGGTTTAATCCAGCATAATAAAAGTGAATACATTTTTAAGGTTTCGTGTGCTGGCAGTTTCGCCAGTGATATCGCTGAATGAAAGACCCCCCTACAACTCCTTGTTAGTTGCCAACTATGAACTTTTTTTGCCCTGAAGAGCAGTTCAGTGCGACTCGGTTCTCATTCACTGGCCGGCTTTTTTGGGCTGCCCTCGCTTTCATTCCTCTGTGCGTTACACCAATTAAAGGAGGACGTGCAGCAACTGTAATGGCCCGAAGAGTGATTGTTTTTGACAAGCAACAAAACACATAGATCCACCCCTCCGATTAGGATGGCCGGGGGGAGGGTGTATTTTAGGGAGGTAGTGCTCAGCCCAGTCAGTGCCCTTAAAGCGGCATGAACTATGAGAGGAGGGGTATGGCCTTCAAGGGAAGGGTTTTTTTTCTCAAAGACCGGTCATGTCAAAGAGGAGGACAGAAAGATACCCAGCCTCCCCCCTACCAAGCTTTATACACACTATACTGCTTGCCTGCGTACAAGTGTCAGCATTAGCTTTTACCACACCAGGGCTCAGTTTGAGAAGCCTGGAATTCCAGAATCAATGAAATTCCTAAAGAGCCGGATCTCAACACGCAGACCAAATCCCACAAAGATTAAATCCAAAGTTAAGCTTTTCTTGGTGATTTATATCAGTCATAATCAAATAAAAAGAGCAGCTTGGCTTTATGTGGCCAGGACAATATACTTCCTGAAGGAATTTCCCTTATGTGTGATGTGTAATGTTAGTGAGATTTTTACTGTCAAGTGATCTAAATCACTAATCCACTTTCAGCCTTCACTCAAAGACTTGACTTACAATTTAAAGACTGTTAGACAACTGTTATCTAATTCTGCAACAGAAATTATATTCTGCATGTCAGTACTCTAAAAAAGTGGCAGCTGAAGTTGCCAGACATTCACAGTTAAAATGTCTATTTTGCGTATAATGGAATGGCATATTTGTGCATGTATATTTTACTGCAGACTTAAAATTTTATATTTCATTAAATTATGTAATGTTAATATACCAAGTCACTTGAACTACAAAAATGACATCGTTAAAATAGTAAAATAAACATTGACTAAATAATATAAAATGTAACACAAAACACACTTATGTGTTTTGACACTGATAACAATGAGAGCAAACTAAATTATTTTGTTCACACCATTAACTATAACTTTTGCCTCAAACTCCTAATTTGTTGCTTATTAATAGTTAGTAAGGTACAGTTGGTAAGATTAGGGATGTCGAATATGGTCATGCAGAATATGTGCTTTATAAGTACTAATAAACAGCCAATATGTTAAAGGGTTAGTTCACCCCAAAATGAAAATTATGTCATTGATTACTCACCCTCATGTCGTTCCAAACCCGTAAGACCTTCGTTCATCTTCGGAACAAAAGTTAAGATATTTTTGATTAAATCGGAGAGCTATTTGACCCTCTATAGCAACTGAAATGTTCCCAGGTCCAGAAACGTAGTAAATACATCGGTAAAACAGGTCCATGTGACATCAGTGGCTCAGCTTCAGTTTTGCGAGGCTACAAGAATACTTTTTTTTTGCTCAAAGAAAACAAAAATTACAATTTACTCAACCATTCTTCTCCCCCAAGTTACGTCTTCTGCCATTTTACAGAGTATCACAATACATACGCATGCTTTCCCCTAAGTCTAAACAACGCTTTTTACGCAGATTATACGTTCATGTGTGCTTTCCCCCCGAACGTAAATAACGCTGATTACGTCAAATATGTTCTTGTGTACGCTTCAAAATGGCGGAAGACGTAACTCGGGGGAGAAGAATTGTTGAGTAAATTATGTTATTTTTGTTTTCTTTGCGCAAAAAAGTACTCTCGTAGCGTCGCAAAACTGAAGCTGAGCCACTGATGTCACATGGACTGTTTTACCGATGTATTTACTACATTTCTGGACCTGGGAACATTTCAGTTGCGTTGCTGTCTATGAAGGGTTAGATAGCTCTCAGATTTAATCAAAAATATCTTAATTTGTGTTCTGAAGATGAACAAAGGTCTTAAGGGTTTGGAACGACATGAGGGTGAGTAATTAATGACATAATTTTCATTTTGGGGTGAACTAACCCTTTAATAATAGGCATGCTAATAAGCAACTAGTTAATAGTGAGAATTGGTCCCTAAAGTGTTACCAATTATTTCTATAAATCATAATCATGTGATGTGTCGCGTAGATATCCTTTTACTGCAAATATATACTAATTGAAATTAAATTTACTGTTTACACCAATAATTTATAGTTTTTACTTGCAAAAAAACATACATTTTACAATATCTTACAGTGTAATTGCATATAATGCAATGTTAATCCATTTAAACCATATATGTTTAAGCTAAGTTTTTACTGTAGCATTTTTAGCCTTTTTCTGAAAATATTTGCTGAAAACATATTTTGACAAATGGAAACACTGTCTCTGTTCATATTTAATACATATTAAACATACATATTAAATAATTGTGTAAACAGAGCAACCATACCAGCGTAGAAGCCTTTGTCAGAGCCATATAGATGAAATTATTCAAATTTGATGGACTGCCGAGCCAACAGTCATTCTGGAATGCAACAATACACAAATATAAGACCGATACTAATATTCATCTGAAACGAAATGCATAACCGCTCATGAACTGATCACTGTAACGCATTGAGGCAAATCCGGCCGCGATGGAATGCAGATGCCAGGTGAAAGCCGGCTCTGATCAGCAGGGGTGCGTATGCATTTTGCTCCTTTAGAGAGAAGGCTTTGGCCCAGATGCAGCCATGTTAACTTTGAGTGGCCCCCCAAACACACTCCTTCCCACTCTTCCCAAGCCCCCAGGTTGCCTTTGCATGACATCATCGCTGAAGCATGCCCCCCAAGCCCCTGTGAATCTCCCCATCCTTATTCCCATTGAGCCTCTGCAAGCCATACGTTTCTTTCTCTCCCTCTCCTTTTTTCCCCTCCTTCTCTTTCTCTTCCTCCTCTGCTTCCACCAATCCCCTCCCTTTTTCCTTAACCAGGAGAAGGCATTGTTTGGGGCGAGGGCCTGATCAAAAAACGCGGCCCGCCCAAACTGCGGCCTTTCTGTAAATTCAATAAGCCCACCTTAAAGATTTGCCTAATTAATGGATGACATCTTTGGCTGGAGGAGAGGCGAGGTATTTTGGTCGGGCTCGCTCATTGTTGGCCTCCTAATTAACTTTCCCAGGTCAGCCCGGGTCTCAGCAACCTGGGAGTGAAGAGCTTCATTGTGAGAGGAGTTGTAAACTTACTTTTTTTGCCTCGGCACTTAAAAGGGAAAGCAACTATAGGGAACAGAAAATATCCTATTTAAGGCCTTTGTGAGTGAACTGCCTGCACATGGTCCAATAAAGGAAGTCTTTTTAAATAAGCGTTCATGGTCCTCCCCACAGTCCTCCTCTCCCCTCCCTCTCTCCTCTCCTCTTTTCCTTTTTGGAGCGATGCAGAAAGGTTATGAATGATAGTTTGGGGTCTAAGGAGCGAGGGGCAAGGGCCAGTCTTCTGTGTACCATTTGTGTTTGAACCTTTTGAGAAAGTCCGAGTTTGGGGGAAAAACCTTTCTGGTCTGTCTGGCAACTGTATGATTAGCGTTTCTTACTAGGAAGACGAGAAATTTGAAGTTTGAAACATGGACGTATTTGGCCTTATTATCTCTTTCAATTAGGCCACCTACAAAGGAGATAGTCGTGGCGATGGATGCAATTCACGTAAACGTAACACACTAATATCAAGCTTAATGAAGATAAAACCGATCATGGAGAATCACGGAAACAACACCACAAATCACCCCCCACCACCCCGCCCCAGCTCCGATATCGTCTCACCTCCCCTCCCTCTACACCCTCTGTCTGATCCCAAAATCCAAGCCTCCTCATGTAATGAGCGGGGTGTGATCTTCCCACAGTCACTGAGGCCAGCTTCAGCATCAAAACATCAGCTATTTCAGCTCTCTCTGACCTTTACTGTCACTGGGTGGTCCAAAGACCCAAACTTCGCTAGTGTAAAATAAATAAAAAAATACAATAATAAGCTATTCCAATACATTTTTAACTGAATTAGTTGTCAACGTCTGTAAAATGTATAATTACATAATCATCGTTTCCATAACTGGTGGACATGGTACAAATGAAATTCACAAGACAAGAGGATTATAATAGCTAATAATGAATTTGTTTGACAAGTTAAATATTAATAATAGATAAATAAATAAATGCATAGGTTTTGTAACCGAATTCCTGAATTTCCTTTGAATTATTAATTTTCTTCTCTATATTTGTTCAGTAGCCGAACACTGTATTGCATGTATGTCAAAATAAAACAAAAGGTGCACAAGTGAGCTTGACTAATGTATTAAATGATCAGAGTCTCTGAAATATTTTTCTTGTATTTGTTTTTTATATTAAATAATTGTTGCTGGACATCTTTAAATACTTATGGTTAATAGAAAAAAAAGATACTTTAGACTTGATTTTGGTAACACTTTACAATAAGGTTCGATTTGTCAGCATTGATTAACTACATTAGTTAATCTAATAATAAAGAAAACTTTCTAAAGGATAATTACAATATTTACTAATATTAAAATCAAATGTTTTATTAAAATCCAAAGTTGCAATTGTTCATATTATTTAATGGAGCTAAACTAACAATGAACAGCTGTTTTTTTATTTAATGTTCACAAATATGAATAGTAAATATAACAAATGTATTGCTAATTGATAGTTGCATTAGTTAATGCATTAACTAACATTAACATCTTATTGTAGTGTTACCAGGTTGCTTTGAAACAATCTGTATTGTATAGATCACTACAGAAATAAAAGTGACTAGTGTGTGTGTGTGATTATTTTAACAATTATAAAATATTAAATATATAAATTATATTATTTAATATATTATATGTTGTAGAATGTAATGTATTATTAATTTTTTTAAATAAAAATTAATTCAGGACACAGAACATACAAGCGTATCTATAGTCAAAAATGATCCAATTCTTTCAGTGTTACTGCAAATATGACAACAAAAAGCAAAATCAATACATAAAGCAAAGTTAAAAATATAAATTAAATCATACCATATATCACATAAAAGCCATCAAATGATGTGATGGGCTTTGGCAGGCAAATTATTTCTGTGAAATATGCCATTGATGAGCCGTCACCTGAAGAGACAAATAAGAGAGCGCAAGCAAGTAGAAGAAAGTTGATTTCACAGCAGAATAAAGTTTGTCATTTCGTGCCCCTAAACTGTTTGCCGAAATGGTGTGAACGGCTAAAGCCTCTTTAGCCAGCTGTCATAATTTGTTAACGAGGCCTTTCAAAAAAGCAGAATGATAATGAGAGGACAGAAAAAAGAGACAGGCAGCGAAAGAGGGTAGAGGGGGTGCCCTTCATAAGTGACTGTGGAAGCGGAGAGTCGGTCCCCAGGGAGCCGGGTCGGGGGGGGACAACATCAGACCGATTTCAGCGCAGCAACATGATGGCATCTCTGATGTTTTAATATTAATGAGAGCGAGCTCCTCGGCCCGGCCTGCCAGCACTCGCAATAGGTGCCTCTCTCCTATCCCGCTGACGATAACACCTCTAAGTCTCAGGAGGAGCTCTGGGCCTTAAAGAGAGGGAGGGCAGACAGAAAGGGAAATGGAATGAGTTAAGTCATCCATTTAAAAACTTAGACGATGAGGGGAGAAAGGAGCTCTCTTTTAAAGTCACCTCTCGTGAAGCCGAACCACGAGGTCTCGATATTTCTCCTCTTCTCCCAAACCCCCTTGAGAAAGAAATTGACTTTTGTTTGGAGTTTGTGAAAAGTGGGAATCAGGAGAAGGACAATGGGGCTCCCCATGGAGAGGACCCGAGTGAAGCCATCTCAAATCAGTCAGCCAAGGGACCAATTAATCCGGCCATTGTCAGGCCCAAGCCACTGCCAGCACATCAACACATTCAGAGCCCATTGTCCCAACCCTCCTGCAGTAGGATTTAGTCCATCCAACAGCCAGTTTTGTCCGGGCCAGCTCAGGCGGAAGTTTCTCACTGACAATTTGCCCCAAATAGATTTGTCAGAAAGCATCCATCGACCTGCCAGTTAGACAGGGCGAGGTTGTGTTCGGCCTTTATTACTATTATTATATTTTGGAAATGCAGGCAGCATAATGGGAAAATACTACAGGTGTGTGGAGAAACGTATGTGTGACTGTCTAACCTCATGTAAGGTGCGAGATAAAATGAATACAGTAATTGCTAACACATGGAATGTGTGTTTGTATGTATATAATTAAATTTGATGTCAGGTCTCTTATATTAAAACATCTGTGTATGTGAATCCAAAATGTTTATCAAAGGGTGAAATATGGGGCTCATTTTACAGTAACTGAAAGAATAAGAAAATGATTAAGATGAGTATTCATACATCATACTTTCTATGGGAAGATATATATTTATATTTATTAAAATATCATTTCCCTTAAAATACTTTATGGACTATCCTGTCCTAATTTCTCTGTGCAAACATTATTGCATAAGAATTTGCAAGGATAGTTATGAAATTGCTAATGTTATTATATTCAATCCTAAACTCTGCAATAACAACTATTTAAAGATTTAAAGATATTATATATATATATATATATATATATATATATATATATATATATATATATATATATATATATATATATATATATATATATATATATATATATATATATATATATATATTCAGTTACCAGGGGAAAAGTTAACTGTCTAATTCAAGACAAGTTAACGGGTATCTGATTGTTAGTTAATGTGGAAAAAAAAAAAAAAGTTTAAAAAATTGTGTCAAATATGCAACAATCTGAATGGCAGATAATATCAAAATCAGAAAAATCTAAAAAATAAATCCTCTTCTATTTAGTGAGAACTTTTGAGAATTCAATCTGTGATTTCTGGTAAAATAAATAAATAAATAAATAAATAAAAGATTTGTACATGTAAATACAAAACAGTTTAACAGGCATATTTCTATCAGAAACAAATATTCTATACACCATACATACAGGTGCATCTCAATAAATTAGAATGTCGTGGAAAAGTTCATTTATTTCAGTAATTCAACTCAAATTGTGAAACTCGTGTATTAAATAAATTCAGTGCACACAGACTGAAGTAGTTTAAGTCTTTGGTTCTTTTAATTGTGATGATTTTGGCTCACATTTAACAAAAACCCACCAATTCACTATCTCAACAAATTAGAATATGGTGACATGCCAATCAGCTAATCAACTCAAAACACGTGCAAAGGTTTCCCGAGCCTTCAAAATGGTCTCTCAGTTTGGTTCACTAGGCTACACAATCATGGGGAAGACTGCTGATCTGACAGTTGTCCAGAAGACAATCACTGACACCCTTCACGAGGAGGGTAAGCCATTCATTGCCAAAGAAGCTGGCTGTTCACAGAGTGCCGTATCCAAGCATGTTAACAGAAAGTTGAGTGGAAGGAAAAAGATGCACAACCAACCGAGAGAACCACAGCCTTATGAGGATTGTCAAGCAAAATCAGTTCAAGAATTTGGGTGAACTTCACAAGGAATGGACTGAGGCTGGGGTCAAGGCATCAAGAGCCACCACACACAGACGTGTCAAGGAATTTGGCTACAGTTGTCGTATTCCTCTTGTTAAGCCACTCCTGAACCACAGACAACGTCAGAGGCGTCTTACCTGGGCTAAGGAGAAGAAGAACTGGACTGTTGCCCAGTGGTCCAAAGTCCTCTTTTCAGATGAGAGCAAGTTTTGTATTTCACTTGGAAACCAAGGTCCTAGAGTCTGGAGGAAGGGTGGAGAAGCTCATAGCCCAAGTTGCTTGAAGTCCAGTGTTAAGTTTCCACAGTCTGTGATGATTTGGGATGCAATGTCATCTGCTGGTGTTGGTCCATTGTGATTTTTGAAAACCAACGTCACTGCACCCGTTTACCAAGAAATCTTGGAACACTTCATGCTTACTTCTGCTGACCAGCTTTTTAAAGATGCTGATTTAATTTTCCAGCAGGATTTGGCACCTGCCCACACTGTCAAAAGCACCAAAAGTTGGTTAAATGACCATGGTGTTGGTGTGCTTGACTGGCCAGCAAACTCACCAGACCTTTGTCAAGAGGAAAATGAGAAACAAGAGACCAAAAAATGCAGATGAGCTGAAGGCCACTGTCAAAGAAACCTGGGCTTCCATACCACCTCAGCAGTGCCACAGACTGATCACCTCCATGCCACACCGAATTGAGGCAGTAATTAAAGCAAAAGGAGCCCCTACCAAGTATTGACTACATATACATATAAATGAACATACTTTCCAGAAGGCCAACAATTCACTACAAATGTTTTTTTTTATTGGTCTTATGAAGTATTCTAATTTGTTGAGATAGTGAATTGGTGGGTTTTTGTTAAACGTGAGCCAAAATCATCACAATTAAAAGAACCAAAGACTTAAACTACTTCAGTCTGTGTGCACTGAATTTATTTAATACACGAGTTTCACAAATTGAGTTGAATTACTGAAATAAATGAACTTTTCCACAACATTCTAATTTATTGAGATGCACCTGTATATAGATGGACATACATGGTTTAAGAAAACATGTTTTGTATATACCTCAGTTAGAATTATTAAATAAAACAGTTTTTTTTTCTTAGTGGCCCAATAATAAGAGGTCAGTTTTTAATTCCTTAATTTAGTAATTAATTTTCAGTTTTTAATTAAGTAATTTATGGTTTGATCAGATTTGCCTCAGTGAATTAAGGGTTAGAAAGACAAAGCAAGTTGTCATTGCTAATAGACTCAGAGGTTACTCAGGTGTTTTTTATACGTCATATCAATTTATTTATTCCATTTTTTTAAAAAATATATTAATTCACAATTTAAAAAAATGATAATTTAAGTTCCCATCCTCATTTGATAGTAGTTTCCTTCTCTATAAGTCAGGAACAGAAGTGCACTGAAAGTGCCTAAATATTTGTAATCCTCTGGCCGTCAACAATCCGCAACTTTTTTCTGATTTGATTCTGCCTCATACATGTGTTCATCTCAGAACAAAGTGCCAACACAGAAAAGTCTTTTGCAACATCTCCAACATGCTGTTACAGGAGTGGTTAAGGATAAGAGATGGTGTTGCTGTCCCTCTCCACTTTGAGGGCTAAGTAAGCAGTTGCATACTGATTCTGTCAAGCCAACAACTAGATACACAATCAGATGGTTCTTTGTCAGAGATTTTCATTGACTGTTATTGAGAGGAGAGTCACAAGCACAAAAAGTGAAAGCAAGCAGCCGGGGCAACCATGATGTTGGTTATGTTTGTGTAAAGACTATCTATGAATGACAGGATTAGGGCGAGTTAAGCAGATTACTACGAGCAGACCACCCCACCCCTAAGACACACACACACAGACACACACACACATATAAACACACAGATAGAGAAAGTGGGAAATGAGAAAGAAAAAGAGAGACAGGACAGAAAAAGTCTACAATCATATGCATGCATTTTTAAAATAAACATGATGCTCTTAACATAGCCTATCATATAGGCTATCTAAAAGTTATTACACTCAGAATCATTTTGATTTAATCACTCATGGCCTAGAGTTTGCTGGTGATGCCCACAGAGATATGGATCTTACTGTGACACTGTTTTTCTCAGTCTGGCACATAAGATCCTGAAAAACGCACATTTGAATATGCAGTCATTCACCTGTCAAAAATCCTAATTTCTTTTCAGTGCACTGAGAACACCGTTTAAAGGAGGACATGACAATCACTAATTGCGATTAGATACGCCCCCGTTCGCCACGTTTAGACCGAGATTTAGGGCTCCCATATGGCCCCGAGCTACCGTGGGAATGTTCATAATTAAACCTAAAATATGGGTGTCTACTGGCGGCGGCCACAACACGGCACGCTGTTAAGGTCAAGATGTCATTGCGCACGCTCTCAAAGGGGTACAGTTGTGATTCTCCCAGTCCACGAGGGAAACTCGCACGCATGTGTCCCCTCTAAAACACAGCGCGCACTTGATTTTACAGCGATTTCCCGTTTTGTTTCCTCTTATAAGCAATTTAACCGAGTCGGAGGTGAAATGTATTTTTTTTTTTATATAGAGCTCATTAGAGTATAGGTAAATCTATATAAAAAACTATATATAATGGCTACATGTTTAGACTGGGTCTCATAAATAAAAATTAACTTTAAAAAAATTCGCGCCCACACGACAACGAGACGTTGCATTCAAGAGGTTTGTTTAAATTATGAGCAGTGCAAAAGATACAAGTAATTTTAATTAATTTTTTCTTGAAAAAAAAAAAACTTGTAAGTTTAAAGTTTTATGTTACATACACAATAGTAGGCTCTACAAACAAAGAAAAATGTTGCCTATCCCCCCAGAAAAAATTAAAGGTTTTAAGTAGATCTATAGCCTAAATATAATAAAGGATGGTGTGTACATTTAGATTTTATCTACGAAAAAGTAGGGGGAAAAACATGCAGTCGAACAAATTACAGTGTTAAATAAACATTTACCACAAACCAGCAACATTTATTTTATAGGCTACTAACCTACAGTAGTAATCATAATAAGCCACATTTACCTGTTGATTCACTCTTAAAATGCAATAAACATACACTTAGAACACCAAAAAAAAAAAAAAAATCCTCAAATTTTCAAGCCGTGCGTCATCTTGCCGTGCGTAAAAACCTGGCAAGATGAGAGAGCGATGTGAAACACTTTGGGCTCGATCTCTTTCCTGCAGTCATTCTGCCAGAGCAACAGGTGCACGCGCGCGAAGGAAGAATCCGGGGAAGCGCGACAGAAAGTAAGTTCGTTGCAAAAAGAAAAAGTGATCATGTTATTATTAGTTATTTCAATAGAATGCTTTAAACTGTTTACTTCGGTCTGGGAACAGTTAGGTCACTGAACTCTCTAAGGATGGAAATGTGTCCCTAATCAGTGGCAAACGTTTGATTCGGTCATTTAAACAGCCTTGCTGATCCTAATCAATTCCTATAGAGCGCACCATTAGCCTCTGACAGTGTCTGACTCACTGTGTATGGAATATCACTTCATCCGTCCCCGTGACGTCATGCGCGAGCAGGAGTTGAAGCAGAAGGCAGGGAAAAGCTAAGTGGTAAAAGGAAGTTGGGTTCTCCTCCCACCCTCCCTCTCTCCCGCCCTCCTACTCTAATACATCTCATACATATTACCAAACCTTTAATCTGACGGTACACATCACAAAGTCACTCACCAAGGCTCCGGGCTGAGACGCATTTCCCAGCTCATGTTGTACTTTTTAAGCTGGTGTTGAGCAGTACAGTGCTGGCTTAAGCTCCAGTGCTTCTCCATTAGTTGCACCAAGTTTCCGTGGCGCTGAGAGACCAGGGACCGGTTTGGGCATTTATTGTCTGTGGGGCTGCATCCATCGCCTCAGTCAACAGTCAGACGAAATCTGGATTCTATTTGCTGAAAAACAAGAGGAGCGACTTGGACACAATCAACAGAAAGTAGAGGACCAGTTGTACACCGCAAACCGGATGTTAAATTTGTGCTTGTAATTTTTTAAAACCAAGTCAAAAGTGTTAAGACTCCCCTGGGCCTGAAAAGTGTAACTTTTCAACGCAGTTTTCTTGGAGCAGAGGTCTTCAACATGAGCAAGCCTGCTGGTTCAACAAGTGGTTGTCTGGATATTTTAAATGTCAAATCCAGTGAGTAGATCGTCTTTCTTTACTTTTGAGATATGTATGTTGTTAGAAATAGCGTGATGGCGAAGCAAAAACGCAGTCTCTTTTTATTTACGAAATAAGTGAAAGTAAAATTATTGCTTGTGGGTTAAGATGACAAAAATCACGTAAACTCCACAGAGCTGTCAAACGCAAATCGAAATGCTTACATGCTGTCAAATTGTTGCCTATACCTCTTAGACTGATAGCACGACTGCCCAAAACAAACAAGGCAAAACACTCTATAAATCATTCTTTGTATTGAGCTACATCTTAGATGTGAAAATGCAAGAAAATAAATAAATGCATACAATCTTAGACAAGTTCGCGTTTAGTGATGCTGTTACACTGCTGAGAATGTTTTGACAGCCTTATTCCCCCATTACGCTTTGCAAATAAGTTGTGCGTGCACATTGAGATTCTAAAAAAAATAATACTAATTATAGGTTACCAGCCTGTACAGTTTTAAAATATCATAATGTGGTCCTAAGGTATGCGTAAACTATGCATAATGTGTCATCAGTTTTCCTTATTGGGCATTCTTTTGACTTTCAATAAATTTCAAGGTAACAAAAATGCAAGTGCCCTGAAATTCATCTATAATAAATGTTTTCTGTCAATTTGTTATTTTACAATTGCTGATAAAATTCTCAAAATTGTCTAACTGGAAACATTTCTTGAAATATGAAATACTGAGTGTGATTTGCCTGTAATACGCTTGTGGTGGTATAAAAAAAAAGTGCGCCTCGATTTGACTTTTTACATTAGGCTTAACTGAAAATGAAAACACAAATAGTGTTAAAGGTTTTTAAAAGTTTAAGTGGCTTCAAGTCAAAGTGAAAAAAGCAATACAATTCATTCAAGTGAAAGGCAAAGAAAATAAGGTAACCCAATCACAATTTTATAGCACACTGAGTAGCCTAATGATTTCTAAATAACAAAACTTAACATATTTTAGATTTAACACAATTTTTAAATCTATCCTAGAATTTTATGAGTAAATTTTCATAAATATGAAAATTGTAAGGAGTAATTTATTTAGCACCGGTGAACAAGTGAATTAATTCCGTTGAGGCCTAAACATTTCGTACATTATTATTTTGAATGGCTACCCCAAAAAACTTTTTTTTTTTTCTTACTCATTTTACAGGGGTGAAATTGCGGCAATGTTTGGGTGGTCGAAGGCCCATTAAGTTCAGAGTTTCTCACAACTGCACGTAATCCAGTGCTGCAGGTCCCAGTGTTGATGCTGATTACAGTAATGAAATATGCCATATGTCTTTAAACAATTACTGCGCACAATGCAACAGACTGGGACCCCCACCGTGGAAAGTTAAAGACGTGTTCCCTTCTCTAACAAATCCGCCTTCAATTCATATGAGTTTCTTACCAATGTACCAGTGTGAGTGTTGTCAAATTATGCGATGATTGAACTGGATGGAGGACAGTAGGACTTCATGACTTCCTCGAAATAAAAGCAGTATGGTTTAATGGTTTTAGTTACCACATAAACAGGCATAAAATCGCAGAAACAAAAATTCTTAATCAAAATAGAATTTCTAAATGCACTTGAAAAAGCAGGCGTCATAGCTTCAAGCGCTTTATCATCTGGGAAAAAAAAAAGTGTAATTGTGGAGCAATTTTCAAGTTTCAAAACGACTCCGATACAAAAGCAACAAGTTGCCTCTATCACAAGAGAGGTTCTCTTTTTAAGTCATGCAAAATACAAACATATGAAATGAAATATTCAACTGATCTTGCACTGTTGTCAAGACTTTTACATGAAAGTTTCGCACTGTTCTTAAATATTAAAATAAGACTATATACGCACACAAGCAAATCTTCATCACCAAAAGCCCGTTACAAAACACCATTATAATTTCTGAAAGGACCTATACGAGGAACATCTGGCATGCACAGAACAGAAATGTGTTTTTACATTAAAATGCAGCATAGTTTTTTTTCTTCCTTTTCTTGTTTTAAGAAGTCAGAGTGCATGAAGTCGTTTTCCTTCTCCGTCGTTACCGGTCTATATCCGAATTCCCATGCTACCCTTTTTGACGGGTCACTGGAAAATCAATGAGCAGGTGGACATATGTCAGTGTAATTACATTGCCGTTTCTCTAAACGACTCCCCCATATACATGCAAATATACCTCTATTGACAGACTTAAATACAGAAAAAAAAGTGTTCTGCACACATAAGAAAAAAAAAATCACAATTTTCATTTACTCCAAGTTCATTTGCATACACTTCATTTGAGTCGCTGAAACGCGCTGGTGCATATTATTCTCCTCTCCCGTGTCACTCCCTAATCCGCGAGCCTATAGACGGCGCGAAGAAAGCAGTTGTCGAGCTTCATTATGAAGCGGGGTTGGCAGCTTGTCGAGACCAGGCCAGTCAGACGAGGCTCAATGGGGGAATCATTAAGTTAACACTCTCCCTAATGTCGCCATTGTGCGCGTCAACTGAACATTGTTTTATGGGACTTGCGATATGACGCTTCCCACCAATGCGCTCTCAATGTAGGCCTATGGTTTACACATTCCTATGGACAGACTCATTAAAGGTATGTCCTTTAATACAACATTTATCACGATTTTAGGGCAAATGTGCAAATTATACAATGGCTTTCAAGGAATTTCTCTAGAAAATTATCAGGCGCAGTCTGTTGGAATTTTACTTTTGGGCCCTTATCGTAGTTTTAAACAAAATGAATACGTTTTACGTGACACAAATGAATCTAACATAAAGTGATTAATAACAAAAGTAGCATAGGCCTACTGTGTTTTGTTGGTTAACCGCAAAATATTGAACATGAACGAAAGCGCACTAGAAGCCTACTGTTGCTATGGTTACCTCCTCATCGCGATTTTTGTTCGCTACTGTCTGTTTATCGACAGGTGGAAATATGAGCTCGGCCTAACTTGTAATCATAAACTTAACTAAACGTATCTACCAAACTGGGGAAAGAATAGACTAAGTAGCCTACATTTGAGACCCCCTCAACATCTTTTTGTTCGGACGTCCTCTCGGAGGTTCAAGCCTTAATTAGGATGAAAAAAATAAATAAATGGACTGAGCTTTCTAAAACATTTTGTCCGGTTAAAGTGAATAATTATTATAGTATATAAAAAATATTATAAACAAATCTACAAAAACTTATAATCAAATTTTACAAAACATTTGTCAACATTAAAAAAAAAAAAAAGTCTCCAATAGGTTTGCTTTTTCCTTTAAATAGGCCTAAATGCTGTATTTTCTATCTCTGTTAGGTCGGATTCTGGACATTCCATGTAAAGTGTGTGGAGACCGAAGTTCTGGAAAGCACTACGGTGTTTATGCGTGTGATGGCTGCTCGGGATTTTTCAAGAGGAGCATAAGAAGAAACAGAACGTATGTCTGCAAATCTGGCACACAGGTGAGCTATACTAATCAATTACCGCAATGTGTTTGAACCATAACAGCGTCAGCTAATTTGATCTAAGCAAGCGCGTCTAAGGACTAGATTACACCTCCAGTGATTTTCATAATTGAAAGATTATCCCAGAAGTGAGCCCCCTCCCGCGCCTTTGAGGGCCCTTTGCCCCGTCTAGTGTAACAGGTGTAATCCAATCTAACGCACCGGCAGGACTGGGTGGATTTGGAGAGCGGTAGGCGGGAATGAGACTATTAGCCGTGCGGCGGGGTAGCGAGTCAATAGCCGTCATTACTCTGCCATTCCCACATACCTGTGGAGTGGAGACCAATGGAGCATATAGTAGAAGAGGCTGTTTGTCTGCCATTACTGCTAAACGAAACGAAACCTACTGCATTTCCTTATTCCTTCCACCTTTTTTTCCTCAGGGCGGCTGTCCAGTAGACAAGACACACAGAAATCAGTGCCGCGCCTGTCGCTTGAAAAAGTGTCTAGAAGTGAATATGAATAAAGACGGTAAGTGCTAGTAAATAAGCCTACATTTGTTTTTGTTATAAACTTGAATGAATTTTAGATATAACAAAATTATTTTGTCTCTAGCCTCTGATGCATGTAACCCCCTTTAACAGGCAGAAATTTAAAGCTCTTTATTCATACCATAGAAAAGTAGATTGCTTTTGTTTTTACTTACGAACAAGATTGTAACACTCATATATGCTAAATGTTTAACATTTTTTAAAATAGTAGTAAGCCGTAAAGCCACTTTTAACTATTATTAACATATGAAAGAGAATGAGAGAGCCCATGCACCACAAGACTTAATAGTCTTTGAATAAAACTTTTTATGAAAAAGGTCAAATGTAATCCTAATTAAAGTAGCTAATTTTTATTCAAGATATTTGTAGAAAAGAAATGGTAGCCTATAATGATTAAGCTGTGCACACTTGTGTTTTGTGTCTTCAAGATGCAAGTAGCCTAAAATAATTTATAATTTCAATAAATCGTTAAATATAGAAAATGCTCTAAACGTTTTTCTAAAATGTAGGAATCCAACAAGAACAAATAAATTATCGGACACGTTTCTAAACGATTTCTGCTTTGTATCGCATGAGAACGCTTATTTCTCATGTCACTGATCTTTACATCACTACAGCTGTGCAGCACGAGAGAGGACCGAGGACTTCAACCATTCGAAAGCAGGTGGCACTGTATTTCCGAGGGCATAAAGAGGTGAACGGTTCATCGACCCATTTCCCATCCACGTCTATCCCGGGGCCGCCGTTTTTCACTACAGTCACGCAGCTGGAGCCTCACAATCTGGAGTTAAACACGGTCACAAGCACACCGGAACGACAGGCCATTGTGGGACTCGCTCAACCCACACCGAAGGTAAACATGTTCCTTCCTAGTTTAAATGAACGAATTGTCAATTTATGAACTTCACTAAAACATACGTTGAACTAATATCTGAACGCATGCAACCCCGCTTATTTTCTATGATAATGTAATCACTTTTCAGTATCCTCATGAAGTTAGCGGCAATCCCATGTACCTGTATGAAGTGGCGACCGAGTCTGTGTGCGAATCAGCAGCGCGCCTGCTCTTCATGAGCATTAAATGGGCCAAGAGCGTTCCGGCCTTCTCCACACTCCCTCTACCGGACCAGGTAAACAACTCTTATTATTCGCCAAGGTTTAATTTCACACAGATTAAATATGCTATATATGCCATCAAGTGTGAAACCAAACTCAAATGCTAGGTGTTTTATTTATATTCATGTATGAACTTACTTTTTTTTTTTGCAGTTGATCCTTTTAGAAGACGCTTGGAGGGAACTGTTCGTGTTGGGTATAGCGCAGTGGGCCATTCCAGTGGACTCCAGCACTCTCCTAGCTGTTTCAGGTAGGCCATACAACACGTAACCTACTCCTAAGATTTTATAAAAAAATAAAAAATCGGCACGTTTTGTAAAAATACGATATCTTCCAATGTTATCTCCATACAAGTCAAATATTTTGTTTTCTCGCGAATTAGGAATGAACACCGAGAACACAGATTCCCAGAGGCTAAACAAAATCATCACAGAGATCCAGGCGCTGCAGGAGGTCGTGACGCGCTTCAGACAGTTAAGACTGGACGCTACGGAGTTCGCGTGCCTCAAGTGCATCGTCACCTTTAAAGCAGGTAGGGTTCGAGAAAATACAATAAAATACAACATATTAAAGCGAAATATAGGTATTATTAATAATTACAGAAGCTTTCTCTACTGGCCAAACAATAGCTCTGAACAAACATGTTCTTGCAGTTCCAACACACAGTGGCTCGGAACTGAGGAGCTTTCGCAACGCCAGTGCCATTGCAGCCCTTCAGGACGAAGCCCAGCTGACTCTAAACAGCTACATCCACACCAGGTACAGCATGGGTGAATCTATAAAACTCATTAAATAAGTATTACGCAAATTTAGAATACTTCATTTTGTGTTTAAAACAAAAAAAAACTGTTGCGTTCCAGGTACCCCACTCAGCCGTGTCGCTTTGGGAAACTGCTGTTGCTCTTGCCTGCTCTACGTTCAGTTGGTCCATCCACCATTGAAGAGGTGTTCTTCAAAAAGACCATCGGAAACGTGCCCATCACACGACTGCTCTCCGACATGTACAAATCCAGTGATATATGAGCTACTGAGAGACGGAGAAAAGAAAACAAAATGTATCTTTGACCTTGGCATTCGCATGGACGCTGGAACGCTGTGGATGATACCAGATACCCTAACGTGATACTTCACGCACTTGTTTGGAGAACAAAGCTCTACCGATGTCAAGATGTTATTACGCAGGGAAACTATAAAACAAACAAAAGACTGAATCTCAACAAGTTGAGCTTACTGCTTAGAAAGAAAAATGAACGTTTAACCAGTAATTTTCTAATTGATTTACTTTTAATCTATTTAAGTTCGTTTATGGAAGTAACTTAACAAGCTTAATCTGTTCTTGTTCTGTCAAGATTTAAATACAAAATTATCTTAGTTCGTAGTCATATATGAATGGAGTGTCCGTGAGGTTATGTACAATCATTCATTTAAAAACGGGACGTTTTATTGTGTCCAATTGACCAGCTACCTTTATGACCAATGCTGTTTTGATTTCAGCACCAGTATCATTCATTTGTCCACAAGAACTTTGAAGAAAACCAAAAACTAAAAAAAGAAACCATGAGGTATGTTGCAGGGAAGTAGGTCGCTGTCCCTTTGACATAGTGCTGAAAACCAAAGGCCCGTGAGTCAGAATTGAAGAGCAAGTTCATTCCTGTTTTACCTTCTAGCAGAAGCTCCAACTTTAATCAAAACACTTGAACCAGCTAATCAGGTTTACTTGAAATGTACGCTGAAAGGTTGGAATTAAACTCTGCAGGAAGGCAGCAGGACCGAGCATTACTGACTTGATGCATCACATAATTACCTATTGAGGTGACTGGGAGGCCGCAGCACCCACACCCTGTGACCTTAACAGAAGATTAGGGTTCACAGGCAGGGCATTCGAAATCCTCTGGATACAGATCTGTTGGCATTGTGAGTTTTCTGTGCGCCCACTCTGAAAATGTAATTTTATTGATGTTTAAAAAGTTGTTTCTGCTCAGTCCGTGGACCTTGCCAGAGGTCGCCATTTTAAACCTTTGTTTGACTAGCTACTAACCCTGGAAAAGAGACACCACGATCAGCACTTGGATTTGCTTTTGTAGTCTGTAAATACATTTCTTGTTGTACAGTGATAATTTTTGTGAAAGTTGTTCTAAGATGTTAGAATAAATATTGAATATTGATCGCCTGGTCCTTCAACGACTGTCAAATGCATGTCTCCTTTTGCTTTCTGGGTTTCTAAGGCTTCCTTCTACAAGCAGCAAAAGGTCCATTGCACCCTAAACGGGGTACTAAACGGGGACAGAGAGGTTCACGTCTGCACGTAAGTGCATATTGAACCATTGCCGATACAATACCCTGGACCTTGAGTGAAGTTGCTGTGCCTCGCACGGCTCGGGGTTTCAAGCACTCTTTCACAAATCAAGGGCTTTGCCCAAATTGCATTTTTTTATCTTCATTTTTGATAGAGTGGATACAATAGAAAGAAACATGATTGCGATGACAACTTTCAATCCAATTTATCCTAGTTCCTTTTTAATGGGCTGCTCTGACATGAAATGAACTCCAAGGTTACATGAGCCAAGCGGCTGTGCCCTTCTCTTTACCTTATATACAGCGTTGTTGCACATACTGACTCTCAACAACATTTGAATTCCATCAAAAGTAATTTAGGCACGATCTGTCATGCTGGAAACAGAATAACAAACAATAAATATGAGACAATGCTAGACTTAACTTGTACAGCAATTAGAAACAATACAAAAACACACCTGTTTCCCAATAGCGTACACTCATAGTTATATATCCTATATGTTTTTAATATATAGTTACATATATGCTTTCCAAAAAGTATAAATTAATTGCAGTGTTCACTTTTGTCCTGGTCTCAGTAAAAATACACTGTAAATACCCACACAAAACAAATTACCCTTATTTGAAGAACCAGTTATTGTAAATCATTTTTGAATCAATTTTGACCCCAAAATATTCTTACAATGAAAAACGTTTCTTCTACTCTACTGTTTCTGAAGGACATTTGAGGAGCACCTGACCTTCACAATCTAGTTTTGCCTGTATTCTTTAAGATTCCTCTATATCTGAGCATACAGGACCTATGCCTTCTCATTGTTTCCTCCAGTCCTTTTTCTGTTCTGAGTAACCATTCCTAATTAAACTATTTTCTCCCTTTCAGAGCCACCTGCCTCAGTCTTAGCAGATCAATAAAAACCCTTCTGACTAAATGCATTCTGATGTAGATGTGTCTGTTTATCAGTAAATGAAATCACCCTAATTTTCTTTTCTTGGTAGCTTGAAATTTTAAATCACTTAAATAAAGCATCTAGCAAATAACAAATGAGTGATAACTAGAGTTTATGCAGTTTTTAATATTGTTTTGTGTATAATACTGACAAATGTCCATGTGATGTGGATGAACAATACCTGGGTATAATTCATTTCACTGTTCATTTTGATAATTCCTGCACATGGAATACTAATATTTACCCTCCAGTTAACAAAACGTATTTCCTCTGATGGTCAAGAAGCTTTTAAGGCAGACTAAATGTCTAAAACCACTCTAAAGCTAAGATCGCCTCTTGGATATTTCATCGGAAGCAAACAGAGACGCTTTAGTTTTGCAAACCACATCATACATGCATGCGTTTGATCCGTTTTATTGGAAAATTCTCATAAACAAAACAATGGCACAGCAGTATACAAATCTGGAAACATGCATTGTAGGCAGCACTCTCTGTGTTTCTGTGTACCGCCATTACACAGTAAAAACAGGCTTGTCTGCAGCTAAGTGGGGCACACGGCACACGATCAACCACCACGTATCAAGGAGGTTCCCAATTAAGAGCATCCTGTACGGTGAGCTGCTGTATGTGTTCTTCAGCATTAAAAGCAACACAAGCAGGTAGTAGCAATAACACAGGGAAGCCGATGTGTGTGATATAGCACTTGCATAACTGTGATACAGTTATTTGGTTCGTTTCGTTTGATCTTGTACTAATTGAAGTTAGTGGTGCTCTCAGACAAAACTACCATAAATAATTGTTAACCACAATGAATTACACATAAGAACGTATTTGATTTGACTTAAAGTGGTAATATTAACTTTAAGGATTTATAAATCAGAACAAAAAGACTGAAACAATCTATAAGCAGAGATCAAAAAAGTACTTTTGGAGAAGTGAAGGGACACAACTAACGCTAGAGAACATTTTCAATTATTTTGTAAATGTTTTGGACACCCTATGGTTCATGCTAAGATTCTGTTGCTGTTAAGAATGATTCAAACCTTTCATATTGCTTATGGGCCATGTTTTTGTGTGTGTGTGTGTGTGAGTGAGAGTGTGTGTACAGTCCAGACCGGTTCAGGCTTGTCTAACTTTGGAAGGGGTGTAGTTTTTATCCACCGACTCCTCCTGTAGAAACATGTGCAGGCAGCGCTCATTTTGGGCCAATGGATGACCAGCCACTCTGGAAAAACCAGACCAAAAAATGCATGTTAGCCACCATAAAAATATTATGCAAGGACACACACTGTAAAGCAGGAGAGAGAGAGAGAGAGAGAGAGAGAGAGAGAGAGAGAGAGAGAGAGGAGAGAGAGAGAGAGAGAGAGAGAGAGAGAGAGAGAGAGAGAGAGAGAGAGAGAGAGAGAGAGAGAGAGAGAGAGAGAGAGAGAGAGAGAGAGAGAGAGAGAGAGAGAGAGAGAGAGAGAGAGAGAGAGAGGAGGCGGAATCAACTTTGACCTCAATCAAGATACAACTCTTAGGAATTATTAGGAGGCTGTGACATTCTGCAGCATTCTTCTTCAGATCATAAATCATCCAGCTTGAATTTCAGAGCAATAATAACGAAAATTATGCATATCTTTAAAAACAGTAGAATGAGCCATCATGCTAATTAAACTCATTATTTTACCATTCAATCTATTCCAGCTTCCGTGGAATAAAAAAAGGACCCTCACACCTCTAAAATTACACGATGCTCACAATGTTACAAGTCAAGATGACGGAGGATCATTTTCAGATTTGGGACAGGCAAATGTAAAGACATACTGTCCAGATCCACTCACACGTAGTCTAGAAGTATGATGGGAATGCGTCCCTCTTCTCCAGGTGCTATTAGTAGCGAACAATGACATTTAATTCAGGAATTTTTGGTAAAAGAAAAAAAAATCCCATCTTAATTACCTCCATATCCTTTCTTTCTTCTAACCTAATTTACAGCTGTTCGTCTCGTATTAAAATTCAAACAGGTAGAGCCGGCGCATTTGCACATGAAACAAAGATAATGGCAAAGTCTGCAATCACAGCAAATAATTACAATCGAACTGTAACTTTTATTGTCTCAGTCGGCGGGGGAACGGTACCTCGGATCAAAAATAAGCAGGAGTGCACACAACATCTTGTAGGGAAAAGGTATGCACGCCTGTAATTTCACTCGCAATTATCATAAATTACACATCAAAAATAAAACAAATGTAAAAAGTAAAGCTGGTGCACTTGCGGCCTCTCATCAGTTTCGATCATTCTGTAGGTAATTATGGGAAAAGGAAAAAAAGTGTGAGGGAAGACATCAGATGACACAAAGGCTGGCAAGTGTCTGTTTTTCTCTTTTACTGAAGTACCTTAACCTAAAAACTCAAAATTAACAGAAAGAGGAAAAACTATTGTAATTCGTTATCATGATAACCGCTTCAGTCTTCTTTATAAAAACAGTTCAGATGTGCCAAGGCTAAATGAAGTTAAGAGGAAGGACACGCAGTAGAGGACTATGTAAATTTTGTCATATCATACACTTGAGACA
Source organism: Spinibarbus caldwelli (assembly GCA_039654775.1). Classification (NCBI taxonomy): domain Eukaryota; kingdom Metazoa; phylum Chordata; class Actinopteri; order Cypriniformes; family Cyprinidae; genus Spinibarbus; species Spinibarbus caldwelli. The sequence goes on along the minus strand of CM077240.1, from coordinate 22,715,511 downwards.
AGAATAAAAATCGCAAGGAAAAATATCTTTTTTAATAACTGATATTGCACAATACATCATGGGTATATACAGTATCCTCCATTAATATTGCCACCTTTGCTGTGCAGCCTCTTTTTTCATTAAAATATTTACAAGTAAATATAACCTCTACATTTCAATAAATAACACTTTTTTTGTATTATTAAAATCACTAAACCGTTTTGTTTCTCAAATGTGTGTGCCACAGGGAAAAAAAAAAATCAATTTGTTTTTCTTTTTCTACCTGCATGGCTATTTTTCTTTCATGGCTTACACTTTAGTATTCCTAATCACTCAGATTTTAAAAAATTATATATATACACATACATACACACACACACACACACACACACACACACACACACACACACACACACACACACATTCATGTGAAAAAGTTAGGACATCCTACTGAATTCCATGTTTTTCCTTATCAGGACATAATAAAAAAATGACTGGTTCTTTCCAGGTCTAAAAATTTGGAAATTAAAACCTCAGAAGAACAACAACATATGACATATTGCAGCGTGTCATTGTTTATTTAACAAAAATAAAGCCAAAATGGAAAATTCATGGGTGACAAAATTGGGACACCCTTACTGTTAACATAGAAATTAAGAGGGTAAGTAGCAGTCAGGCACTGCTAATCAAATACCTTTGATTAACTGATCACCAGCAAGTGTGAGCACCTCTATAAAAGCAGATGTTTTGGCAGTTTGTTGGTCTGGAGCCTTCAGGTGTGTGTTAACACAATGCCAAGGAGGTAAGACATCAGCTCTTAGAGAAGCAATTGTTGCTGCCATCAATCTGGGAAGAGTGACACTGCCATTTCCAAACAATTTGAAGTCCACCATTCTACAGTGAGGAAGATGTAGGATCTACATCTCCCAGGAGTGGACGTCCCAGCAAATTCACCCCAAGATCAGACCATGTAACGCTTAGAGAAATGGCAGACAACCCAAGAACTTCACCGCAGACTCTACAGGCCTCAGTTAACATGTTAAATTATAAAATTCATGACAGTACAGTTTGAAAAATATGGCACAAGTATGGCATATTTGGAAGGCTTGCCAGAAGAAAGCTTCTTCTATCTAAAAAAAAGGTTTAGGTTTGGGTTTGCAAAACTGCACCTGAACAAACCATAAGTCTTCTACAACAATAACCTTTGAACAGATAAGAACAAAGTGGAGATGTTTGGCCATAACGCACAGCACCACATTTGGTGAAATCCTAAAGAGCATATCAGCACAAATACCTCATACCAAAAGTCGCACATGCTGGTGGAGGGCTGATGATTTTGGACTTGTTTTGTAGCCACAGGACCTGGGCACTTCACGGTCACCGAGTCGACCATGAACTCCTCTGTATACCAAAGTATTCTAGAGTCAAATGCGAGGACATCCATCCGACAGCCAAAGCTTGGCCAAGACTGGGTGATGCAACAGGACAGTGATCCCAAGCACACCAGCAAATCTACAACAGAACGGCTGAAAAGAGAAGAATCAAGGTCCTGCAATAGCCCAGTCATAGTCCAGACCTCATCCTGACTGAAATCATGTGGTGAGAGTGTATAAACAAATGCCCTCAAACCTCAATAAACTGGAGCAACGTTATAAAGAAGAGTGGGCCAAAATTCTTCCAGAATGATGTGAGAGACTGCTAAAGTCATACAGAAAATGATTACTTCAAGTTATTGCTGCTAAAAAGTGGATCTACAGGCAATTGTATCACAGGGTGTCCTAATTTTGTCACACGTGGATTTTCCATCTTGGCTTTGTTTTTGTTAATCAAATAATGACACGTTGTGATATGTCATGTGATATTGTTCATCTGAGGCTTTATTTCCAAATTTTAAGACTTTCCAAGGACAAGATAATTTTTTATTATCTCCTGATACAGGAAACCATGGAATTCAATAGGGTGTCCTAAATTTTTCACATGACTATATATATATATATATATATATATATATATATATATATATATATATATATATATATATATATATATATATGTGTATATGTATATGTATATGTGTATATGTATGTATATATATATATATAGTCACGAGTTTGATTGCCAAGAAATCCATGAGCTGATAAAATGTAAACCTGGAATGCAGTGCAAATTGAGCTTGGATAAAAGACCCTTCAAAAAGAATATTTAATTTGGAAAAAATACCTCTTAATTGTTAAATTTGGAGTTAATTTTGTCCTCATTTGTGATTTTTTGGATGTATAGTGATTTAGAAGAATTGTTTTTTCTGTTTATTTAATTCAAGGCAAAATCAAAGATTAATGTTTCTGGTGAGCAGAAATGCAAGGCATCTGGAGAAACTTGTGACTCACTTGTTGAGGAACTGTTCTAGGCCTTGCCGCCGTTCTTCAATAAAAGAGTCATCAAATATACCATCATCCCCACGGAATGGGAGCTGCCTGATCAGAGCCTTTCCAGGAAGAGGAGGAACTACCACCTATTTGAAATACAAAAACTTCATTCACGTTACATACATCTCAATGCAATCACAGGTCTCTTACTATCACTTCAAACGTCATTACCTGAACTACAGAATAATTTCCAATCCAATGACTGAAGAAGCATTATTCTTAAATGTTTCTAGTTGAAATGGACCCTTACAACAACAACACGGAAGGATGATGAAATCCCTCACTCTGAGCATTCATGCACCATGCTCCATCCAAACCAACACCATTTCATTCATCTATCCTTCACCTTGCTTTCTCTCTCCAGCTCTCCTCTCAGCCACTCAAAGTCGCTGTATCTCCTCCGGACACGTGACTCCTTTAGCTTGAAGATAGGGAGGTTTGTCTGGGGAGAATGAAAATTAAACATCTGAAACATCATGTCCATCTTCGATTAAGGCAGACCGTTTCAAAACAGATGCACATTTTTAAATAAAAGTAGTTTGAAACCCATGTTAAGACTGACGGTGTAGCTGAACAGCATCATTATTTCAATAAAACCAAGTTCAGTATTAGAGTAAAGCATTGAATAAATCGGTAGAGTCCACAAAAAGGCCCACCGAGACACTAAAACAGGGTCACTGGAGAGGCAGATGTTTATGAAATAAAAGAACAGCCTGATGACAGCATTCAAGGAGAAGCTGAAGAGGCAAAAGGCAGCGTAAGTAACAAACACACAGACTGGAATAAAAGTACAGATCAATACTCCTACACAGGCTGATTTGCTCGACGCAGACTCCAAATAAATGAATACACTGTGGAAGAGACGGTAAGTTAAACGGATAAATGAATGTATGCTTTGGGGACAAAGTCTCATGTGGGCCCTAATTGGACAGGAAGAGTTGAAATGCTCATCGATCCTCAGTTACCCCAAGACCTTTCCTTTTTCCATCGCTCATTCTCTCCCTCCATCTCTTCAGCTGCTCCAAGTCAGGTTTTTAGCCTTGAGAGGGTCCCTTCAGAAAGTGTAGATCTCTCCTCACAATGAGGAACATTAATGAAATACCCACCACTTCAGCTTCCCCCACCTCCATTTTTTAAGTCTTTATCCAACTCTGCTTGTTTCCCATCTCTATTAATCTGACTCATATCTATTTTTTTTCTTATGTCTCAGTAAACCATATAATTTAACGTATTAAATTAATATATTAAATTGTTATTGAAGTGAAAATTGTCCAACAATAAAGAAGTTAGCAACATAAAATAAGTATAATATATAATCTCAAAATGACCACCCCAATAAAATGACCCAGTTCATGTAGAATAAAATAGTTTACATTAGCCATTGACTTCCATAATTTCCTTTTTTTTTCCTTACTACGGAAGTTAATGGCTACCAGAAACTGCATGTTCGGTTACCCACACTTGTCAAAAAAATCTTTTGTGTTCAACAGAAGACAGAAATTCATACAGGTTTGGGAACAACATTATGGTAAGTAAATTACGACAATTTTCATTTTTGGGAGAGCTATCCCTTTAACTTTCTATTCATCAAAGAATCCTGAAAAAAGTATCAGTGACTTCTTTCAAAAGTTTTTTCCGACCCCAAACTTTTTAAGTGTAAATTTGTAAATTCATCAAAAAAATAAAATTTTATTCACCCCCATGAGGTGTCAAATCTCTATGTATATATTTTTTTTTTTCATAGAATTTTTTATAAAAAGATAAGTTTGTATAACTTCCAATCTTATCATTCACATTTAATTTTTCTTTGCAGTAACCTCCTCATACCATTGTATTTCTGTGATCTCCAGTTCCATCTGTATTTTTGTAACTCTGATCTAGGCATTTCCTCAACCCACGCAGTCATATAAAACGGGGATTAACTCAATAACTTTGAGAGCAGGGTAACTGCAGTGCCGAGGAAGCATTTAGTAGCAACCTCGCTGAGGTGCTGACTAATACTTTGTGAATGGCTGAACCACTGGGTTTACATTCCACTAAGTAAGAAGGTCAAAAGAAGTTAATCCCTATGTCAATTGATCGCAGTAACAGGTAATTTAATACACACTCATGACAATAATGTCATGGTTTCAGGACTATTATGTGGTCCACGGTCTCACCGGAGGAAGCGTTAGTTAGTTATTGAACAGGATTAGTTCTTAGGCCAAGGGTGAAAGCCCATTTATCTTGAAAACTTCTTAAAAACACACACACACAGAAATGATAAAGACCTACAAAGGTGTCAACAGGTCAGGTTCTGTTTCTTATTTCACTCTACGTCTTCAGTCATGTGTTTACAAGATGAAGCAGGAGAGACAAGAATGAAAAAAAAAAAATATATATATATATCCAAGCTGCTAGTCATCTCTTCCCCTTATTTGCAAGGCAGAGGGCATCAATGAAAACAGAAAATAAATGGTCAAGAGTAGAAAGCCTATGGATGATGATGATGAGGATCATGGATGATGATTATTACTATTACATATTAAACTTTTCAATCACACTCGGTCAAAGGACAAGCTTGCCAATTCTGCCACCAGCCAAAGTGTGGCATTTCTGTGGCACTACCAGCAGTACCAGTAATAAAACAGCAAAAATAATAATTTTATCTGAACGGGCTTTCCAAAAAACGCTCTCTGTCTGGTAGTTCCAACCCCAGCTCACACAACTAGTCAAATCAATGTTACCATGTTGGGCCGCTCAAACAAAATTGAAAAAAAGAAAAAAATTCACTTACTTAGAAAGCTGCCTCTGTACATTAAGATTAGGACAAAGTATTATATTTATTTTTTAATAAATAACAGTACCTTATGTAACACTTTTACATTGTTACAACATTTCTATTTTGAAATAATGCTGTTCTTTTGAACTTTCTATTCATCAAAGAATACTGAAAAAAATGTATCATGGTTTCCATTAAAATCTTAAAGGAACAGTTCACCCAAAAATGAAAATTACCCCATAATTTACTCACCCCCAAGCCATCCTAGGTGTATATGACTTTCTTCTTTCAGACAAACACAGTCGGAGTTGTTTTAAAATTTATCCTGGTTCTTCCAAGCTTCCAAGCTAATGCTGGTGGATAGTGGCTATTATTTTGAAGCTCCAAAAATCGCATATATCCGTCGTAAAACTAACCCATACGCCTCCGGGGGGTTAACTCATGTCTTCTAAAGCAGATCGATCGGTTTTTGGAACAAAAATATTTCTATTTTTTAAAATTATAAACTCAAATCCCTGACTTCTGGCAACGGCCGTATGCGCATTCGCGAAAGAGTCGAGTTCCGGCTTCTTGGCTGACCTCTGACTCGACGTATGACGTAAGCCGCATTCGTTCTTATAGTGAAATCCTCTGACCTTTTTTTAACTTCTCGTTTTTGACTTTTAATTCATTACCGGCGTTTAGTATTGCTCTATCCTCGTTCGTTTATTCTGACCTGAGCTTACACTACGAATGCGGCTTACGTCATACGTCGAGTCAGAGGTCAGCCAAGCAGCCGGAACTCGACTCTCAAGAACGCGCATACGGCCGTTGCCGGAAGTCAGGGATTTGAGTTTATAATTTTAAAAATAGAAATATTTTTGTTCCAAAAACCCATCGATCTGCTTCAGAAGACATGTGTTAACCCCCCGGAGGCATATGGGTTAGTTTTACGATGGAGATATGCGATTTTTGGAGCTTCAAAATAATAGCCACTATCCACCAGCATTACCAAGCTTGGAAGAGCCAGGATAAAATTTAAAACAACTCCAACTGTGTTCATCTGAAAGAAGAAAGTCATATACACCTAGGATGGCTTGGGGGTGAGTAAATTATGGGGTAATTTTCATTTTTGGGTGAACTGATCCTTTAAGCAACACAACTGCTTTGATAATTTAAAAAAAAAAAAAAAAAAAAAAAAAACACTGATAATGAAAGAATTCTTGAACCTAAAATCAGCATAACAGAATGATTTCTGAAGGATCATGTGATACTGAAGACTGGAGTAATGGCTGCTTAAAAATTCAGCTTTGCCATCACAGGAATAAATTACATATTCAGACAGAAAATATCTACTTTAAATTGTAAAAATTTGACTAATAATTTAATGAATATTTTGACTTCTTTCAACAAACAAAAAAACAAAACAAAACAAAAAAAACAACAACTACTGTCTCCAAACATGAACTTGAAGTGCACAATTTAAATTAATGACAAATACCAAATATTTTACATTTTCTGAAGAAAATGTGGTAGCTGGCCATTCAAAAGTCACCGCCATGATGAAAGGTCTAGTGGTTAGCTGCTAGGGTGTTCTAACTCCTGTCCCTATTTCACTGCAAGTCAATGGGATTTGTTTGTCTGTTTTATCACTTGCTAGTCATAAATTGCAAATCTGACCAATAAGAAAAGTAACATCACACAACAAGCTGCGCAACTGAGGTATCAATCATGTACCTAGTGCAGCCTCCACAGGAATAGCTGAGATTTACTACTTTGGCTTAGGGTTTTGTTCAAATCCCTCACCTTAAATATGAGCAATAGTAATAGTGATGCTTGCAAGCACCACTAATTACACTTCAACAAAAACGCTGTGACAGGAGAAGTGTTGTATTGATGCGTGTGCGCGTGTAAAGAGAAAAGGAGGGGTGCGTCACACTGTATACAGCTGCAGATGTAAACTCTGAGGAGTTTGACTGTCCTCCCCTCACTGCTAATGATCTCAATCAAACCCGAGACAAGCAAACAAAACAGCCCAACAAAGGGCTTGATTACTGTGGCAACCAAAGTTAACCACACAGACGGAAGCCCTTACACATCAAACACTCAATGAGCAGATGAAAACAGCCCAATTCATTAAGACAGCAGCCTTGCGCTGCAGCTAAGACGGGGCTTTTCAAGAGGTCTATCAATACCTGTGAGCATACTGGTGAGAGGGGAACGGTATGACATGATTAAACCGGCAGGTAATGAGACTCTATGTTACACGATCAAATGCTTAGAGACTCTCTGATGGCCAGCTATGCTCTCTTGGGTGGTTTTTATGTTAATTCCATAAGCTCCGTGGGATATTTAATGATGCCTGTTTTTAATTATCTCTAGACGCCAACTAACAGGACCTGCTACAAACAAAGCCTTCATGACATGAAGCATAACACTGTGATAACCAAGAGTGATGTGATATTAATCAGAGTTTTTGACATTTGCTGCTCCGAGAAAACAACATTTGGTGGATCACTTGGTATCTATTTGGTTGCACTCAATAGCCCTGCCCTGAGTGAAACCTCAATGGTCCAAAATCTAGCGCCACATAGCTGTATTAAACATCATGTATCATTTTCATATTCAGTGTGAATAGGCAAATAGCTTGTGGCTGGATCACAATGATAAATTTTACACACAATGATCAAAGATACAATGATAAATCTCAAATGGACTACCGCTCAAAAGTTGAGACAGTAAATAATTTTTTTAGGAAATTAAATATTTTAAAAAGATGCATTAAACTGATCAAAAAAGACAGTATAAAATGTCTAAAATGTTACAAAAGATTCACTGTCAACATATGTTTCCATTACTTCAACTTAATCAAAACAGTTGAACCAATTTCAACTTCATTTTTGAAGTTATAGGAGATTGAACTTGATTTTCAAAGTAATTTTAATAAAATGCAAGTTTAAAATGACTTAATGACTTAATTTAAGGCAGCAACTGACTTTGTGTTTCTATTTCAAATGCTTTTCTTTTTAACTTTCTATTCATCAAATAATCCTGAATGAAAATTGATCACAGTTTCCAAAAATTAATAAGCAGCACTGTTTTCAACATTGATAATAATAATAATAATAATAATAATAAAAAATGTTACTTGTGGAGCTTTAAAGTATCTTGAAATCTATGACACAACATGGCAAGAAGGCTGTTTAAAATAAAATGATAAAATAAACAGAACTAAATTGTCATGAAACATGGCTCAGTTTGGATTTCAAGTTGGACCAAAATTAGTTTATAAAATGTAGCATGTGTGCAAACTGTCCTTTCACTGGTCAGAATTATATCTATTAACCAGAGGAAAAGGTGATTTCTTTTGATAAGAAATTACACAGAGATTCTATCTTCAAGATTCAACAGGTAGCCTATGTGCTCACTGTTATCAGCACATTCATCTCGTCCAAACGAACTAGGCTCAAAAATGCCCTAAAAATGTCAAAAACAAAAACAAAACGACCCAAAAAGAATGGGACAGAGTGACTGAGCGAGAAAAAGTCGGAGAGAGACAGAGAGTAATATAGACCGGGTCCATTTTATGCACAACACCCAAAAATAGCCAATTGTGTGAAAGCTGCACTAAAAGCGCTCTTTCTTTTAGTCACTCTTCCGCACTGTTAAAAGCTTCCACATGGCTTATGCCGATATGAGGAGATGGCAGACTCCCGGTCTCTCTCCTCTTTTTCAGATGCATGCGTGTGCTGGGGACAATGGTGTATCCTCATTAGGAGGAGAGAGAGGGCAGTGAAAAAACAGCCGAGAGAGGTCACCTCACCCTGAGTAAGGGCTCTGCGCTGGCTATGCATTAGCTTTTAGCGAGTCGGATCAAGTCAAGTTTAAGAGCGAGCATTTCATCTCTCCGCCCTGCTCTCTCTTTTTCAAAATAAAAGTAGCAAAAATGGAAGCACAATGCCATCTCATCGCATCATAGCTCCAAAGAGAAGAGGACAGAGGGACAATGAGAGCACTCGCGCCCCACCATCATCCCCCTCTGCGTTTTACACACAAGTCGCTCTCTCTCTCACACACGTACGCAAAACACACCCGCCCAACACCCTCACTCTGGCAAAAAGCTGCCCCCTGTCTTTGTTCCCATAGCATCAACTCCCACTTTTGATACTGTCATCTCAAGTAGGATATGGTAGCCTTGATACAATATGCTGCCCATTACCATTAAAATAGTTGTCGGGGAGGATGCTGTAGACTTTGGATTACACTTGACTGGGACTGACAACCAGGCAAGCAAGCCATTTTTAGTAATGGCAGAAAGGGAGAGCGAGAGAGAGGGCTTTTTGTAAATTGGAAGAGAGAATGAAAGGGGGATGATGAGGAGGAGGAGGTGAAGAGGGAAGAAAGGGAGTGAAAGATGGGTAGGGAAAGAGAGTGTTGTATACAAAAACGCAGAAGGGGGGCTGAGGATTCTCCTATCTGTACAACATTGAATCCCAAAGTCCTCCGTCTGGTGGTTTTTGTGCAGAGTCAGTGGTCTCATGTCACTCAACTTTTGCACTGGTTAATGCCATGTTGAGATTGTCACAATATGGATCTGATATTAAATGATATGAACTGAAGTCAACAAACAGAACTATCATTATCTGAGAGTCCATGCTTATGTTCTGCTGTCATGTGAATATGAGTACAAACTGTCTGTGACAAACCCAGTAAAACTGATTTAGGGATGTAACGATTAACCGCGAGCCGGATGAAAATCGATTCAAATATGTGATGATTCAGATCGGTTAAGATACTAAATAAATCGCGATTCAATTAGGGGTAGGAGTTTATATGAATGTATGTCTGAGGGGAACTTACGGTCTTTAGAAAAGTTTAGATGGTATTTTTTTCTTTTCATCTTGCTTCTGTATAATGTATATTAAAGTTCATAAGTGCAGCGCTGCTTTGTTTACAGCGGAAACCAAGGAAACGCTTTAAGCGCCACCTGCTGGCAGAGAGCGCATCTGCATCTCATTCAGCCCGTCTGCTGTTTCTGTTTCATGCAGATATTGAAGATATGCTTCAAATTTCGAAATTATACAATCTACTTTAGATTAAAAACTGCTCATGTTGCATGCATGCAGCATCTTTGTTTGGATCATGATTAAAATGCAGTGGTTGCCTCTAATTTGAAATGGAAAGAGCACAGCCTTATTTTGTTTATATGAAGAGATTTCTTTTGTGTTATTTATTTGATTTGGGGCTTGTTTTAAAATTTCAATTTAGTTTTGTTATTTACATATTGTTATTTAGCAGAAGCTTTTATCCAAAACGACTTACAAATGATATGCAAGTGCTATATTAGTATATTATTATAGTGTTATATTTCAATTTCACAAAGAAACGTGCAGCATTTTGTCCAAGCAATAATAAAGGACACACTTAATTTATAATTTGTCTTAAATCTAATTTTGTTAAAAACAATCGTGAATCGGATCGTGAAATCAAAATCATGAATCGAATCATGAATTGAGTGAATCGTTACATCCCTATCTAAAACCAAGTCACAGTTACAAGGTTGCATAATCCAGAAAATGAAAGATTAGAGATTGTTAATGTTCAGTTTCTTACTGCTTAGTTACTTAAGCTATTTTCCTTTTATGATATAAAGCAACTGTTCTCCAACTGAACTGTCCTATCTCATGAGCAAAAAGTAGTATGACCAATTGGAAAATCTGGCAGAAACCAAACTGATTCACAGAGAAGCTACACTACCTTTCCAACATTTGGGTTTGTTAAGATTTTCTCTTATGCTTACCATAGCTTCATTTATTAAAAAGGAATAAAAAGGTAATATTGTGGAGTATTATTACAATTTAAAATAACTGTTTTCTATTTTAATATATTTTGAAGTGTCATTCAAAGTTTGATTTTCAGCAGCCATTACTCCAGTCTTCAGTTTCACATGTCCTTCAGAAATCATTCTAATATTCTGATTTGTTCCTCAAAAACATTTCCTATTATAATTAATGTTAAAAAATTCAGCTGTGCTGCTTAATATATTTGTGGAAACCGTGCCACATTTCAGGATTCTTTAATTAATAGAAAGTTCAAAAGAACCACTTAAAAAAAAAAAAAAAAAGAAAACTTTACTGTATTTACCGTCATGTTTGATTTGATTGTTTGTTTGTTTGTTTGTTTGTGTTTAATGCCATGCCAGCTTCTGTGGCTATTTTCATGGCGAGAAAATTTATGGCTGAATTATATCATATTTTTACAATTCATTTTTGCTAAAAATTTATAGAAATTTCTTTTTCCAGCATTGGGGCTAATTTCATGGAGTTTACTCATTGTAAACAGATCTATCACATTTAATAAATTATGCATTAAATTGATCAAACGTGACAGTAACGGAAGCATTCCTGCTTTGAGTTATTGCATTAAAGTGCCCCTATTATGGATCAGCTCGCAAGCAGACCTGGGAAACTTGATTTTCGCGTTGGTCTGAATGAAAATGCAAATTCATTCTTTGCCACTAGGTGCAGCTTTTGGAGCATTAAAAATAGCTGTTTCCCTGGTAACGGCTATATACAAAGCAGCACTGCCCTCACAAACAGCTGCTTTAAATGAAATCGACCAATCGGGCCAATCACCGCAGATTAGCGTCATGCAAACGAGGGGTTTGGAAAAATGAATCATTGAGCGAATCATTTGGGAGTCGTTGAGCAAATAAGGTAAAAATAAATGCATATTATAAGAAAAAAAGTGTTTTTTGACCTTGCATGCATGTCAGCCTGTTGTTGGGGACTCCCAAAACCAAAATATGAACCTTTCATAACCCATAATAGGGGGACTTTAAACTTTGCTAAAGGGACAATTCTCCCAAAAACTGTAAATTGTCATCACTTACTCACCTTAATATCGTTCCCATCCTGTTTGACTTACTTTCTTTAGCAAAACAAAAGAACAGATTCTGAAGAATTGTACTGTTCGCACTTTCCAATACACCTACAATGAATGGGAACGAAGGCTTTCAGGCATCAAAGAGGATGCAAAAGCACAATGAATGTATCATAAAAGCGGTGCATGCAACTCTTGTAGTACATTTTTATGTCTTAAGTCATATAACAGCTTGATAAGAACAGACTAAATTTAGGTTAGCTTCTGCAATTGGAGAGTCAGTCAGTTCACAAACAAATCATTCCGTTTTGGTTTTGTGAACTGAATTGATTGATTGATGACAAAGATTGTACTCACATCAAGATATGTCCATAAATCGGACACTGCTCACCTGAACATGTCATGTTCCTGATTAATTATGTTGAAAATATTCAACTTTTCCATTCTGTCAGTTTGATAATCAGTTTGAAATGGCATGAGTGTAAATAAATTCTACCTTTAAGTTACAGGTGAACAAAAGACAACCGAACTTTAAGAATCCATCACTAGAGATATGCCCGTCCCGAGATGAGACCAGAGGAGCAGGTGACGGGGGATGGGCATGTTTTGTGCCATTCCAGTGGGGGGTGGGTTTGGCAGGGGGTTAAGACGAGGTCTGCACCCCCATAGTCATTCACACGTTCCACTTTAAAAGAAGGGATTAAGAAGCTTCTCGTTCCCTCTCCAAGACACACACACACAAATATGGCTTGGCTTCTTTCTCTCACTTACCATGCCAGGATCATCTATGGGATGTGGGATATGACGATGGAAAGGATAATGGTTGGCCACCGAACGAAAGAGAGAAAGTGTGCGTGGATGGTGCGGAAGAGCGTCAAAGAAAGATGCTGCCCTTGGCACGCAAAAGCATGTAATCAACACAGGCAGCGTTACTATGACAAATACAAACAGAATCTTTTTATCTCCTCTCATTGTTGCGATTGGGCTACTTCAGAAGCAAATCAAAAGTTGACAGCTCCGCTCTTTCTCTCTGTCTTGAGGGCTAGAGCGAGAGAGCGATAGCGTGAGAGGGATGTGTGGGGTGTTCCCTTATGCAAAGCAGGGTCACCGCCGACTCAGAGACACACAATAATACTGATTACACGCATATGCTAATTATTATACGCTAATCAAGTACAGTAGCTTTAGATTTGGGCTAATGGCAGGCGGTGGCTCGCTCTGTAGGTAGGAGAAAGCTAAAAATACTATAGGAAAGCTGGGAAGACAGTGGCCTATTAGCAGACACAACAGCACCTGTCACAACTCATCAGCTGTGGAAAATGACTGCTTAGGACAGTAAGGGGTTTTGACAATGTCTTATCTGCGCCTCCGCCTCCTTAGGCGAGCACTTTAAATTTAAAAGTATTGAATTTCAAAGGACAATTTGGGCTATTTAGGGAAGAAAAGTGAATTAGATGGGAAGAGTTTCAACAACAAAACCCGAGTCTGATGAACATTGCATCTTTCGTCAAAACTTTCTGAAGGAAAGGGGGTAACTTTCTGTTACAAATGTGTCAAGAAGAATAGAATAGAATAGAACAGAATAGAATAGAAAAGAATAGAACTGCAGACCAAAGAACAGCTGTGAAATTTATTTCCATTACTTTCAGGTAATGTTGCAATGTTAAGCTGCAGGGACGGCGAGTGCCTTGCTCAAGTGCACAATAGTCAGCGCAATCTTTTGTTTACCAACCTAAACCACTAAGATGACTTCTAACTAGGCCATGTATGTATTCTTGCTAAAGAGACGTTCACACCGATTTGTAGCAACAAAGATATTTCTGGAGATCTCTGCAATTTGAGCAACATCGACCATTTGTGATAAGTTCAAAGATGAGCTCAACTTGCAAATAAGCAGTAATACAATGTGGCGACTACCAATGGAAGTACAGAGAGTTATCCAGCTCCTGATACAGTTGGATACATCAGTAGTACATGAACGCCTCTTAGAAAACAACAGTGCGGTCTCAGTCGAATACTGCAGACAACAGAGCTATAACATTTTTTTTTTTTTGCTTAGTTCTAATCTTCTAAAACTATAGGGAAGAATTACACAACTTACTGACCATACAAAAGTGATTACCATGTCCACTGCTTTTCAGGGTCAAATACTGTATGTCCATAAAACTAAATAATGACATGAGTCAGCTTGCTTTTGATTTGGCCTACATGTTGATTTTGGTCTAAATGATTTGTTTCTCATGCATTTGTAGTAATTTAAAAAAGAAAAGTATTGAAACACTAAATATAACGCTAGAAGTTTGTAAGTAGTCTGCTATACCGTTTATAGTGATCTCATTGATTGATATTATACGCTATCAGAATTTGATTTTAATTGTTAGTCATATTAATATCAGCAACTGCATTGAATTGCATCATTGCTCCGTTTGGGCATCTGAATAAAAAGGAGGCATTTTTTTTCCTTGTTGAGTATGAGCTCCGTCTTCTATTTTATTATACTACAATGATCTACTATCATACTAATAAACTTTTCCATTTCAAAATATATATATTTTTTGGATTATTATTTAATGTCAGGCTTTACAAGGTTAATAAAGTTAACTTTGGTCACATGTATATATATATATATATATATATATATATATATATATATATATATATATATATATATATATATATATATAGTCTTTGCATTCATTTCACTGAGGGGTAAATGAACATTCATCATTTGCAAGTTTAGCTACATGTAGTGTAGTACATTACATGTACCATAACTTCCCATTTTACCATGGGTTTTTGATTGGTTTGCATGCTATTTGGCCTGTCAGTCGTTTTATCAAGTGTAAGGTCAATTCCATGCATAACAGCACACAAACACACATATGCAAAGCAGATGGCATCCATGTGTGTCTCACTGTTCAAAACTTCCTCTAACATTCAAAATAATTTGGCCAACAAATCATGAGGGTACGCATTTTGTCAGCACAAATATGGGCAAGCTGACTCATGTCTAAGGAATGACGTGTAAGTGTGAGAAATTCACTGATGCAATAACAATCTACACAGTGAATTCAGAAAAATTTGATTATAAGACAACTTACTGAAACACGTAAAATCAATTCTGCTTAACTTGGGTACATATGAGGACAAGAACAAAGAAAATAAATAAAAATTTAAATAAATAAAAGCATTTAACCATCAAACTGAAAGGTCTCACTTCATAAAGAAGATGTGCACAGTACTTTAGCGTTAACCAGGTTCATCATTATCATTATAAGCACCATTATCTTGGGCTTACACAAAGGGGTGTGGTCACACAGAGTAAATGCTTGAGATCTAAATGGAAAATTGCTAGAAACTCTTGTCTCAAAACTCTCTCATGCCAAGTGTACACACACACACACACCAACTAAACTGTGTACTTGACTGCATAACATACTTATTTGATAATTACACAGTCAGGCTTAATAAAATATTTAGGTCAATGCCAAAAGGAAACATTAAAGGGATAGTTCACCAAAAACGGAATAATCTGTCATCATCCACATTTTGTTCCAAACCTGTATTCATTCATAGAGAATGTTAACAACTGCCAGCTTCAGTTACACCTCTCAATGAATCTGATTTCCATACTATGAAAGTCAACTGTTAGACACAAATAACAGCTTCAGTCACATCTCCTTTTGTGTTCCACTGAAAAAAAGAAAGTTATATGGCTTTGATAAACATGAGGCTTTGCTAAATCAAAATCAAAACAAAGCTGAACAGTTACACTGTTATGGAAATATTTATCAAGTTTTACAAAGTTACACCTGGACGCATTATTAACTACACTATGATCTACCATTAGCACTCGTTTTATTCGCATTAAGAGTGTGTTTAAGCATCAGTAAGAACAGATCAGTGTGATGTCTGATCAGGCCAGCACTGGCTGCTCACCTTCAGTCTGATCTCATAAGTCGTGAACCTGTTCCGACCGACGCCAACCGTCTCGGGGTTGGAAACATCAATCTCTAGAAAGTTATTCGGTGGCCCATACGCATCGCTCAGGTTTTGTGGTTTAGTATACAGTCTTCTCGTGTCTGCTATGGCCTCAGCCATGGCTCTCCGTTACAGGTTTGAGCAAACAAGCAGCTATCGATTGCTCTTCCGATCAGCTGAGGAACAGCTGACATGTGACATACCAACACGGTCACGTGGTAAGATCCCTGGGCTTTGATTGGATTAAAGCTGTCATTGAGAGTAGAGAGTACTTTTAGTGTACATATGTCGTCGAAAATGTTAATGACTCATTATAACCGTCTGTAAGAGTAATAACTAGCGTTTATGCAGTCACGTGCCGGTATTCTGAGCTGCTGGATAAATGCAAATTAGCAAAGCAAGTGTAGTTTTTGGTGGACATCGTTAATGTTCAGCTTTTATAGGTTATAAATTCCGAGCCTTTTGTAGAGTCACATTTGTCATTTATTCAAGCTCCATTCTTGCATTCCTCCAACTGCATTCTGTAATGTAATTAGATAAGTGCTGTCAAAGCAAGAACAGTGCACTTTTTGTAAATCAGTATTGTTAAAAATGGTAGTTTCTCTATTATTGTTTATAACCGCCTGCTGAATAATATCTCGCATTTATTCACGAACAAGCTAGGATTTTGATTTTGCCTTAGTTTATATTTATAAAAAGATATTTCGTATGTATTGTAACGTGTTTGAGACTTACACAAACCTGAAAGAACAACATGCAGAGCAGTGTTCTCCATAAGGGGATGTGAGGTGTCAGTGTACAGAGCTCAATAAAGTTATTAGGTTTTGAATCAACATGGCGGCATACAGGCTGCGGTGGACAACGAGATGTCTTTTAAGACTTACATTCAAAAAGACAAGTTTATCGAGAGGAGTTTGGTGCGAACGGTTTAAGGCCGTTAGAGGTGAGCATGAATATGAATATTCTCCTGTCATGATCAGTGCTGATAACACCTGATAACTGCGGGAAGTCATTTACGTCATAGTTCTTTATATCCATGTACACACACACACACACACACACACACACACACACACACACAGACAGAGAGAGAGAGGTATTGTTTTTGTTTTGGGTGAAAATTGAGAGTAGCTACTATACTGGAGTATGAAGAATTTATGACTTTGTATAGTCTTCTGCCAGCTAGGTCTTTAAATTCTGTCATCAAAAGTTTGTCTCCAAGTTATGTGCATTTATTTAAAACATACCTTTGCTTAAATGAGAGAAAAACAATTATGCCCAAACTTTTATTGGATGTAGTTTGTCTTCTTGATTTAAAAAAAAAAAAAAAAAAAAAAAAAAAAAGTAACAGTAAAGCGATTGTTATATTATTCAGTATATACATCCCCTAGATGCATATACTTCAGGACCAATTTTTTGATAGTATTCGTTGGAAGAAAGCATGGTTACTCCCTGAAAAATTTTGCATTTCTAATAAAATAAGAGAGGTACATTTTAAGATTTTGTGTAATGTCTATCCAACAAACAAATTGCTCTCTAACTTATGTGTACTCTGCAAAGTTGAGAAAGAAACTTTACTTCATTTATTCTATCATTAGAATCAGGTTAAATCTCTTTGGGAGAACTTAAGTAACTTAAAATATGATTTAAAATTTTTGCTGAAAGGTATATTTCTGTATTTTTCTGTCAGTGATCATGCTATTGATCTTGTTGTTAATTTTTTTTTTTTGTGTTGCATTGTAAAATTTTTATTCACAAAAACAAATTTCTCAAGATGTTACCTAGATTTAATGTCTTTCTTGCTGAGATGTTGCTTATTGTTAAATCTCTTAAACTCATTGATAACAATAAGAAAAACAAGTTTCTTAAGGCTTATGATGATATTTTTCTTTCTTTGAGGTGTTGTTTTGTTCCCTTTATGTTATTGTATTTCAATGCAACGCTTTTCAACGCAGTGCTGTTTCAACAACAATAGCCTTAATAAATTGTAAAACATAAATATATATATATATATATATATATATATAATATATTATTGCAACCAAGCTGTCGAAAAGATTAACTTTTTATTGTGCTGTATAAGTATTTTATAGGAATACATTTCTTGAATCTTTCCCAACTTTTAATTCTTTTAAGTTTAAATGTCTCATATATCTTTTACAGCTGTAAATTATGCAGTAGGTAGTATGTTTTTTTTGAAGCAGTTATTGTTTATAGTGTGACCATATTTTATTACAGGATATGTTCATTTGTGTGTTTTGCATAAAACATACAGTTCACTCAAAAATGTAAATTGTCATTATTTACTCATGTTAAAATTAATCTCTTATTCCTTTTTTCTTGATTATGAACAAATGTATGTCACATATAATAGGTGTTTAGTGGATCTACTGTTCTGCATTCATCAGTTACAACATCTTCACAAAGTCTTATTGTGAAATATTAAGCAATTGTTATTAAGTATTATGTGATATAAGCACTGTAAAAATTCCTTACTAAATAGATCTCAAATATGCGTTTAACAACATATTCTTGTTTCTTAATGGTATTCAACATTTTCTGCAGGACATACATCTATGTCAGCACCTTGGGCTGCTCAAGGTGGACTCATCAGCCACTATGACAGCCTTGTCTGCTCCGGTTCACTGCGAGAGGATGATCAACAAAGAGCTGCACTTCTTCAGTTAGAACAGTTAAACAGAGTGATGACAGACTATAACAACATCCCGATCTTTCTCTCTCAACCTAAAGACTGTTTACATAGTCAACCCACCTCAGTACTGAAGAATAATACAAGTAAAGTAAACCTTTGCAGTCCTGAAGAAAAGATGTCAAATGAAAAAGAAGACAGAGATGTTGACGACACACAAGAGGTATGAGTTTATATCTGCCAAACTGAGCAGTGCAATCTGTGAATGTTTACAGTGAAGAAAAAGCTTAGCAGTCCAAGCTTCAGTCAGACCTCAGTCAGCTTGCACTGTGCCATTGCCTAATTTGTTGTGGGACTGTTGTTTGTAGGTCAAAGCAGCTTCAGCCTGTTTGTGTTTGTGGGGGTGGAGAGTGGGAGGAAAGACCAGACCAAGCACTTGCTGGATCACAGCACGGCCCCCTACTGAGTCAGGACACCCCACCTATCCCTCGCCTCAGTAATGAGGGGTCGCCATTGTCTGGGAAAGAGATTCCCAGCTCAACTTTCAATATGGGGAAATAAACATAAACATGTACAGCGATGTGCACTTGTGTTGATTATTTAGGGCAAAAAGGGCGAAACAGAGTAAATGGATAAATGCATTCTTTTCGTTTAAACGTAAATCACTTAAGTTCTTTTTCCAAAAAAATGAATTAAAATCCCAAAGTCATTGTTTATCTAAAGCATTACCAGAGCAAACAACAGTTCATTTGTGAAAGAGAGTGGAAAACAGAGCCTAAGAGTGTTGGCATGTGAACTTTTTCCCCTTGGCTGCATCCTGTGAAAGTGTAGAGCATGACTCCACCTTGTGGACCTGTCCCTGACAGGGCCTGTGTCCGCTCTCTCTCAGTCTCTTCACTGTGTTTGTCCACTCTACCGTGACTGGACCACTGCCACCCGCCACAATAACGAGCTACAGAGAGTTCTGGAAGTCAGTGAGAAGTCACACGCTGTCATCCAAGAACGCTGCGCCTCACTGCTCAAACAGCATTCACCCCACCGAAAAAAAAATCAGAATACGGGCATTAGGATGTCGGCTCTCGGTCTTTCCTGAATGATCAATTGTCTGCAGCCACAGACAGTTCTGGACTGGCTCATCAAACGCCTTGTACT
Organism: Spinibarbus caldwelli; assembly: GCA_039654775.1. NCBI lineage: Eukaryota > Metazoa > Chordata > Actinopteri > Cypriniformes > Cyprinidae > Spinibarbus > Spinibarbus caldwelli. Next base: position 22,695,701 of record CM077240.1, on the reverse strand, counting down.
CTGAAAGTTGAATGCGTTGTGGACATTGTTTGGAAACTTTGAGTCAAGGGCATTTAATCATATAAGTCGCCAAGAGTTACTTGAATATTTCTTTTTGTTACAATTGGTGACAAAATCAAACCATAAGATGCGTTTATGATATAAGCTACGTAGGCTAAAATGTGCTGAAGCAAACCACCTTTTTACAGCGTTAAAGAAGATGGTAATATTTGCATTTATTTTACAGAAGTCCCCAAAGCCACATCCTCCCCACGGCTACTATATCCATGGTGATGTTGGTAAGCTTAAGTTCTTTTTTTTATTTTTTTTAGTTGTGGCAGGAAAATGATTAGTCATTTTAAACATGCATATATTGAGTTTGGAGGGATTGGACTGGACTTTACATTGGAGAGGCCAATTAATGCTTATTCTGTGTTTTGTTTCATAATCAATAGGTACTGGAAAAACAATGATGATGGATCTTTTTTACTCATTTGTGGAAAACAGAAGAAAAAGGAGGGCTCATTTCAATGCATTCATGTTAGACGTACATAGAAGTAAGTTGTAACTAAACCAAGGTGGCCTGTTCTCGAGTAATTGTGGATACATAAATGGCCATACACTACTATTCAAAAGTTTGGCGTTGACGTTTTTTGTTCTGGGTCACAAAAATACTGTAAAAATGAGTAAAATTTTAAAATATTATTACAATTTAAACAGTTTTTCAATATGTGCTAAAATGTAATTTATTCATGTGATAGCAAAGCTGAATTTATATAAATATGAATATATATATATAAATGTCTTTAACATGATCAACTTAATGTGTCTTTGCCAAATAAAAGTATTATTAATAAAAACTGATCCAAAACTTTTGAACAGTAGTGTATATTTACCTCATTCCATATTAATCAATTTGAAGTAGTAATATTTAGATTTTTTTTTACAAGTAGCAAACTAACATGCCTGTTATCATGCATGCATAGCAATTAAGGAAAATAACAGCATAAAGTAGAATAGAGTCCTCTGAGATCAAAATTTGATTTTGTCTAGGTTCTGAGAGCATATGCATTTATTTCTGTTGACTTTAATTTGTGCATTGCATTCAGGGATCCACAAACTGAAACAGAGCCTGCCAAAGCGACGGATAGGTAAAATGACAATGTATGACCCCATCTTTCCAGTTGCCATGGAAATCGCAGAGGAAACCTGTCTCCTATGCTTTGATGAGTTTCAGGTGAGGGCAGCAGAAGGGAAATTGGAAGGGTGAAGAGTTTGTAAAATTGTTGAAAAATTTCTAAGTTGCAATTTTAATGCATATTTTATGTGTGTTCGTGCATGAGTGAGGGGAATAATGTGAGCTGCAGAAATCTTTCCAAATATAGAAAGAATCAGCATGTGCTGATGCTATGTTTATATTGATGTAGTTCATCTGACTAGAGTGTGGAATAGCTCTTTGTAGAAATAACCCTTGTTCATTTTGGAGCCATCTAGTGGAGTCAGATACCGTCACACAGAGCTGAAAACATGCTGAGGCCACAGATAAACCAGATTAGACAAAAACAACTAGAATTAAACAGAAAATTGTATTCTTTGTGAGCCCAAAAAGATGAATAAAATGAAACGTCAGATACATTTTTGCAGATTTAAACCAATCAGTCAGCCCATTTCTCCATCAAATAATCAATATTTTCCTTACGGAATAATATCTATTAATCATTATCTAGTTTTTTGTTCTCTGGTTCAATATCAGTGTGGTGTTTATTGTTTCTAAAAATGTCCTGTTATCTTAATATTGCATGCAGTACTCAAATAACCTGTGTAGACTTCATTTCTGATGATCAAGAGCTCATTCTCTCACTGCTTAAGTGTGAAGGGCTGCTCTTTTTTATTAATGGTTTTTAAATTGAAATGTTTACCTCAGACCTGATCGCTTTCATATATTTATTTAGTATGGGTTCTCATTATTGCCTGAAAGCTCACCTCGCCAATCGTCGCTCAAAGCAATATGGAAAGCATACAGATTTTGTTTATGATGCATAAATGAGGAGCTGACAGCCCCTTACCAATCAGGAGCCACTGCCACTTAAGCATGCAAATGAGGCATCGAGTTTCAGTCGGCCCCTCTTGCTTCCTTGAGTGAAGGGTAATGGAGAGCGACTATGGCGGGTCGCATGCATCCATGCCTCTTAAATGCTAATGAAATTTCTCCATTCTCTTCATTAGTCCAGCATCATTATCAGTAATTTGTAGCCTTCCCCTTTTGTCCCTCTCCACTCCCTTAATGAATGCAAGGTATTGAGAGAGATATAGAAAGAGGAAGAGCGAGCAGAAAGCGCTTGAGGCATTGTCTCAGGCCCCTGTCAGTCGTGGGGTGAAATTACTCATCGACAGAGTTGTGTAAGTAAAGGTTTAAGATCAAAAGAGTGCAATTTGGCACCCGTGTGCGCCACACAAAAGTGACTCTTTGCTGGCATAATTGGATGCTCATTTGAATATCCGTGCTGTTGTTTTCGCTGTCGTCCACAACAACGCCACACAGAGGGCTTTCTTGCGCTCAACCTGGCAATCAATACTCCGAGACTGAAAGCGTGTGTGTGTGTGTGTGTATACACACTCGCACATGAGTGTCGTGGTGCCTGTGCAACAAACAAAAAACAAATACAGGACAGATGAAAAGGTCATAATTAAATGACTCCTTTGAAATGAAGAATAGAAGAGGACGGTTAAAGGAAATGTGATCCAATTTATGCCGTAGCACCTCGTCTTTGTAACCGACCACCCTTCCGACAACACACACGCACGCCCTCCACCTTGCCGCACATAAGGCCGCTATAGAAGACGCTAATTGGGTTTGATGGGGCCGAAGGTTTAATATGCAAAAAAGGGAAACACTTCAATATAAGAAAAACAACATATGCTGGGGGTATGGCAGTCATAAGTGTGTGCTTCTAAGAATAGTAGAGCTCAGTGAATGAGGAGATCTTCTACGTGACAAAAACATCCCCGGCCCCAAATTTGGCTCCTTGTTGCCAGATATGCAAACGCTAATCAAGTATTAATGTGACGCAAGGAGAAACTCTGTATGCGTTTTGACTAAATGCATTTCAACCCTGAAAAAGTAGCAGAAACGTGGGAGAAGATGAGAATGGACCATGGTCGATCTCATTGTGTGTTATTGACTAAAGGGCTCCTTTTGTCAGGGTAGGGTCAGCAGCCCCAGCGTTGCTGCAGATGTGTGTGAGGCAACAGCTCGCTGCTGTGAAAAAGGCAACGTTTAAATGATAATAATGAATGATGATGATGAAAATGATAATAATGAAAGAACCACTCATCCTCTCGCTTCTGAGATTCAGGGACAGCCATGCCAGGCCCTCAAGAGCACAATGGGAGCGCATCTGTGTGTGTGTGTGTGTATATGTATTTGTCTCTGTGTGGCCATCTGGCTGTCATTGTGCCACTGATTTTACCTCGAAACACTGTTTATTTATTTATATATTTATTTATGTATTCAATTATTTACCTTTTTCAGCGCTTTGGCTACTTGTCCTTGTCTCTAGCAGAAAGCCGCAGCTCTGTGTGGCCATTTTACAGTCAGGTGGAGTGGCTTTGTGTCGGTCCTGCGTCTGTGTGTGAGCGCGTTGGGGAGGGTGATGTCAAAGGACCTTGGCCGAGGCTTTGGTTTTAAAATGCAACGACACCTGGTTTTCGCTCATTCATTCGCATGTACACTCATGCACAAGTGCACATGCATGTGCACAATTGTGGTAATTAGCTCAAGGCAGAGGAAGGCCAAAGGGGAGAGAGTTGCACCTCGCTCATCTCCAGCAAATACACCTGTGCTCGCTCCCATAGTGTCTGACTGTCCTGCCTAGAGGACAGAACAGAAACAACAGAAGCTATAGGTTGCTTTAAAGGCAACATGAAATTAAAACCAACCTATTTACTGCATTAATTCACATTCATTTGTCTTATTACAGTTTGCCAAAAATTGTTGAATTTGACCTTTTCCTATGAACTTTTACATGTGCAGGAAAAAGGAAATAGCTGATGCAGAATATGGGTTGCTATAATACATTTTTTCTTCAGAGTACAATGAATAATAATCGTCTTTTGTTTTTCTTCAGGTGGTGGATATAGCCGATGCTGTGATTCTGAAGCAGTTATTTGAGGGCTTGTTCAAGTGTGGGGTCGTGGTTGTGGCAACCTCAAATCGACCACCTGAAGGTAGGGAGATGTCTGGGTAATGTTGAAGCCATTTATGTGCTTAACAGAAACTGGTGTTCAAAAAATCTGTGATTTTTCAATCTTATTATTTAAGTAAAAATGTGCCTGTCATTACTACATAAACTTCATATTTTCACTTTTTAAAATTAAAATTTAAATGAATTATTTGACTTTTAATTAATTTATTTTTTTATTACATTCAAATCAGGTGTACTTGTTTAGCTGTAACATTTGGGAGAAAATTATTAAATATGCACTACTTTTTTGTTTGTTGAAATGAATACTTTTATTCAGCAAGGATGCATTAAATTGATCAAGAGTGATAGTGAATACTTTTACATTGTTACAAAAAAATCATGAAGATTTCTAAAGGAACTTATGACAATAAAGACTGGAGTAATGGCTGAAAATTCAGTTTTGCCATCACAGGAATAAATTACATAAAAAATACAAATCCGTTCTTTTAAATTGTCATAATATTTCATAATATTACCATTCTATTGTATATTGGTCAAATAAATGCACCCTTTGAAAGAGACTTCTTTCAAAAACATTTTAAATATATCATACCGACCCCAAAGTTTTAAACTGTGGTGAAAATGTGTGGAAATATATTTATTTAAATTAGGTCACCTACACAGCACACATGACTCTTGTACATTTTCACCTTGTATTGTTCGCTACCAACTTCCCAACAATAGACCACCATACCTTTCTCATTCTCCTTATTCTTTTGTGTGGCCTGAAAGTAAAACATGTTCCTAAACTACACATCCGTCTCGTGTTCTAATCCAGTTCTGCACCATCTCGTGTGTCAGGATCTTATTTCTTCTTTTTCACTCCTTTCTAAAGTTCACCTCTCCTTTAAGTCACTCTTTGGTTAATCGCTGTATTTTGATGCCATGATGTTTAAGGTCTATTGATAATCCGCGTAAAGTCTCTCACTCCTTTTTTGCTTTTTACTGCTCTCTTCCTTTCTTGCATACACTCAAACACCTGTCATAGGCTGCTTCTCTGTAGTGGATTACATGAAACTAATCTGAGGAGTGTTATTTAGGCCTGAAATACAATGACGACTGCATCCATCTGAACTTTAAACCCTTAGTTCTTCAGTAAACCATTTCCTATGTGCTTTTTGGTGTAGCTTGAGGAATGATTCACCCCAAAATGAAAATTATCATTATTTACTCACCTGTATGACTTTTTTGCTTCTGTGAAACACAAAGGCAGTTATCTAGAAGAATGTCTAAGCTGTTGTTTTCCATACAGTGAAAGTGAATGGTGACCAAAGCCGTCAAAGGAAAAAAGCGGCTTGGACATTCTTCTAAATATCTAATTTTGTGTTCCATAGAAGAAAGAAAATCTTACAGGTTTAAAATGACGTGGGCAATGTGTTTGGATGAACTATCCTTTTAAATCATGTGGAAACTTCAACCTTGCCGCCATCAAAGATTTCTCGCCTATACGCCGTTCATCATAAAACAAGGCAACTTTATTTGATACCCGCTTGAACGTAAGCAGTTAGTCTTTAATCTCTCTCCACCGTTCCCACTCTTTTCTTCCTCTGCCTCATTGTTGATTCAACAGACGCCGTTTTTTGCAATTGCTGTGATGTTACATTAAATTGGAGAGGGAGAGTGATAAGGGTAGAGATAAGACACTTCTTCTGCTTTTTTCTTCTCTGTCTCTGTCTTGGAGCGCTGCTAATGTCTCGTTGTATGAAGTGGCCTTGTGTGCCGAGTACAAAACGGTGAGCGGCAGTTACATAAAGAAACCCTCTACAAACATTAACCAGCCACAGAGAACAAAGCCTACGCTAAAACTTAATAGCCATCTTATTCCATTTTAATTAGGTGACTAATGGATAGACGGGTACACATGAAAGATGGGAGGGAGAGAGATGGCACCGAAAGAGATTGCTCGTTTATTGAAATAAAGGTGCTAAACTGAAGAGCCACTAAAGAGGCTTGCGTGTTTGAATTTGGATGTTTGTCATCGCCCAAAACCGTTTCTTCAGGTAAAGTGAGGGAAATGGATGGACAAATGTGAAAGAGGGTGCACTTCACTAACTAAATCTTTAAATGACCCTTTAGTTATGCACCAGGATAATATGATTAAACTGCTGAAAGTGTGTAGAATTCATTCAGAAGCATCTGGATCTGTCTGTTGTTTTTTTTTTGTTTTTTTTAATAATATAAATGTATATGGATTATTTAATGACCTACAGCGGATGATTGAGAATCATCAAAGATATAATCTAGGAAATGTTTAATTAGAAATATTTTAATGATGTTTAAACAGTATTTAAAATGTCTGAAAATAAAAATGACTTATTGTAGATTCATCTTAAAGCAGTGGTGCTTAAACGTTTTGATTTAAAGGCCAATATTGAAAAACTCCACGATTTTTCCAGTTGTTCATAATTTTATAGACAAACCTTAAGAATAACAATTGTAAAAAATATATTTGACTTTCAAAAATTTTTAATTTAAAAATAAGCTGCAAAATAATCTTGTTTTGAACTTTTGCTACTTTCTGTGCTACTTTCTGATGTCTAACAATTAACACTTAAGTGACTGCCCACATTTACACATTGTGTTACAAAGTAAAGGGGCCATGTATTTAAGTCTGAATTTACAGTACAGCAGCCAAAAGTAGCCCTTATAAAAATAAATAAAAACAGTGACCAAAAATGGCCAAGAAAAACAAACCACTTCTACTTTGACTTGTAGACTAACATTATAAGTGGATGTTAAGGAAAACGAGTATATAGGATGCCTTAAAATATCTCTCAGTAAGTAAGGCTCATCCCAGTTTGCTTTGCTCCTGTATGAATCACTTGAATGATTGTCATAAGTGGCCTCCAGATGCCTATGGAAAGGCTTTATCTGTTCTTTCATAGTAAGATCCCTATAGCATGCTTTCATTTCTTGGGTGAGAACTGGCCGAACGTGTCTCACTGGACTGTTTATAGCTCAACATGCCTCTGTTATGACAGTTCTGTTTCCTTTATATTTTCTTGCCCACGGCAGCTTTAAACAAGCTTTTACAGCACAGAGAGAAGCATATACTCATCACGGTCTCTTTACATCTATGTGTGTGTGTGTGGTTTATCATGCCCGTGTGGCTAATTGAAGTCTCCATTCACCGTGATGCAGGTTTATTGTCTGTGCAGAAAGAAAAAGACTTCTTCTCTTGAGCTCATTGTTTGGGAATGTAATGAATTTCATGTACTGCCTTTCTCCTGCGCTGCCCACAGAAATCAATTTCTGCCTCTCCTCGTCCCTTTTGTCCCTCCTCCCCTCCCGTCCCTCACTTCATCAATAGACACTTTATTTGCCAATCATAGATGGAAAATGACATTATGAGGAGGCTAAAGAGTGAATCTAACCAGCATCTCTCCCTCTCGTGCTCTCTCTCTCTCTCTCAGAACTGTACAAAAATGGGCTTCAGAGGGCTGCTTTTGTGCCTTTCATTGGCGTACTCAAGGTAAAGACAAAGTCATTCTCTCAGTTAATTTATTTATCCTTTCATTATATCTCCATCTCTCTCTCTCTCTCTCTCTCTCTCTTCATGTTTCCTCCTCTGCTCTGTCTGGTTTTTGATGTATTTTATTCACAGGTAAAAATACACAACCCCATATGTGTTTGCAAAAACGCACAAAACAGAAAAAAGGCAGCTTTGATCATACCTTGAGATGAGAGCAACAGACTGAGAGAGAGTGTGACAGACATGGAGGCCGTTTAATGACTGGCGTGGGTTGGCTGGAATGAGACGGCATTGCGTGAAGCTGCTTGCATTTCAAAGTGTGCCCGGCCATGGACGCCAGCAATGCTCTGATCTGCTTTGCAAGTTAATTGTATTATTTTAAGCAGGTATTGGCATTATCCTGTGTGCTGTCTGGATAATTACCATCATCCTGCGACAGCTTTCCATCATAAATAATCAGACCATCATTTTCAGGCATTTTACAGCAGGCCACATTCTTGCACATTTGATTGGTATCAACACACCGAGCTCAATGCGTTTTAACGTTGATCGGCTTGTTCTCTAGTTAAATATTGAGCATGCTGTTCAAGAAATAGTTCACCCTAAAAAGAAAACATGCTGAAAATGTACCCAATCTCGGGTCATCCAAGATGTTGATGAATTTTCTTCTTCATCAGAAAAGATATGGAGAAATTTAGCATTACATCATTTGCTTACCAATGGATTCTCTGCAGTGAGTGGGTGCCGTCAGAATGCCTAAAAAAAGTCCAAATTTACTTGTGGATTATTGTGATGTTTTAATCATCCGATTGGACTCTCATTCTGACGGCACCCACTCACTTGCAGAGGATCCATTGGTGAGCAAGTGGTGTAATGCAAAATTTCTCCAAATCTGTTCAAATGAAGAAACAAACTCATCCACATCTTGGATGGCCTGATGTTTGAGTAAATTTTCAATTTTGGTTCATCACAATTGTATGGGGAGCGCTATTGGCAATACAACCCCCCCTACCCCCCTAGATGCTAGATGCTTCATTCAGGTAGTGATTTTTCTCAGTTTGACCCCTGGATCTTTTATGGTCAGTGGCCCAGCACAGTCACTCTGGTTCAGACCGTCTCTGTCAAATCCCTGGGGTCCTTAAAGTCACCCTCTATTCTGGCCTGTGTTAATCTTGCCTGGTAAGAGTGCTGAATACATCTCGCCCTGCGTTGCACCTCTAACATTTGAGCTTCTTTGTTTGGCCATCTGGTTTTGAGGCAACCCAGGATCCCAGTTCAGGGTAACTAGGGTGGCCCAAGTGCCTCCTCTCATGCCTGGTCAACCCTAATAATGTGTGACAGACTCACTAAAATGCACTCACTGGCTCTTGACTGTTCTCCTTCTATATATCTTAATCTCTCTTCAGGGTGGTAATGTTTATTTGCCTACAAAATATTATTCAAAATATTGTTATTAGGGCTGTCAGTTCAACATGTTAATTCAGTATGAATAATCATGTAAATATGATTTAAAAACAATATAATATTAAAATGTTTCTATTAAAAGTATTTTTTAATTATACACTGTTGTTTTTTTAAGAAATCTATTCAGCAAGGCTTCATTAAATTGATCAAAAGTTATAGTAATGTTACAAAATATTTCTATTTCATATAAATGAAATCTATTTTCTATTCATCAAAGAATCCTGAAAAAAATGTTTTCATGGTTTCCACAAAAACATATAGCAGCACAAATGTTTTCAGCATTAATAATAATAATATGATGAAATTTATTGCCATTGCATAAACAAAATATATTTAAAAAATATAATGAAATAAAAAATCTGTTATTTTAAATTCTAATAATATTAATACTGTTTTACTGTATTGCTAATCAAATAAAATGCAGCCTTTCTGAGCAAGAGACTTCTTTTGGGAAGAAAAAAAAAACAAGCCCAGACTCCAAACTTTTGAACAATGATGTATATTTAATAGATTATGTAAACAATAATTTTTTTTTAAAGCCAATTGTCTATTCAGCGATTAGTGATTGTCTAATGTAATGTCTTTGAATGAATGTTGATATACAGTATGTGATCAATCTGTTTCATTAATTTTGATTTCCCAGCCCTAATTATACATATTAAGTAAGGTCAGAACCCCTTATTGATTAAGTTTTAAGCAACGTATCTGTCTTCCATGGTATCTTTTTTGTTCCTAGTGTTTTATTTTATTTTATTTTACTTATTAATCTTTTGCTCCAACAGACCCATTATCATAGAGGTGTGATGACCTTATGTTTGCTCAAATGACTGTCTTCATTTTGGCTAATTACTTTTCTCTGCTGTTCCCCGTGTTCCTTTAGTTATGGTTGTCTTGGTCTTATGTGTGTGTGTGTTTTCATGGTGAAGGTCTCTGGTGGGTAAGGATGAGTGTATGATGATTGAATGACTTGAAGATGGAGCAAAAATGAAAAGAGGCAATTTATGTTGGATGGCTGCTATTGTTCCACTGACCTTTGTTAACCTATTTCTAATATTTTTTTATCTTTGCTCTTCTTCAGATTAATTTTATCATAAAAATGTCTAAACTTTTAGGGAAACCTTAAAGTAGTTGAAGCATAGTTGACTAGACAGACTGACTCCTTCTTGATCTGATTAATTAGAGGCAGTTAATAAAGACAGATCTATGAGAGACAACATAAACCATTCATAGAGAGAAGGACAGAGGAGCGGAAGTCAGTAATGTTGCTGTCTTTTCTTGCTGCTGTTATTTTTTGATCTGATGTCTAAAAGCCTATTTACACCAAGTCCAACACAAAACATTTTTTTTTTTTTTTACCAAACTATACTGCTAAGTTCTCTGAAAATAATAAAACCTGAATGGCAGTGTTTATTAAATTAAGCAAAACATTGACCATAACTACAATATTTTGGATTTAAAATTGTGTTACTCATGTTTTTGAACTTCTGGCTTTGGTGTGAATAAGCCGTAAGTCCATTATTTGAGGTGTCTTGACATTCGTTAACAGTCACTCAAAAGATGTTGTTTTGCCAAGTCACCACTAAAGTTGGTCAGTCATGTTTTTAGCAGGCACAGATTAGCAAAGACTGAGGAGTGAGTGATTGTGATGGAGAGGATGAGGGCTGTGGCCTGTGGCCTCTGTGGAGGTCTGGGGGGTCCGTGCTTTCAAAGCGAGACAGATGTTCCAAGGGTGATGTTTCTTTAAGAGTCCTGGACAGGGCAAGGAGAGGTTGTGAGAACATTTTGAGTATGTTTTGAGAGTGTTCTGAGTAACTAACAAAGCCGGTTACATGTAAAGGGAATAGATAATTAGGCGTAATTAGTGCGTTCACGTCGTTAACCACCCCCATAGCTCGCTCTCTCTCTCTTTCTCTCCCTCACACACACACTCACTCACTAGTCACCTAATCTCTCAATACATTCACTCAAGACACACACACACACATAGAGAGAGAGACAAAATCACACACCGCAGTGGTAAAAACACTTTGATGTAAGAGGAGTCGTCCTGGACTCAAAAGCATAAAGGCAGTGTTTTAAGCTGTCTCTCGTTCTCTTTTTACCCCGCCCCTGCTTCCACCACCCCTTTTCTTTTCTCCTACCCACAGAGGCTGTAAGACACACAAAGATGAATGGACTACAACCTTTCCCCCCTGTCCCCCTCTGCCACCTCTCTTTTTCAGTTCTCCCACCGCGCGCTCCTTAAGCCAGCCTCTGTCAATCCGCCCCTCTTCCTCCCAAACAGGAGGGAAAAAAGCATCAAATGTTTTCGGCTGTCAGTAATGAGGTAGTGGACCTCATCAGGGTCCAATCGCCAGCTATCCTTGGCTTTTGTTGGAGCTCAATGGCAACCCTTGCTTTGAAAAACTCAAAGGCAACTTTTTTGAGGAGTGTAGAAGAGATAGAAAGAAAGAGAGAGCAAGAGTGCAAGACGGACAGAAAGAGAGACAGACTTCATTTTCATTCTAAATGGTTGTGCAGGGATCAGCATATGCAACGATAAGAACTCTTTAAAATAAACTTTGACTATAAAATTGATAGCAAATATATTTTAATTTATTTGTTTATTTTTTGTAATATCTGTAATTATTATTAAGAAAAAATATTAATTTTATTTTTAATTAACATAAAAAAACTAAAACTATTATTATTTTTATTGATGATGATGAAGGAAAAAGAAGAAAGTTTATATTGTTTTTTTATTTATTGTTTTATTTTTTTTTTGTCTGTCAGGTAATGCAGACATAATTAATCCAAATTCTTCTTCCACTTTTTATTTATATATTTTTATTTTATTTATTTTGCATATTTTTTTCCATGCATTTGCCATTTTAATTCCATAGAAACAGGTTTTAATTATTTATTAAAAGGTCAGTCAGTTAGAAGATCCTGCGCATTTTGAGGTGTCTGGCGAGTCTTGTTGATTTGTGTGGCAAAGTGCATTCTGAGTTGAGAAGGGTCGACGATGAAGATCTTTTGAGTCCTTAATGAACCCATCAAAGGCCATAATCATGCAATGATCCACAAGAGGACGTGTCTTCAACTGATTATAAAGAACCATGCGCTAGAATCATTACTGATTGTATTTCTCTTCCCCTCTCCCTCCTCACGATTACTCTCCTGCGAGATGGCCCATCAACTGTTAAGATATACAGGCAGAAATGAAAAGTTTTTACAAAAAGAAAAAAAAAGACAGAATAGGGTGTGCAGAGGAATAACGCGTTTTGATGGCTGCTGGGGAAGCGCGGTTGTCGTGGCCGTGGAGGCTGTTTACATGGCGGCCTGGTGACAAGGTCGAGCGGGGTTGATGAAGTGACACTTTTCCTTTTGTGTTCTTCTGCTCGTGGTTTGTCAGCCTGTCATTACGGCTGATTCAGCCAATTGGCTCGGACGCGGAACTCTGCGCTCGAGAGAGAAAAGTTGACAGCGCTGGAGAATGGGGGGAAGAGGCGAGAGATACAGGAAGAAGAGGAATAGATCGCTCCTCTCTCGCTCTGTGTGGTGATTGCTAATTATCTTTAGTTCAAGGAGGAGGGTGGTGGAAAATTCACTGATTTCATAATTCGCTGGAGCTGTCATTGAGGACTGATTCAGGCAAAGGCCTCTCGCCTAAATACCATATATTATCCACATCCTGTTAAAAATAATCACCCTTCCTTTTCATCAGTCATTTTTGTCATCGTTTCACCAGCATTTTGTCCCTTTTTTATGTTTTTTCTTCCTCGTCACAGAGGTTTGATATGCTGTGGTTCCACACAGTCACTCCATAAAAGTGAGCGATTAACATGTTGAACAGTGTTGATATAGTATGCATATTTTATTTGACCCTTAACTGCATATCACTTTGTTTCAAAGATGCTATTTTAGCAGTAATTTCGTATCACACAAAAACAAGTGCAAAGATGCCATTATAAACTCTCTATACTTGCATTGTGAAAACTGAAAAAGTTTATCCCTCAATCTTTTACTCTTTATATATATATATATATATATATATATATATATATATATATATATTATATTATATTATATATATATATATATATATATATATATATATATATAATATATAATATATTGTTTAGACCATGTAAAATAATACTATGAATACCTGGATGCTAACAGTAGTTTAAAATCATTAGAAAAGTTCAAACTTAATGTATTTCTTAATTATAAGGCTTACAACAGGATAATATGGATCACAGTAGTATTTTTGTTATAGCAATTAAAATGTGTTTATTAACCCACAGTACATGAGGCATTGTCACCCCCTAGGGGTGAGCTGTGTATTGCAATACAAAATGCATAGCAAAACAGAATAACTGTCATTTAAACTTACTCTTGAAACGCTGTCACTTTCTCTCTTCTTATTTGTAACTATTCTCTTTTACCATATTTCTCCTTTGCCATACAGAAGCACTGTCATACCATCAGTCTTGACACTGGAATAGATTACCGGACAAGAGAAATGGAAGCAGCAGGAAAACTATACTTCATGTAAGACAACTCTCTTTGTGAAAGAGTGATATAACATTAAATTAATTTTTAAAACGCTGTAAGGTAGTTTGGGGCAATTTTTATTTTTATTTTTAGAAGTATTTATTTATTTATTTGTTTGTTTGTTGGATGTCCAGTACTTAGAATTTTATGGCTGTTTTTTATATTGATAATAATAAGAAATAACTTGTATTATTCCTGACAAATTATACATATACTCTACCTTTCAAAAGTAGAAGTGAAGAAATTAAAACTTTCAACAAGGGCACACTGAATCGAGTCAATCAAAAGTGACAGTAAATAAATTTATATTGTTACAAAAGATTTCTATTTCAAATAAATTCTGTTCCAAACTTTTCTATTCATCCAAAAAAAAAAAAAAATGGTTTCCACAAAAATGTAAGCAGCACAACTTTTCTCAATATTTGTAATAATAAAAAATGTTTCCTGAGCACCAAATCAGCACATTAGAGTGTGAACCTGTAGTAATGGCTGTTGAAAATTCAGCTTTTTACTGGTTTTTTGTTTTCTTTTTTGTTTTTATGAAATACATGCAGCCTTAGTAAGCATAAGTCTCTTTCAAAAACATGAAAAAAAATCTTACTGATCCTAAACTTTTGAATGGTAGTGTATTTATTATACATTATACATCATATATTTTTTGCTTACTTTACCTAATGGAAGTTACTTTACCACACATAAATGTTTCTCATATAAAAAGATGGCAGTTGTAATAAATCTGTGAGTTCTAAAGAAAAAAAAAATGTAAATGATTCAATTGCCTCTGGTCTCAACTACACTCTTAAAAATAAAGGTGCTTCGCGATGCCATAGAAGAACCTTTTTGTCTAAATGGTTCCATAAAGAACCTTTAACATCTGAAGAACCTTTCTGTTTCACAAAAGGTTCTTTGTGCTGAAAGAAGGTTCTTCAGATTGTAAAAAGGTAAGGAAGAGATGGTTCTTTAAAGAACCTTTGACTGAATGGTTTTCTGTGGAACCAAAAATGGTTCTTCTATGGCATCGCTTGAAGAACCTTTTGAAGCACCTTTATTTATTAAGAGTGTACTGCCTGAGAAGAGAAAACAACTGATAATAAATGGCAATGGAAAGAATTACATATCATGAGTGCACATTAATATAAATATACACTCGGCGTCTTTTTCTGACTTATTATAAACCCTTTATCTCAACAGCTGCTCTTTTAGAGGATGTTAATATGCATGAGTTTGTTGACACCTGATTGCTGCTCCCTCTTATTCACACTCTCTCAATGTTTGCGTTTTGAATCCAACATCCTGTTCTATTGAGGCACTGTGAAAATTCAAACACAGGCCTTCAGCACGCACTGTTTGATGTGACCACTTCAAACCTGGTTAATTTCATATTCAATTATCTCTCTCTTTCACTCGCTTTCCATAGATCAAGTGAGCCTGATGCAGAGAATGCTGTCAATACACTGTTTGAGGAACTGGCGTACAGACAAAATGATGGTAAGCGAGTTAATTTGCCTTTGCATAGATGGGGGTTTTAAGGTTAAGAGTGGATGTTTCTTGACTTAGTGTGTGAGGTTTAATCTTGTAGTTTTGGTTGTTTTATGTGTAGACCTTATCGTTTCAGTGCTAAAGTGTTAGATCTTTTTATTGCAGTCAGTAACTGTATGTCTGCCTCTAATCATTGATAGTAACCAGGCCAAGAGTGCTGAACGTGCAAGGAAGAGAAGTAACCCTGAGCAGAACCTGTGGAACCACAGCAGACTGCACCTTCCAAGAGCTGTGTGAGCGAGTGAGTGTGTAGAAAATGACATAAAATTCTGGCTTGAGATCTGGTTTGTGGTGTCTTTTCCAAACGTTTTAGATGAGGAAATAGGAGGGCAGTGGTTAAACTGAGAAAGAACAGCATTCTGGCACCTTATATTCAAAAAAGGAATACTAAAATACTAGGAGCTTGTCATTCCACCTATATTTTAGTCAGTGTAATCACTCTAAGTAAACAAATAAATAAATGGAGTAAGTTCATTGCATTTAAGCATTATACTTCCGTCTTCCAATGTGGGCCACTTACACTTCCAAATAAAGTCATAAAAAAGCCCCTGTTTTTAAAACTTAGGCAGGTTTTGAACCCAGGACCCCTCAGGTCAAAAACATGGAAATACTATAAAGGCTTAAAGGTATAGTTCACCTTCAGTCGCTACCCATTGACTTGCAGAGCATTTTTCCCCTGTACTATGGAAGTCAATGGGGACCAGCAACTGAAGGTGAACAAAAGAGTTTGTTAAAGTTATAAGTTATATTTATATATAACTTATTTTTATAACGTTTAAGATATATTTGTATATTTATTTGTATGTCTGTTTTTTTTTTTTTTTTTGTTTTTTTTTTTTGCTTGATTTTTACATTTATTTTAATGAATACAGTTTAAAAGATTTTAAGACACTTTTGACAGAAGTCTCTTACGCATTTATTTGATCAAAAATACAATAAGGATATTTCATTTAAAAAAAAAAATTAAATTTTTTATATTAACTTTTTTCTATTTTAAAATATTTTATGCCATTTATTCCTGTGATTGCAAAGCTGAACAAGATTTCACCAGCCATTACTCCAGTCTATAGTGTCACATGATCCTTCAGAAACCATTCTAATATGCTGGTTTGGTGCTCAAGAAACATTCTTAGTATTAACAATGCTGTCCATAATATTTTTGAGAAAACCATTTTTTTCAGGATTCTTTGATAAATAAATAATTTAAAGGAAAATTTAAAAAGAGCATTTAAAATAGTTTTTGCTATTTAACAAAAGCAAAAAAAGGCCTCTAGCACTAGCTTGCCCTATTCTTTTTTATTCTATCTGTTTTCTTTTTATTCATTATATAATTTAAAAAACCCTTGCTATGTATACTGCGTTAAGCTAACCAAGACTTGTTATAGCACTTGTCATTGCTCTTTTGTTGATTTTGATTGCTTCCATTGTCCTCATTTGTAAGTCGATTTGGATAAAAGCGTCTGCTAAATGACTAAATGTAAATTTATTGCCACTATTGATCAATTTATTGCATCATTGCTGAATAAAAATAACTTACACAAACGCATTTCAACACAGGCTATTATTCTTGGGATGGAAAGGAAATCATGTCTTTCCTTTAGAATCATCTCCAGAATCATCACCAGATTTTAAAAATCCTCCAAAATCCCAGTTTAACCTTTGCTTACTGTTAAGGAAGGCTGATCCCTGGTCAGTATACAAGGTCAACATATATTACCCTCTTAGGGAGCTTACTTTATTCTCTCTTATGTATCACTCTGCAATTTCCACTTTGTTTTCCATGTTCATCTACCACTACCACATCCATCATTTCACTCTCCTGACACTATGTATTGCCCATGCCTTCATACATCCACCCATCCATCCATATCTCTACACCTTCAATTCACCATTGCAGCCCAGTGTATGGCTAGTCTAAAGCCAGCTTGTATGTATGTGTGTGTGCTTGTTTATGTATGTAACCTTGGACTTGGTTTACCAGTATGATGCTCCCTTTTTTGTTTGTGAAGGAAAGAAAGAATGAGTATGCTGCTCTCTAATGGAGCCGAGGCACTGTCTCTGTGTCCTTCAGTGCTTTTGAGAGCGCTGTTCACTTCAGTGTACTGAGAATGTGAGCGAGTGTGTGTGCGTTTGTGTGTGTGTGCATGTACATGTGTGGATTTGTCTGAAGAGTCCTCAACTTCTTCGTCTTCATGGTCAGGCTAATGCAGTTGGGACTATGTCAGCATGTGTTAATGTGCCTTTCCACTTAGTTACCACAGAGATACATGCTGCCCAGAGAAGATACAGAATATAGGATGAAATAGAAGATTAGAGACAAAAATTCAAGAGGGAATAAGCACATGAGATGAGAGAAATGGATGGGTAAAAATGTATGCTCCAAGGCTTCAGAGACATCAGTGAAGCTTCCCTCTTAATCCTTGTCATGGTGGAGAGACCCCTGAAGATCAAGCAGATGAATTTGCATTTTATATTATATTTCCAAACATAATACATACTGTTCAAAAGTTTGGGGTTGGTAAGATGTCTTTAACGTTTTTGAAAGAAGTCTCATATGCTCATCAAGACTGCATTTATTTGATCAAAAATACAGTAAAAATTGTCAATCTATTGAAATTTAAAATTACTTCTATTTTATATATTTTACAATTTAATTTATTCTTGTGATGCAAAGCTGAATTTCAAGCAGCCATTACTCTAGTCTTCATTCAAACAGCTGTGCTGCTTAATATTTTTGTAAAAACCATGATACTTTTTCCAAGATCTTCTGATGAATAGTGTAAGTTCAAAAGAACACCATTTATTTTATTTTTTTGTAACAGTGTAATAGTCTTTAATATCACTTCTGATCAATTTAATGCATCCTTCATGCATTAATTTCTTTTAAAAAAAACATCATTTATTCACCCTCATGTCGTTCCATATCTATATGACTTTCATTCTTCTGTTTTGAATAATGTAGTGGTCTTTTTTACATTTAATTACAATGAATAAATCAAATGAAGCAAAAGCTCATGAGAATGAGTAAATAAAGATAATTTCAGTT
Source organism: Spinibarbus caldwelli (assembly GCA_039654775.1). Classification (NCBI taxonomy): domain Eukaryota; kingdom Metazoa; phylum Chordata; class Actinopteri; order Cypriniformes; family Cyprinidae; genus Spinibarbus; species Spinibarbus caldwelli. Next base: position 22,677,418 of record CM077240.1, on the reverse strand, counting down.
TTTTGATGAACTATCCCTTTAAGCAGAAGAGCTCACTAAATATGGCTAAACATCTCTGTTTAATAATTAATATTATGTCATTTTTATTTGTGTTTGTGCGTTCATTTGTTGTTTACAGCCATTGGGTGCAGGTGATTATTTAGAAATCGCACGGCAGTTTGACACGGTCATCATACGGAATGTTCCTCACTTTCGAGTCGGAATGAAGGACCAGGCTAGACGCTTCACCACACTCATTGACAACTTTTATGACCAAAAGGTAATGACTCTTCAAAACGCATACTAACCCTGACATCCTTCAAGCTCACACAGGCCTTAAACATGTCCATCTACAGAATCAAAAACTTGTTATTCATGTGCAATCCTCAAATACATTTGTTTCATAATAACTTTGTCATACTCTGTTAGCACCACCAACCTATCGACATGGTTCAATTATGTGTTTATACACTCAGGTTAGAGTGGCAATATTGGCTGACGCACCGTTACACCGCCTCCTTGATCAGGGACCGATGACTGGAGAGGAAGCAAGAGATCGCCTAATGATAGATGAACTCGGCCTGACCGATGTAATGACAACACCCTAACAGTGCCACCTCATGGCATTACATTATAATTTTACATTATAATTCTGAAACTATACATAAACACATACTGACAGCACACATTAATGTTGCATGCATATACATAGTCATGTATAGATAAAATCTCTCTCTGGTTTATTTTAATGAGCCTTGGTTCTTTGTTAATTCCTGTAGAAAGACATTTGTAATCGTTCATCAGACCTTCATTTATTTTGCTCAGGAGGCCAGTGAGCGGCTGACATTGTTCACAGCAGATGAAGAGGTCTTTGCCTTCCAGAGGACAATATCTCGCCTCACAGAGATGCAGACAGAACAGTACTGGCTAAGTGGGGATCGGAGTCAAAAATGAACTGAAACTCCTTTGCTATAACCAACTACCTCTTAATAGAGTCGACAGGAGAGTCTTTGTGGCCTCAGAAAACATTTGGGATGGTATATTTCCTTCACCAAAAACAGACTGTAAGCCTTATCTTATTAATTTAAAAGCAAGTGGAATAATGCAATTCCAAAGCAAGTCCATATGCTCACATCACCATTAATACGTAAAACTAAATATCATGGACTGCAGGAGGACAATGCATATGTTGCAAAATAAGATTGAAGGAGTGGATGAAGTAAAAATTGATCTGCCATATCCTCCAGAGTGATATTAATCATATCATTACATTATTTCTTATTAAAATGATTGCATTATGTCTTGTTTGACTATTAATCAAGTTATGGATCAGTATTTCACCTCCTAGATTATTGGATGATTCACTTAAGTTAGTGGTGCCATCTATAATAATAATTATAGATAGAAGTTTTTGTTCTTTCATTAGAGCAGTGCAGCAAGAGTGAAATGTGTAACCTTATGCTTTACATGCCGAGCTCTATTCCTTCTCTAAAGGTCACAGAGCCATGTCAGGATGATCTCCCATCTACATGAGCAACAGTATCTGAGACTTACGTGTGTGCTTAAGAGATATTAAAGAATCCCGATTTATTCTGTACTTCTACTCTCTAAGATGATGACTGCATAGAGTGTGTGTAACGAACCATACTGATAAAATTCTAGCTAGGGGCTTGAAGTTCTGAAGAACCTTGAAGTTCTGATAAGTGCTCTGTGTGTGTGTGCTGGTAGCTCTCTCTCGGTGTTAGAAGACAGTCTCTGCCAGCTGCCGCCATCCTGATCAAGAATAGGTGTCTGGAAGGAAGACACCTAACTTGTATGATCCCTGATCGCTGACATCTGCCCAATCAGTTGGAGATATGTTTGAAGCGTTTACATCCATATGTGGAAACTAAGTTTATCTAGTTTTTAGAACCAATCAGGATGTTGCTGACCTATGTATTGACGCAATTAGCATCCTCTGTTAGAGTATAATTATTGGTTTTTGTAAGATGTAAAGCAGAGTGGCCTACGAACTCCATCGCGAGTGTTGAAGCTGATGAAACTGCAAACTATGTTCTTCAGTAAATTTCTTTAATTTATCGCATCTCTGACTCCTGATCTTTGTTCATCATAACTGGTCCTTGGGTTTTAACTGTATTTCCCCAACAAGATGATGTCTAGTACCCTCTAGTGGATCATGTATTCTGTTGTATTTAGTACATTATGTACTTTGGAATACACTCTCACTGTGGGAGAGGGAAAATATATACAGTGGGTACGGAAAGTATTCGGACCCCCTTAAATTTTTCACTGTTATATTGCAGCCATTTGCTAAAATCATTTAAGTTCATTTTTTTTCCTCAATGTACACACAGCACCCCATATTAACAGAAAAAAAACACAGAATTGATGACATTTTTGCAGATTTATTAAAAAAGAAAAACTGAAATATCACATGGTCCTAAGTATTCAGACCCTTTGCTCAGTATTTAGTAGAAGCACCCTTTTGATCTAATACAGCCATGAGTCTTTTTGGGAAAGCTGCAACAAGTTTTTCACACCTGGATTTGGGGATCCTCTGCCATTCCTCCTTGCAGATCCTCTCCAGTTCTGTCAGGTTGGATGGTAAACGTTGGTGGACAGCCATTTTTAGGTCTCTCCAGATCTGCTCAATTGGGTTTAAGTCAGGGCTCTGGCTGGGCCATTCAAGAACAGTCACGGAGTTGTTGTGAAGCCACTCCTTCGTTATTTTAGCTGTGTGCTTAGGGTCATTGTCTTGTTGGAAGGTAAACCTTCGGCCCAGTCGGAGGTCCTGAGCACTCTGGAGAAGGTTTTCGTCCAGGATATCCCTGTACTTGGCCGCATTCATCTTTCCCTCGATTGCAACCAGTCGTCCTGTCCCTGCAGCTGAAAAACACCCCCACAGCATGATGCTGCCACCACCATGCTTCACTGTTGGGACTGTATTGGACAGGTGATGAGCAGTGCCTGGTTTTCTCCACACATACCGCTTAGAATTAAGGCCAAAAAGTTCTATCTTGGTCTCATCAGACCAGAGAATCTTATTTTCTCACCATCTTGGAGTCCTTCATGCGGGCTTTCATGTGTCTTGCACTGAGGAGAGGCTTCCGTCGGGCCACTCTGCCATAAAGCCCCGACTGGTGGAGGGCTGCAGTGATGGTTGACTTTCTACAACTTTCTCCCATCTCCCGACTGCATCTCTGGAGCTCAGCCACAGTGATCTTTGGGTTCTTCTTTACCTCTCTCACCAAGGCTCTTCTCCCCCAATAGCTCAGTTTGGCCGGACAGCCAGCTCTAGGAAGGGTTCTGGTCGTCCCAAACGTCTTCCATTTAAGGATTATGGAGGCCACTGTGCTCTTAGGAACCTTAAGTGCAGCAGAAATTTTTTTGTAACCTTGGCCAGATCTGTGCCTTGCCACAATTCTGTCTCTGAGCTCTTCAGGGAGTTCCTTTGACCTCATGATTTTCATTTGCTCTGACATGCACTGTGAGCTGTAAGGTCTTATATAGACAGGTGTGTGGCTTTCCTAATCAAGTCCAATCAGTATAATCAAACACAGCTGGACTCAAATGAAGGTTGTGGAACCATCTCAAGGATGATCAGAAGAAATGGACAGCACCTGAGTTAAATATATGAGTGTCACAGCAAAGGGTCTGAATACTTAGGACCATGTGATATTTCAGTTTTTCTTTTTTAATAAATCTGCAAAAATGTCAACAATTCTGTGTTTTTCTGTCAATATGGGGTGCTGTGTGTACATTGAGGAAAAAAAATGAACTTAAATGATTTTAGCAAATGGCTGCAATATAACAAAAGAGTGAAAAATTTAAGGGGGTCTGAATACTTTCCGTACCCACTGTATATTTAAATGTCTGATCTCCAATGTGAAGTTATGCAGTTGTGCTTTCTTAAATATCAAAGCATATTTACATATTTAAGTAATAATAATTGCTATAAAAAGTAATATAATAATTTACATGAAAAGTAATAATTATGGGATAAAAGTTAAAATCATAAATTATGATTTACCAAAGCATGATTTGTTTCTTATGTGGTGGAAATGGGCTTCCATTCTTAAATTATTAAAATATTTATGATAAAACATTAAACTTTAGTTGTACTGGTAGTGGTAATGTTAATGAATCTCCACAAACAATTTTCATTTTATTTTATTTGACTTGACTTTATTTTATTTTACTGTAACTTTTATCTTTTTAATTTGATATTTTATTTTATTTTACTTTTTGTTTTGACCAATAAAATGAGCATAACTTCCAAAAACAGTTACTAATCCAGCTTCTTTCAAATCTTAACAAGGGGTCTATTTTCTGTAATTTCTAATTTTGGTCTGAAGGTGGCAGTAGAAGATAGTTCTGTTGCCTATTCACACCCACGTGCTCTGTATTATTGTTTTACATGACACAAGCAAATAATCCTGCAGCTCCCTATCTGTTCCTCCCAGAGAGAACTAGACTAGGCACCTTCACCTACAAACAAATCTGCAACCTACAAACAATACATCTATTACCATATGCTCAGGAATACTGAACAAACATTTATACAGGCTAAAGGAAAACAAGTATCATAAAGACATGTCCCACAAGAGACCTTGGACCAACACATCATATCTAATATCAGCTTCTTCCACATGACAATATGTGTAATCTACAGTGACATTATTGGTCTCAGGTCCTAAGGAACCGTTTTAGACATTTACAAGAGCTAGTGTCTACAGTTATTGTAGAGGTCACCTGCAGACTTTTCCATCCATGCAGAGCTAGGAACAAAGGAAAGGGAGACAGAAGAGGGAGGGCTGATTTAAAAAAATAAAATAAAATAAGGGGTGAATACAGGAGCAAACAATGCTGATGTTACATCTTTAGTGACTGAATAAGAAAATTTGGCCATGCAATAGTATCACAGAATAGCACTACCTTAATATCTACATACATCGTGCAATTATGTAATATGAGTTCTGTATGTCTTTTACAGGTATTTCCGACTATTAACCTGCATTAATGTCATTATTATCTTGTATCTCGATTAATGCGATTAGCCTTTGTGTCGGTGCGTACAGGTGGAAGAAGAGCGCATTCCTTTACAAAGATCGTCGTTATCACCGCGCCCGAGAAAATACGCATCTCTGCAGGAACAAAGACGTGCTCGTGTTTTGATAAGACGTCACCGGAGAAGAGCAACGGTGGAGCAATTTCTTGATTATGAATTACGTCATGTGTTTGAATAAAACGGGGCTGGCAGCAGGGGGCGTGTCATGAAGAACGACTTCACGCTGGGATTAAAGGGCCAGCCGACGGCAATACAAGACATGCCTCAACATTTGTCAGTGGCCCCAGAGCAAGTAAAACAAGAGCAATTTTCTTTTAGTTAAATACCAATATTTTCGTTATTAATTATTTAAAGAAATAGTTCCATTAAAATTAAAATGTTATTTACAAACCTGCATTATTTTCTTTCTTGGAGGAGAATAGGCCATTTTACATCAATTGAAAGTGGAAAGTAATTAAAAATTCCAAGATCCAAGGCAAAAATAAATAAATAAAAATGCAGCCTCTCATTGCAGTCTATTCCAAGTACTCTTTTTGATTGGATTTTGAGAAGTGGGCACTGCACTCAAAAAATGGGGACAGATGAAAAGGTTTTTACAGGGGACTTTAATCAGACTTAAATTATTGGAGAAAACCAATTTACTAGAGAGAGAAGCGTGTTGTTTCCCCGGAAGATCCAGTTATTACATTTTAGGTCAAATAAATAAATAAAAATAAGATCTGTGACATGAATTTACAGCATAGGGTGAATTTTCAAAAAGAAGACAATACTGCATTGGAACAGTGGAGAAAATGACAACATTTTTGATGAACTAAGATATCAGGCTACTTATCAGGCATCTGATTATAACAAATCTGTCACACTAACTCCCTTAATACTGTACTATTAGCTAATTCTCTATAGCACATTCCAGATAATATACCCAAATAATGTTGTTTGCATGTCTGAACTACAATTTCGAGCAACTGAATCTATATTTGGAAATCCGATAAACTGAAAGGGGCTCTCAGTGCTTGGAGTGACTTGTTTGAACATGTCCTCTCGCCTGTTGGCAGCTGTGATGGGGAGCAGTGGCCCTTTAAGAGGCGATCCCATGCGCGGAATCTAGGGGGCAGGTCCCTGTCAGCGGTAGAGGCTGCGCTTCTCTTCTCGCCCTCCTCCACTCACTCAGTCCTAAACTGAGCTCTCTTGAGTGCTGACAGACGATCAGATGAGATAGTCCTCCTGTGCCTTTAGATAGATAGATAGGTGCAGAGAGAGAAAGGGCTTTCTGGAGGGGAACTCTACCGTTCGTGACATCGAGGCACTGATGCGCGCGCTCTAACAAGGCACTGTCTTTAAGCGATAGTTGCGTCTCTACCTTTAATTGTTAAAGAGACTTCGGAATGCGAAGAGACATCGGGTCAAACTGGCAAATAATACAGAATGATCAGTGCAATCTACGAGCACGCGTAGTTCTGTCCTCATTATTGTAGTTGTCTTGATCTGACACAACTGCGTTTTGATTGTAGCCCGCTGAATGAGCAGTGGCTCTGACAGTTCAGCTCTTTTGTCACTACAGTGACTTGCTGCTTGTGATGGTAGTGTGCAGTGACGCTGTGGCGCTTTGTCCGTGGCTACTGGCGAAGTGCGCTGGAGAGATATAGTTGTATTACATCAGTGCACCAAGTGACTGGAGTGCGACAGAGAGGAGAAACGGCTCTGGCTGAATGGTGCGTGTTGAGGTATTGCATTTTGCATTCTAATATTATAATGTATACTCATGCATATATATATATATATATATCACGCACATTTTATTCATGTACTGGATTTGTTATTTACATTAGGTACAACAGTAGTGCTGGTTGACAGTTGCGATTTACGTGCGCACTGTGTGCAAATACACCTTAAGAAGTCATTTAATAATATTTTGTTTGGAATCATATAATATAATTAAGCTAACTGCTTTGAAAACGTATTACAAATACTTGTAGACTCACATGAATAATGTAAGTTTAAACGTTACAGATTTATAAAATGTTTCTCTTATTAGTCTCCTTTGCATTCAGGCTGTTTTTCGGAATCCAGCCAACTAGCAAATTAATAATATTGACTAATATTGAATATTGTTATGGAATAGCAGTACATTTGTGTCCTAATTTTTTCACTTTCACAATAACAGTGGTTTTAGTATCTCATTCGTGCGGTCATCTCCACTGGGACACGAATAATCTAATATGAGTCAGAGTGTGTCATTATGAAAGTGTAACGAGCAAGAATATGTGCCATCAAGCAAGTGTTAAACTGAAATGAAAGCGGAGCACTTTGCGTACAGTATACACGCTAATCTTTGTTTATAGCTGCACGTGAGTGTTGCGCGTACCAATTTAATTTTTACTAGTTCATCAGACACATCGAAAAATATTACGTTTAATTGTACGTTTAATGGTTTTTGTAATAGTGGCTTAAAATTATCTTATTTTGATGGTAAAATGTTAAATTTAAAGTGCATAATAATCTCTCTCTGTAATATAATGTGCATGTGTATGTGTATAATGCATAGTTGTATATAAATGATTATGTTGTATTTTATGTCATATGACTTTAAATTGTATATTGTATTTTTGTCTTTCTGAAACACAGGGAGGGGTGTTAATTATCATTAAGATTTGCACTAGTCGCTCAAGAAGCATTTAAGCATCATTTAGTGTAGAGGTGCATTCATGGAATGCGACTGTGACCGCTTCCCACTGCCTATTTAACTTTGACAAAGACAGTACAGAGGAGCGTCAGAGAAAGCTGGTAGAGGTGATGGCAGAGACAACCCTGGAGCCACTGTCCTCTCTGGACATAGCCATTGATCCGGATTTTGAGCCACAGAAACGGCCGAGATCATGCACTTGGCCGCTGCCAGAGTCCAGCTCGGCGAAGCCTGCGTCCAATGACACTGACATAATCCCAGAGGAAGAGGATGATGAGGATGACAATGCGATGACAATCAACTCCAACAGCGTGGGTGAAGGAGAGGACAATGGCAGCCCAAGCCTGGCTGAGGAACTGCACCCCGCTAGCGGTCTGGAGAACACAGGCTCCCCGCTTTCTTCTCAGCCCGCTTCTGCGAACACGGCAAGTCCGGAGGCGAGCGGTCAGGGCAGCCAACAGCAAACTCCCCGGAAGTCATCTTCGAGGAGGAACGCATGGGGCAACCTGTCCTACGCAGACCTTATCACAAAAGCCATAGAGAGCAACCCAGACAAGAGACTGACACTGTCCCAGATCTACGACTGGATGGTCAGAAGCGTCCCATACTTTAAAGATAAAGGCGACAGCAACAGCTCAGCTGGTTGGAAGGTAAGCACTCCACTCAAGCAGTGCCTCCCAACTGTGTTCCTGATTGCCACCAGACACTACAAATTCTGGATGTCTCTACTAATAAGCTGATGAGTTTAATCAGGTATGAAGGGACAATCTGTCATCATTTACTCACCTTCATGTCATTCTAAACCAAAATTTCTTTCCTCTGAGGAACAAAAAAGAAGATATTTTGCAGAATGTTGGTAACCAAACAGATTTGGTTCCCACTGACTTCAATAGCAATATTTTAGGCTATATTATGGAAACCAATGGGACCCCAAACTGTTTGGTTGCCTACATTCATCAAGATATCTTCTTTTGTGTTTTACAGAAGAAAGAAAGGTATGCAGGTTTGGAATGACATGTGGGGAAGTAATTTTTGGGTGGACTATCCCTTTAAGCCAGGGGTGTCAAACTCAGTTCCTGGAGGGCCGCAGCCCTGCAGAGTTTTGTTCCAACCCTGCTCCAACACACAAAGCATGTAGTTTTCAATTAAGCCTGAAGGAGGTGATTAGTTGGATCAGGTGTGTTTAATTAGGGTTGCATCTAAACTCTGCAGGGCTCCGGCCCTCCAGGAACTGAGTTTGACACCCCTGCTTTAAGCAGACATCCAACATTGTACTGTTGGAGGGCCCCTTCAGGAACAAGGTTGAGATCCACTGCGCTAGAGAATGCGTGTCATAATGTGCGCAAGTGTCTCTTTTATTCCATGCACGATCTCATTCTGCATCACAACCAGAAACACATGTTCTGGCTTGTTTGGCCACGCTTACTCACGCACAGAAAACTGGAAAGGTTTCGAGGGTTCGCGTGCGCGTGACTCAACGGTGCAGTGACGTCTCCTATAAACAAACTATTTGGACGCCAGCATTAAAATAAACAGCAAATTAGGCATGATCAGTATGGAAAATTTGTGTAACAAAACAATTTGTTCAAGTTAGTTCAGATGGGCTTTGTCTTGTGATAATGTTTAAAAGCCATAAATAATATATCCTCAGAGCCAAGCCTAATAAATGTCCATGCATCCAAACGCCTTTATGTTCATATCAACGCAGCACGGCTTACATAAAACTTGGCACGGTAAATCTACCCGCTCTAGCTGCCCAGACTGTTTATGTAGGTGTTGAATGGCATTAGGAATTGCGTAACAACTCAGAATGGTGCGAGCTTCTCCTTGCAGTCAGCAGGCAAGACTGCCTTCAAAGGGAATGTCATGGCCATGGGCAGGAGCCAGCACAAGACATATGGGCCTTTCACTTACAGAGCAAGGGAGGGTTGGGGGAGGGTGTGTATGGTGGGGTTGTGAGTGCAAGGTCAAGGGCTGAGTTTGCGGCAGGAGGCCCAGCTCACCCATCTCATTGGCCGTAAATAGCCATGAATTATAATAGTGAAAGGAGTTACTGCCGGGTCTGTGGCAACGGCAAACTATGTGGACTCTAGCTCAGCATGGAACTGTTTGCACACTCGTCTAGCATTCAGAACCGTGTGTGTGCACAGTCATATTTCTCAAACTGCTATGCAAAACATTACCTGTCAGTCAAACAGATTTTATGATCAAATACTATTATAACCTCAATTCTAGCGTAAGTGCACACAAATAAAAACACCTCCCCCTGGTCTCTATTACAACCAGTAGTCCAGTGCCTGCTGCCATTTCTGATATGTGGAAAAATGTCTAAACGTATTCCACTGAACTTTGCTACTGTGTCACCTTGAACTCTAAATATGACACACATTCCAGCAAACATCTGACAACTCGGAGCAGACCTGTGTGTACGGAGTGTGGATGCCAGTTGTAACACAACCTCAGATAAACACTCCTGCAATTAGCATTTAAGTAAAACATGCATGTACACAATACATATGTATGCACACACTTACAAACTTGTTTTGCATCATTTAAAGAATTGACACTGAATTTATTTACCAAAGTTGAAGTTTGCAAAAAATGGAAATTCACTATTTTAAATAATTAATTCATGCAAATATTGATTTTAATTTCTTTTTAAATTTCGACCTAATCAGAATATCTCAACATTCCAGTAAAACCACTTCACTTAAACCCTGTCTTGATGGATAGATAGTTGATACTTGAAAAAAACAGATACTTGAAGGATGAAAACATAAGTATTGAGACCCACCTCGACCCACTGAAGTATTCCAGGTATTGTCAACATTTGCATTCTACGGTAAAATGTTTGCAAAACCTGCAAGAAAGGCCATTTTCCATGCTAATTAGGAATGAAGATGAAAAAATAAGTTAAATTAAGAAACTGAAAGAGAAACAAATGATAAGTAGGCTTAAAGGAACAGTTCACGCAAAAATTAAAATTACCCCATAATTTACTCACCCCCAAGCCCTCCTAGGTGTATATGACTTTCTTCTTTCAAACAAACACAGTCGGAGTTGTTTTAAAATTTATCCTGGCTCTTCCGAGCTTGGTAATGCTGGTGGATAGTGGCTATTATTTTGAAGCTCCAAAAATCACATATCTCCGTCATAAAACGAACCCATTTGCCTCCGGGGGGTTAACACATGTCTTCTGAAGCAGATTGATGGATTTTTGGAACAAAAATTTTTAAAATTATGAACTCAAATCACTGACTTCCGGCAACGGCCATATGTGTGTTCGCGAGAGAGTCGAGTTCCGGCTTCTTAGCTGACCTCTGACTCGACGTATGACGTTAGCCGCATTCGTAGCGTAAGCTCAGGTCAGAATAAACAAACGAGGATAGAGCAATACTAAACGCCGGTAATGAATTAAAAGTCGAAAACAAGAAGTTAAAAAAAATATATATTATTTTTTTATGGGGTAATTTTCATTTTTGGGTGAACTGTTCCTTTAAGATGTCTTATCCAAACACAAAAGGCTGGAATGGCCAAGTACAGGTGCAAAAATGACAAGCTGCATCACTATGGCTACCAGGTCACTGGTCCTCTCTGCTTTAATGAGAGAGTTTGGATGACATGTGATCTCATAAAGGCGTTCCTTTGTTTCTGTTGAACATACTGTTGTGACTGCAGGAGAGAGAGAGAGAGAGAGAGAGAGAGAGAGAGAGAGAGAGAGGGAGTGACTGTTATAGCATAGATGACATTACAGCACCCTCCTCCTGCTCTCTGCGCTGAATGTTACAGGATAATGCTGTGTGTTTATTTAATGATCTGGTTATACAATCACATTTAGTGTGAATAAAGTCCAGAATGTGTTGGAAAAGGTTTCCTTTGCAGGTGTACAAGTGATGAGATTTTATTGATTTATCGTTTTCCTTCACAATGAGCTGCTGCAGAGACAGATCATTCCTCTAGTGTCAAATGATGTACTCTACTCTTCAGCCTTTAAATTATTCAGTGCCTCGAGCATTAATTTGGGTCATTTTATCAATTTTTCAGACACGTCTTGAGGGTTTCTCACACACACTTGCACATTTGCCAGCTCACTGCTTTTAATCCTGTAATCTTGTGTCCACCACAAACTCGTCTCTATCCTCTTTACTATGTTATTACCTTGCGTAACCCTGCTGTTTATCTCACATCTGAAATATAATCAGATTATGTAATTTAAAAAAAACAAGCTACTACTATAATGTGTTGCACCATTCTTGTTCCTGGAACACTTAATATGCTGAGCTGCCACGCTAGGCCCAATTGAAATCTTTCAGTCACTATGATGAAAGCGGTCTGGTCATCCTCCAGAGAGTCTGTATTCTGCGAATTTTAATCGGCACGGTTCCAGGATGTAGGTGGGCTATTTAAAGTTTTTCCTGTAATCTGTTTATTGTCAAGAGGATGGGGTAAACGAATACAACATTAATATTATATATTCACATTATACGTGCAAAACTGCACTCCTAGAAGTGCTGTACATAATACCTGTATCTTATCACGATGAAATGGAACTTTTCTTCCGTATTGTGACGTACATCAGAGTGTAATGGATTATCTTGACAAATGAAAAAAATGTAGGGCGGCAACTTGCATACCACACCAAAAAACAAACAAACAAATTTTTTTTTTTTTTTTCAAAAAATGAAACATGCACAGGTGAACTGTGCTCAATAAGATCTATAATAAAAATGAGAAAATACATAGGGTGAATTTTCATTTGAATGAAAATTCTCATTTCTCATTTTTATTATAGATCTTATTGAGCACAGTTCACCTGTGCATGTTTCATTTTCATTTGAATGAAAATTACTTTAAAGACTTTAAATGTGCAGAGAAAATGTGTGGGTGGTGTGTGCAGACATGTTGCTGTGGCTATGACTGTTCACTCATGTACAGTCACTGTTTTCAGTGATAATGTTGATGATTGGTGCTTTTATACATGCCTGGTCATGTTTAGGTGCGTGAGAAGTCTTGAAGTGAGGGTCACATAGATGTTTTGCAACACTGAAGTAAGCAATTTTCTGTTAATTTAATTGAACAAAGTGCCATAAACAGTAAAACTACTTGTTCTAATTCGTATGCACTTTCCACCTCTCACCCAGCAGACATTTTCATATTTGAAAACATTTGATTAAAACACTGACTTCCTGATGGGACAGCATCTACAGCAGCACGTCAGAAGCAGATATGCTGTGGTTAAGACATTTGAATGTATTTCTAGTTCAGCCTTTGCTTCTTCCCACCTTTTCCGTGCTCCCAAATGTACCCGCTCACTTTTCTAACGGTGTTCTTGCTTGCAGCTCTGACCTGAGGCTTTTGAAACTTTAATTTGTTTTGTTCCCGACCCGTCATTTCCAATTACATATGTCTGCCTGTCACGGTGCAGATAAATAGTTCTTGTTTAAACTTTAATTGAGTACAATAAAGCTAGATTTCTATGTCAGGAGCTTTTGGCCAGACAAAGCCAGCAGTAATGAGAGGAGATGCGGCTTTGTGGAGAGTGATTATTGCAGTGAACAGAGGGAAATGACAGTTTTAGGGAAATACATCCTCAGTGACAATCTCATGCATCAGCCCTTTGAGAGATAACAGAGAAACATTGTGAGACAGGAGTGGGTGATTATTAGCGTGGTTGTGGTGACGCAGTGGGTCTATTTTGGTGCTCATACGTGGGTGTGCATGTGTCGACTTTTGATTAGACAAAAGATTGGATTGATTAACCCAGATTATGGTAGATTGAGTGTGGCGGTTCCTGTGCTTCGATTGTGGAGCAGGTGTTTAAATATGGGTCTGCGATGATGTAAGGCTTTCACATCCTCCTTGACTAAGCAAATATATTTTCTGTGACATAACACCACAGCGGCCACATGGACGTTTGTGAATTTGGTAGTCAAATTTATGATGGCTTGTGTATCTGACAGAGCCATAACCACACAAACTAAATCAATGGAACCCAGGACGACATTTTTATGGGCCTAATAAGTAGGCTATATGACACCTGACACCTGAACAAAAATCTAGGAAACTTTACAAAGCTACAGGTTTGGATGGTCATCAGTTGGATTATTTATTTATCTTCACATTGAATCCTAACAGCAACAATCACAGCGTAGGTCCAAAACAATGCTGCATAGTTTTATATCAAACATACAAATAATTCAATTTGCAAAAAAAAAAAATTACATTTTCCACAAAACTATTTAGCAGAACAACTGTTTTAAGCATTGATCAACATATTTGAATGATTTCTGAAGGATCATGTGACACGGAAGACTGGAGAAATGGCTGCTATCGATTCACCATTACCATCACAGGAATAAATTACATTTTAAAATATATTAAAATAGAAAACAGTTATTTTAAATTGTAATATATTTCATAATATTACTGTTAATACTATATTTGTTTATCAAATAAATGCTGCCTCTGCAAGCATGATAAACTTAAAAAAATGGTAGTATAGCTAGATTAAAATAAAATTAAAATTATCTGGTTAAAATTAAAACTTTGTGCAGTTATGAAAGCTTGTAGATCAGGGGTGTCCGGTCTTGCTCCTGGAGGGCCAATATCCTGTAGTTTAGATTTTGTCTCAACACAACTGCCTGATAGTTTCTAGCAATCCTAAAGACCTTGTTTGAGGTGTTGGGGTTGGAGCTAAACTCTGCAGGACAGTGGTTTTCTAGGATTGGAAAACTGCTGTTGTAGGTAGTTTCCACCTAAAACTCTTAGGGATTTTTTTCCATGTCACTGTGGTCTTTGGATTGCTCACTAAGTATCTCTTTGTCTGAATGTTTCTCAACCTGAATTTCTCTTAAAGTCAAAGTCTTTTCCAAGAACTGATGTCATAACAGTACAGTTTGTGACACAGCGCCAAAGTAACACCTCTTATCAATACAGTGTGTCCTAAATAACAGGCCAATCCGACGTTCGACAGGCGGTGAGGTCATCGGCACATTCCTATTATCTGTTTTAAGAGTCCATTGCCTTGCACGCTATCAGCGGAGGCTTATCTCTTTTCACTGCACCTTCAGTGTTTACACACCTGTCTTTAACCTGCCCCGGGGTCAGTTCTGGTGATATGGATGTCAGTGGAGGCCAGTGGATCAAGCTGAATGGGGCCAAAGTGCTGACTTAGCAGTAAAGTCTGCAATGGTTCCAGCTGCTGGACACATCAGCAGTTTGTTATCAGCCAGCTCAGACAAAGTGAGGAAGCAGTATATCAGGAACATTATGGCCTAAAGTAATGTGGCACATGCCTTTTGCCACATATTTGAAGGCAGCTGTTCTAATTTCTAACACCGTCTGTATTTTTAGTTAGATTTGCTCATTTTTGCCCCATTTACCTCTGCCTGCCCTCCTCCCCCATCCCTCTCTCTCTATACTCCCATGTGTGCCGCAGTGTTTATGGGGGCATGAAATGGCTCCACAGCTCGTGGGCATCTCGTGTGCATCTTACTCAGACTGCCATCACTGACACGCTGCTCTCACTGTTAGTCTGTATTTGTCTGTTTCTCATTTGTTTTTCCTTTGCATTGCACATTCTCAGAAAAGATCATTCTCTGTCTTTGCATATGCCAATCAATCCCTCTGTAAAAAAAAAAAGAAAAAAGTTCAACGTAGTCAGTCTACAGTAAGTCCAATGCACTATAAACATTATATATATATACAGTGCCACTTGAAAGTTTGTGAACCCCTTGCAGAATCTGTGAAAATGTGAGTAATTTTAACAAAATAAGAGAGATCATACAAAATGCATGTTATTTTTTAATTAGTACTGTCCTGAGTAAGATATTTTACATAAAAGATGTTTACATTTAGTCCACAAGACAAAAAAATTGCTGAAATTATTAAAATAACCCCATGCAAAAGTTTGTGAACCGTTGGTTCTTAATACAGTGTGTGGTTACCTGGATGATCCACGACTGTTTTTTTGTTTTGTGATGGTTGTTCATGAGTCCCTTGTTTGTTCTGAACAGTTAAACTGAGCACTGTTCTTCAGAAAAATCCTCCATGTCCTGCGGAATCTTCAGGTTTCCAGCATCTTTTGCATATTTGAACCCTTTCCAGCAGTGACTGTATGATTTTGAGATCCATCTTTTCACACTGAGGACGATTGAGGGACTCAAACACAACTATTAAAAAAGCAAATGTAGCTATTGCTCATTGTTAATGTTAATGCATTAACTAAGGTTAACTAATGAGATCTTATTGTAAATTGATTGGCTACCTATTGGTCTTTATAATTCTTTTGCACTTTAATCTGTGTAAAATTTTCAACTTTATAAAAAAAAATCTGTATTGCTTTATTGTATTTAAATGTTCAGTTATTTTTGTTATAAGAAAAAAGTTATTAAACCTGTTATACAGTATTATGACAAAACGTTTTTGCAACTAAATTCCAATATCGTGATAATATCGTATACCGTGATAAAAGCATTAGCAATTAATCGCAACATGAAAATTTGATACCGGCATATCCCTAATATGCACAAAGCCAAATGGGCACAGACATACACACACACCCCTTTCTGGGAACAGTAATGCATTTCCTTGCTCATATGCTTCAAAGATAGACCTTTTCTTTTATGTGCGGATGAAAGCATGTGCGCATGAGTGACCGTATGCAGTAATGTAGCGTGAACTCCCACATTGCAGCCTATTTGTGTGTTTGTGTATATATTTATATAAACACAATTTTTATTATCATCACTGAAAGGAGCCACTAAACATGTCCGTGTCTGTGGTTTTACAGTGTCCTTTTCTGTTTCTGCTTTTTATTTCTCTTTGTGTAGAGGCCCAATAAGGGGTTACATGGGGTACCAGAAAAAGGGGCCCCTTGCCTTCTCTTTTCCTTCTTTTTTTTTTTTTATCTGAGTTTCCCTCCTTATTTTTCTCTCAGATTACTGTGAACGGGTGGGTGGGGGTGCGAGGTTACACTCTCCCGTGTTGTGTGTAGACCTTGAGGGAAACATACAGTATCAACGTTGTTTGAATACAAATGGCTCATTACATAACAGTGTATGAAGGCTGTGTATGAAGAGATCTTAATTTGCTTAAACACTGGCATTGGATATACAGTTGCTTATATAAGTGGCTTATGCTTGCTTCTAGCTGAATGTTGTGTGTATATAGTTTACCATATCAACATTATTTCCATAGGTCTGAGAGAGAATGAAATAACCACACTGTTTGTGGTACTTGGATGCAGTGAAAACTTACAATAACAGTTAAAAGTGTAAAAAGCAGTGAGTTTTGCAGAGGTTTGGTTTTGGTAAAGTGAAGTACAGTATCTTAAAATTAATGTGAAGTTGTACACAACCCACACTGTGTACTCTTTCCAATAAAACTACATTAAAAAAGGGAAAGGCAAACAGAGAAACAGAGACAGACAGATAGATAGAGATTGGTCCAGTGGGAGAGGATTGCTGATGATATAGCTGGGAATGACATCAGCTCTCGACTGAAAGGGCTTTTAGACTGATTGATTTGCACATATGCGAGTGAGAATATGACGCTGATGTGAGTTAGCATTTGCAGTATCAGCGCCACATATGATAGTGTGTGTATTATTGGTCTAAATGATTTGTAATTTCGTTGCCTTTCCCAACGGATTTTCTTCCCTCTCACAGTGCTGCTTGGTAAATATGGGTTAGTGTGCCTTTCCTGTCTCTCCTCTCCCCACTTCTTCTCCCTGTTTGTTTTACTTTTCTTTTCTTCCACCCAGCTTTTTGCTCCCTTCTGTTTTTTTCCCTCTTCCTGCAGCTGTGCAGTGGGATCCAAGGATTTTCCAGGAGAACACAAAGGCTTGGAACAGCAAGGCTTTCTGACACGCAGTGTTATGCTTAGTTGCAGCATTCGCATGAAGACGCTTTCACCCCTTGGTTAATATATTACTGTTATTTAGACTTGTTGTTTGATTGACTTCTTGTATACAGTATGCTTAGTAAAGACTCAGTTTCTCAGTGGTGTAATGTGCAGTGTGAGGATTAGTCTCTAAACTTGAGGCTTAGTCAGGTGGCTGGTCATATGAGCTGACTTAGTGTGCGATGTGTGTGTGTATGCACACATACAGTGTGTGCGTACAGAGAGCGAGTGGAGATTAAACGAAGGATCATAGTGTAATCTGCTGTGTGGTTACATCAGCTTCACTATCACACCATGCATCTCACCAGATTGCTTAATTCAGAGAGAAATTACACCACGAAAAAGAAAAAAAAAGGTGGAGAGAGTCAGAGGAAGACTAAAGGCAGATAAAAAACAGCCAAGATAAATAAGGATGAAGAAAGAGCTTTGATTTTCCTACCAGTTGCTGACCAGGATGAGTCTTTGAGGATGACAGTGTTTTCCAACCTTTTCGGCTTATGTATTCTGACAGCCTCCTGCCTACAAATGAATGAATGAATGAATGAATGAATGAATGAATGAATGAAAATGTCTGATCTTGCACACACAGTTCACACACACTAAAAACTAGTTATTTTAAAATTAGTTTAAAAATTAGTTATTTTAATTTGTTAAAAATGCTCTGTGGTTTAAAAGTTTGGGGTCAGTTTTTCTTAAAATAATTTTGAAATAAGTTTTTTTCAGCAAGGATGTATTAAATTGATCAAAAATGATCTAAAGACTTTTACATTATTACAAAAAATACCTTCCATTTTCAAATTAATGCTGTTCTTTTTAACTTTCTATTCATCAAAGAATCCTGGAAAGAATATCATGGTTTCCACGAAGATAAATAAAATTAAGCATCACAGCTGTTTTCAACTTTTACAATAATAAGAAATGTTTCCTGAGCACATTAGAATGATTTCTGAAGGATCATGTGACACTGAAGACTGGAGTAATGGCTGCTGAAAAATCAACTTTGTCATTACATGAATAAATTATAGTTTTTAAATAAATTAAATAGAAGTTTTTTTAGTGTATTTTGGATCAAATAAAAGCAGCTTTTGAGAGACTTTTTTTCAAAAACATAAGAAAAACGTTTGAACAGTAGTGTCATTCATTTCAATGTATAATCCTGAACACAAGATTTTTTTTTCTTGCATTTTTTTATTAAAAGGTAGCTGAAAAAAAAATCAGATTAATCATTTGTTTTCATTTTTGTAGTTAATAAATTTAAGTACTGGAAATATATATACATATATATTCTGTTCTATAGGTTTAACAAATCAAAATGTTTTCAATTATCCCAATGGTTGGGAATCACTGCTCTATTATATGACCTCCCGATGACCCTGTTTTGGTGTTTGTTGAATGTGTGTGTGTCTGTGTAAGTTTATACAGGAGTTCATGTTTCTTTGTGTGTGTTAGGGTATGCAGAGTGTATATTTGATTGGCCAGCACTACCCTCTTCATGGTCCACTGAGGTTTCGTCTCAGCGGTGAACAGGCAAATTTAACATCCGTCAGGTATCCCATCATTTACAGAAACAAAACCCAGCACAGACCCTGGTTCAGGAATTCTGAAAATCATGTGCAAAGGATGAAAAAAAATATATTCACATATAATTTCCATTCTTGGCACGCATTTTTTTTTCTTGCTTTAACTCTAAAATTGTACAGAGACTGTGAGAGCTTGTGCTGAGGATGAGGAGCGTTATTGGCTGATTTATACTCCTCCCCCGTCTGTGATTGGCTGGAAGGATCAGTGGGGTACTCAATCAGCGCAGTGGAAGCATATGTAGGTCAGTGTGTAGCTGTGCTGCATGGTGTGTTTGTGTGTGTGTGTGTACTGCGCGGTCGCGTACTCTGGCAGCCCTCCAGCTCTCTCTTTCAGAGTTAGAGAAAAGGGCGGAGGGGGAGGGAGTGAAGGAGAGGACAGAGGGAGGAGTAGACTGTGAGGCCTCTTCTATCCAGTCTGCGCATTAACGATACTAAACACATCAGTGTTTAGTCTCAATTTGGTGACAAACATTTGGAACAACTTTTCTGAATGCCAAACAGATTTGTATTTCGTGGCCACAGATACTCTTTTAATCCTGTAAAAAGAATCTTGTTTCTATAGAAGACGTCAACAGTGGCTGGTTCCTATGACACAACCAATGAACCAACTTTGCCCAAACCACTACATATAAATACACGAGGATGCAAACATAAATCTGTCTCATTTAGTGGTTCTTGCTCTAACTAGATGTACCACTAGATGTACTAGATGTACCACTGGCAACCTAAACAGACCTTGGAAAGCTGTAGTGTTTTCAAAGGAAGTGGATTTACAGTGAAAATGAGAGAAAAAGGGAAAGCCAGGGTGAGGGGGAAAAGCAGGCTTTGAGCGTTGTCCAAAACTACACTTCTGTATCTGTCTTTAACGACTGTGCCCTGAGAGTGCCCCTTGTACTTCTAAACCACTTCCCTCTGGCACGGCCAGAAATTTAGCTTGAGTCCCTAAGGCGTGCCACAAAAAGCACCGAAAGTCTGTTAAGCACTAAGCTTACCCGCAGTGAATAGCTATCCCCTCTAAAAAGCTCCCACTGCACACACACACATGTGCTAGGCAACCTGGCATGGGCGAAAACATCAACTCTCTTATATCTCCAGACACTGGATGTCTAGACAGAAAGAGTGAAAGGGTCGGACAAAGAGCCTCATGAGCGTCTCTGTCTGTGCATTTTACAGTGAACCAACTCGCACACACACTTAAACATGCACACATACCCAAATACAAAATTACTAAAAGCCTGGTGGGCACATTCTACACTTCAATGAATTATGAATCACTGTTGTTAGGCAGATTGAATGCACAAGGACCCAGATTTCATACAGCCCACATGCAAAGCTCAGCAGTCTGTCTAGACACACATTGTTAGCAGAAATATGTGATCCAGTTACTTTTGACACACTGTATACTGACTACCTGAATACAGAACCTAGCTATCGGTCTGTCTGGTCTGTCTGTCTGTCTGTCTTTCTTTCTTTCTTTCTTTCTAGCTGCGTCTGTCTGTCCTAGACATCCATCCATCCATCTTTATTAAAATTTGTTTTAAATGGCAGTCAGGACCTTATAAACTTTGTGTTAGAAAATCCAGTGTTTACACAGGAGTTTCGTTAACACCTTGAAACACAAGTAGAGTGTAAAAAAAGCATCAGCTCTCAACCGCACCTTAAGAGTACACACACATTATTCAGTTATTTCGGACCCTGTAAGCAGAACCTAAGAGTAAACATCCTGCACATCTCTGTTGGTTTTTCGTCTTGTCTCGTGATCTGACCGTCACTTCTGTATGTCTGCAAATAAAAATAGAACATAAACTTACTTCCCTTTTCTGATGACTATTTAAATCAGCAAATTATGGCCTTAGTCACTGCTGTGGGTGAACAAGCGTTAGCATTTTTGATGCAAGGAAAGCAAAGTTATTTTTTAAAGACGTATGCATGAGCAGGCTTGCAACAGCTGTGCACTGCTTCTATTATGTCATTTGTGTCAGAGGTCAGTTTAAATTCAGTTAGGACATTTGATAAATATAAGTATTTTTATTTTAGGGAAGATGGAGATGGCTGAGTAGATGTGTGTGTGTGTGTGTGTGTGTGTGTGTGTGTGAGTGTGTGTGTGTGTGTGTGTGTGTGTGTGTGTGTGAGTGTGTGTGTGTGTGTGTGCGTGCATGGGCGTACATGTACAGTATGTGTCAGTAGGAGGGTTGCTATGCAGGTTTTTCAAGTTGTCTGAGAGTTATGCTCTCCAGTCCTCAACTGAAGAACTTGTCAGCACTTTTTACCCCTCCTACCCCCCTTTCTCTCTATGTTTCTGGAGGGATTACTGTACAGACCTCTTTCAAAAGTGGTTTCATGGTGAGATTGAGCCTCTGGATTGGCACCCTGCTCGTGTATCAGTGTTCTTTAGTGGATGGAAACCAGTGCTGTGTTCTCACTCACGTATGTCTTGATTGTATGGAGTTCCAAAGCTCTTTTTTTAATTCCAGAGAGAGGCCCAGTTCGACTATGAGTGTGCGTGTGTAATGATTCTGGAAGGAGTCCAATTTGCCGGAGAGCGTGTGAATGCGTTGGAGCTGTGCCAGAGAGTTCAGGGCAGTAGATGAGTTGTTACTGGAAGGCTTTTGTTCTGGGTTCCACTAGAGAAAAGCCCTTTACAAGAGTCAGCCAGTCAAAATGGCAGAAGGGAGAAAGTAGAGGGAAAAAAAACAAATGTCCTACTTGTGAGACTGATCTATTATCGAGGACTTCACTAAAAGCCTTCAAGATTCTGCCGAGATATTCCACTGCCATGGAGATATGCGTTCCAGTCCATAATAAGCTGAATTTACCTCAAGAGGTCTTCTAGGAACTGTGGCTTGCCTTGGAATCTCACCGCTAATTATGCCCTTAGACATCGTGATTCAGACACCTGCGTTTTAATGCAATACAGGTATATAATACATAATACATATGGGTTAAAAAAAGTATTTGGAAATGTAAGTTCACTTAAAGGAATAGTTCACCCCAAAATGAAAATTTTATCATTATTTACTCACCCTCATGTCATTCCAAACCTGTATAATTTTCTTTCTTATGTTGAGCGCTTCACAATTTTAACGAACTAAACAGTTGTTGGTCCCCACTGACTTCCATAGTAGGGTCAATGAGGTCAGTGGGGACCATTAACTGTTTGATTACCAGCATTCTTCAAAATATCATCTTTTATGTTCAACATAAGAAAGAAACTCATACAGGTTTGGAACGACATGAGGGTGAATAAATGATAACAAAATTTTCATTTTTGGGTGAACTATTCCTTTAAGTGACACTTAAATGACTGATTAAAAATAGTCTGACTAATAATAATAGTATGCACATTGATAATAATATTAATTATCTTTCGTATATTTGTAATCATTCCCCTGACCCATGTTTAATTCCATTAAAAATTCCATTGGTTTTATCAATAAATATTTATGATATGTGATGAGTTGCAAATAATTTGATTAATTGTCATCTCTGCAAACATGATGACCTTTTCTCACAGCTTTCACTTTTTTGTAGTTACTTTGACCAAACTGGTCTCAAGTTGCTTTTTATTGTGAAATAAGTGTTCAGATACTTTTTAAGGCCATTGCACATACTGTATATGAGGTCTGGAACAGGAAATAGTTGGAGAAAGTGCTATTGATGGTAGTGGAAGTGAGGTCAAAGAGCAAGACCAGGCCTACGACACAGTAATGAAGTTAAGGCCAAAGGTCTGTAGGATGTTCTCCTTATGTCACTCAACATCTAAGTGATTACGACTCCTACATAATAACCTATTTTTATTACCCACACCTGTAAAACTGTTTATTTACGCATTTACAGTAGACAAACTGCTGCTGAGAAGGTCTAGAATACCTACAGTAACCTATTAGAATTAGAATTCCCATTTAAAATCAAATATATGTATTCTATCAGAATACTTTTGCATGGCTGTCAGTGTAGAAATGCTTTTTGCTGGCAGATTGCGTGGCTATGACATCTACCAGAAAGGTTTAAGTGGACCATGCTAACCAGAGAAACCTTGACCCCTTGAACAGAGTGCAAGGGATTGTCATATATCTCTGTGAAAGGAAGGTGTGAGAGCGAGAGAGAAAGTGTGGAGGGGGATGGGGAAATCAATAGACAGACGCAGCTCAGAGGACATGTCTGTGCGGTGTGTTTCAGTGTGTTTCGTCGGAGCTGCAGCATTAGCGAGCATGTGGTTAAGCCTTGTGTGCTTCAGAGAACCAGAACAAAGAGACATGAAGAAAGAAAGGGAGATGAACGAATAAGTGACAGATCGAAGCTTCCTAAGCCAGATACACAGAGAAGAGACTGTGCTGTTCAAGCCAGCCGTGTCCCAGACACACAAACCCTGACCCAGCACAAGAAAACACGCTCTTGTTTGTTTGTTTTTGTTTATTGAGTTGTTTTGTTGGGGGTTTTATTAAACTCAACTAGTGTGTGATTGGCTTGGGACAAAAACATGCTTTGCTTTTAGGCTTTTCAGGGCTTGTTTAGTTACAGTGTATAAAAGCAAGTGAGTAAAGGAAAAACACCAGAGGCGGAGAGGTGGATGGTATGTGTATTCCTGCACGTCTCAATATTTCTATGTTTAGAACCGTAATCTCCTATTTATCCAAACACACGTACGCAGCCAAAGTGACCCCATCCTTAATCATCTAATCAGCCTGGTTTATTTTGAAGGAAGACTTTAGCAGGCACTGCTCTTGGCTCTTTTTAATATTATGGAAGTTAAAGGTGTACTCAGCAATTTTTGGTTTATGTCAAGGTGGTCATTTTAGATTCAGCATCATTCCAACGTACATGTTTTTAGTTATTGATGCACTGTAAAAATGCTTTATTCACAGTCAGCCAGGTTTCATTTAGCCTATCCTGCAAGCCTGTCCAATAAAACGGGGTTATTGAGATAAAGTGAATAATATTTAGACAGTCATGTGATCATAACCTGGCGGCCCCCCTGTGGCGACCTATAGAATGAAATGATTAATATATGTTATTTTATTTTTGTCCACGTCCAATTATGTATGGACCCTAATAACTGTCATTGTATAGACAAAAACTGTGCACTGTCACTTTAATGAAAAAAATTGCTTACTCTTCCTTTCAAGATTAACTCTTCATGCTACACAGTGTACTCAGAGAACATGAACTTGTTATCTTATCCGAAGCCACATTGCATCAACCAATGATTGATTGGTCCTTCTCCTTTTCCCTCTGTCTCCCTCAAACACATGCATGCATAACCAGAGCAGTGGTAACATGCTGTACAGAGGCTGTAAAAAAGTGCAAGCAAAGCAAAATACCAAATTGGTATAAGAGCCAGAGGAGTAGATTTCTACATTATTTAGATATTTATTAAAAACTCCCATGAGATTGTGACTTTGAAGTAGGTCACCTGGTCTACTCAACAAGCATTTTATTTAAAATCTGAGCATTACCATCCAGATTTGTGTGAGATACAATATGCATGCACGTGCAACAGAGTGAGTGTATTTTTGTTTGTGTGTGTCACATCAGCAGAAACAGGAAATCATGCAGCCCAAAAGTCAAGGCAGCAGGAACTAGGGGAGGGGGGTGAGAATTGCTGGTACAGCAGAAAACCCTGTGACACACTCTCTGCTGTAACGCTACTTTCTTTCTCTTTTTAGGTCTGTTGAGACCCTTGTGAATTATACGTCCCTGGGGTGCAGGCCTTACTGTAAATGATCGTCATACAGTGATATTGCATGCGTTGTTGTTATCTATTTTTTGCAGGAATGTGTGTGTGGGGTGCTGGCTCTCCATACTTTGCCGAGCTCAGCAAAATAAAATGCGAGTTTCTACGCAAATATTTCCACACAGGCACACGTGCACACACAATAGTTTAGCTACTGGTCAGGAGATAAAGGCTGGGGGTCAGTTTTAATAGTACCTATGGTGATGTTTAGTGGGCTAAAAGTTGAGGTCAGGGCAGTCATGTTTGCTCAAAATCAGTCACCTAAACTGCGCCTGTAATTCCTCCCTGTTCCATCCACTTTGTAGTGAATTCTGAGTGAACAATTTCATTTTCTATATAGTTATATCCATATTTTACATAAATAATGCACTCTTATTTATCGTGCACAACCAATGTATATAAGTCTGTGCTACATTTCACATAATCCAAAGCAAGGGGACTCCAATGCAGCAGTCTTTATTTCTGCAAAATTTCTTGAAAAATGTATTAGGATAAAATAAAATAATAAAATAAAATAATAACATAAAATAACATAACACCTGTACCAGGCCAATATGACAAAAAAATCTGTGCAATTATATATTATTTTATTTAGGAAAATAAATATTTCACCAATGAAAGGTGCTTTATGTTTTAAAAGGAGGGACACAAGCCAAAAGATAAACTTTGACTGGATGAGTCAAATTAAAAGCTGTTGTAAAACAGCCAATATTCATATTTTGACTGCATAGAATTCTTTAATAATGTGCAGGTTGCGATGTTGCTTAACAACACACTTTAATAATGGCTTTGTCATCTTGACTTGTTTGGTACACATCCTGCTCTGTGTTTTTGCATTGTGCCATGTTTCTTAGTCTCTCTCATATGTAAATAATGTAAAACAGGCCTGCCCAATGAATAGTGAATGAGAGAGCGATTTCGGACATGGTATTAGTGAGCTTTGATTGCTAATTACCCGGTCTTAAACAACAATCCATACAATGAAATTGTAAAACCAAATGAAAC
This sequence comes from Spinibarbus caldwelli, assembly GCA_039654775.1. Taxonomy (NCBI): domain Eukaryota; kingdom Metazoa; phylum Chordata; class Actinopteri; order Cypriniformes; family Cyprinidae; genus Spinibarbus; species Spinibarbus caldwelli. The sequence goes on along the minus strand of CM077240.1, from coordinate 22,651,466 downwards.
ACAGGCTTGTCCCTTGAGCAAGCTGCGTCTTTGTGATCATAGCTAGAAAAGCCGCAGTGTATACACATTCTCAAACACACAAACACCCACAAAAATAAAACAGAACAGGGCCTTTTTTAAATCCAGCCCAGATGTGCATAAGAGCGACAAACATTCACATAGAGATGGAGCCAAACACTGATAAAGATGTTTTCAGATACTCCCGAGAGCCACAGCAATGTGACTACAACAGTCACTATGAACAAATTCATTATGAGAATATTATTAGAGTCAAAAGAAAACCTGTTATATTATGAGTCTTTTTTAAATTACTCTACATTTCCCGTATTCATCAGTGAATCATCGCAAAAGTGTCACACAATACTGTGCATGTGACAATTTTACAGAGGTAAACCTTTGAAACCGATTATTCACTGAAATGTCACAAGCTCTTATAATGAGCTAAATATCGCAGCTGTAGTCTTCCAAATACGTGTTGCTTGTTCAATACATGCTGCTTGCATTTTGCTAGACAAACAGGTCCCTGGCACGATAAAGTGAGAACCAAATACAGCAATGATTGAGAACAGATTTGTTGGAGCCATGAGAGCTAGTTTTATTGCTTTACTGAGAAAAAAAAACTCCTCTCTGTTATAACATTTGGAAAAAGAAATCTAGCTTATACTAGCAGACCTGTCTGGCAAAGACTTATGAATAAATAGGTCCCTACTCTATCAATTTGGCCAGGTTAACCTGGGACATCAAGGGACACAGTGTTCCAATTTGGAGCTAAAAATATCACACGTGTGGCTGATGTCTGTTCAGTGTTGTTTATCTGTTGAGTCGGTCGTGGGTCTTTCAGATTCCGAGAGAGATGCCAAAGAGGGTGTGGAGCAAGAGTTTGGACGTGTAGGAAGTGAGTTGAGCAGCCTAGAGAAGTACACGATAGACACGTTCTGAAAGGATTGTCACACATGCATGTGTGAGGAGTTTACTATGATGATGAACTTCAAATCCAAGGCCAGGTACACATTTCTCATGGATTTGATAGTCAACTTTCCCTTTTTTTCCCTCTCCCTCTTTTATATTTCTAGACTTTGCGTAGCCTGTGTAGTCTATCACCCTAAATAGCTGTGCTTTAGATGTGGTCCAGACAATTCTCTCAGTCATTCATCACCACCTGACAGGAAGGGCACATTTAGTACTTCCTGATTAGAGAGAGGACATAATCTTCTTCACTGGATTGGTTAAATGCGGTTTTAAAACACTGTACAGATGTACTTCAGAATACACTGTCAATGATCTGGGTTTTATTATTATTATTTTTATTATTATTTATCAATTAATATTTATAAATATATAAATAAATATTTTTAAGGCTTTTTCCCTAGATTTTAGTTTATTTTTTTATATTGATATTTCCCATATTGACATTTGACATGATTGTACACCAGTATTTTTTTTGTGTCATTGAGATACTATTATAGGTTTTATTAATATTTATTATTAGTTTTTAGTTTTTATTTTAGAATGACTTTTTATTTTTAAATTTTCCATTTTAATTTTAGTTAATATTTTAGTAATTTTGTTATTTTTTCTAGCTAATTATTTTTTATTTGTTTGTATATTTTTCTTTTTTTAATTTTTACTTTGTTACTTTAGTACGTTAAATTAAATTAAATTAAATTAAATTAAATTAAATTAAATTAAATTAAATTAAATTAAAATGAGAAATGCTGAATGCAGCTGGCTGAAATAAAATGCTTTTTATATTTTATTTTATTTCAAATAACATTCTTCCCCCAGTAATTTAGTTCTAGGTTTTAGTTAACTGTAATAACCCTGTATATACCATCAGTTTATGAACAAATCAAAGGAACTGAAGCATAATTATAATGGTGAGAGTTTTGAAAATGAACAGTGGGTTTAAAGTCCTTCTTATTTTTATTTAACACGACCCCTTCCTTCCTTTTCTTCTCGTTTCCATCTCCAGTGCATTTGTTTAGAGTTGAACGAATGGGATTTGCAGTTCTTTGGCACACGACACATGCCTGTTAATGGGACTATCTGTACCAGAGACGCACATAATGTTGTCCTAAGATACTCCCTGCCACCTAATACTATTACTGCAGGTATACTGCTGTGACGTCTCAATGAGTCAGTGGCTGTGAGTGGTTGCCAAGCTCTTGAATCGGAGTGATCATGTTTATATGAATATTTGTGTTTGCAAGTTGTAAATACTTTGTGGAAATGTGAGAAAATCGAAGTTAGGAGTGATTTTGTACATTTGCTGGACAGCACAGATGACAAATACAGTGCTACGGTGAGGTCAGCTTTACAACCGGTGTGTGTTTGTGCGTGCCTGTATATGAACGATGTGATAGGCTAAACAGAGTGGACTGGGAAGGCCACCACCCCTGGATCTGAAGTCCCAGGATAAACAAGGTCTTTGAACATGCCACTTTATGCAATGTGCACATAACACACGCATACTTGGGTAGTCTTACATGCTTAAGATGCTTTGTACTGGTCATGTTTTGGAAACATTCGCTCCAATTATTAGTTCAGTGTAAAACTCTGGAGGGAAAGGAATAAATTTTAATTTGTGTGTTTTGTACTTTTAGCTAGAGAAACTCTTATATTGTTGGCTGGGACGTACAGTATGAACCTCTGAAAGAACAGAAGAATAACAGAAGAAGGAGAACAGAAAACACAGAATGTACTGTCAGAGAGAACTGGAGCCCCACTCCACATGCAGTCCACTACAGTTTTCAGTCAATTTATGTACAAACTCTCTTTCTCTCACACACACACACACACACACACACACTTACACTTTTGAATAAGATGCACACACACAAAAGGAGAGACGTCCTGTGCTGGCCGGAAAATGCACATTTTGGTTGGATGGAATGGAATGTTCTCTCCTTCTCTCCAGCAGTCAAGGCAGCTGGGAATGGGATGAGGCGAGAGTGGGAGGGTGCGGGTCAGTGTGCTTGGACCGTGTGTGTTTGTGTGCTTGCATTAGTGCATAAACTGCCTTTCTCTTCACCTTTGCTGTGTCAGCGATAGTGTTCATCTAGTAGAAATGACTAAAGAAAATGTTTGTTGATGAGAGGCTTTTTGATATCAACATATTGTTTTGATATTTTTTATATACAATGTATATCAGCTATACAATGCATTAAATTAGTCAAAAGTGACAGTGAAGACCTTTATAATGTTACAAAAGATTTTTCAAATAAATGCTGATTTATATTCATCAAAGAATCAAGAATCTGGAAAAATTCACAGTTTCCACAAAAATATTGAGCAGCACAGCTGTTTTCAACATCAGTGATAATAAGAAATGTTTCTTGAGCAGAGTCAGCATATTAAAATGATTTCTGAAAGATCATATGACACTGAAGACTGAAGTAATGGCTGCTGAAAATTCAAATTCAACTTCTCCATCACAGCATACAGTAATTTTTTTAATATATATAAATAGAAAAGGTTATTTTAAATTGTATTCATATTTCACAATATTACTGTCCACACTGTATTTTGATAAAATAATTGCAGCATTGGTGAGCATAAGAGACTTCTTTCAAAAACATTAAAAAAAATCTTACCAACTCCAAACTTTTGAATGGTGGTGTACATGTAAACCAACCAGTTATTGTAAATATACTGACTTACTGACAAGATAAACTATAGACTATTATAAATATTGGCCATTTTCTGAAAAGACAGAAATTATGACTAAAACAAAATGGTGTAGCATTAACACTGGTCTAAGTTTATTGCTAAACTGCTCAAGTGCCCTGTTTTCTTCCCTCACAAACTCTCTCAAACTTGTTTTGTCTTTTTCTAACTCTCCTCTGCTCTGATCCTTCCTAAAAACATAAACACTAGACTCTGAATGTTTTCTTTTCCTTTTGGTCACAAATATAAAAGCACACATGGACCAAATACTAAGAAAGCCAGTACTTGGGTTTGCTAAGAAATAAGATCTATTCCTGCAGATTTCTGGAAATGTAACTTCTGTGTACACCCTCACACACACACACACACACACTGCCCTCCACACTCTGCATGTCAATGAAAGGCAACCGCAGTGAAATGTTCAGCTGCCAAACCCGTATTCATACAGTGGCCCTGCCCTGAGTTACTGCAGTAAGTGTGTGCTCCTGTTGCTGAAATAATGCTGGGTATGTGTGTGTGATGAAGAGGGGGTGGGGGGAAGGACTTTATGGGTTCTTATGAAGATGTGAATTGTGTTTTGTTATGGGGCATGGTGTGTGAACTCCAATAAGAGTAAGAGATTAGTTGCTCTTTGCTGGCTTTCAAGCTTTCAAAGGAACTGCATTCACATGGAAAAATTAGACACATGCCATTGGGCTGGTTGATAATATAGTATAGAATATTTACAATATGTTCAAAATTAATTTTTCAATATATTATGTTGTGTACTACAATATTTTTCTTTTTTTTTTCTTTTTTTTTTGGCCATTAAAGAGTGTGTCAGTTTCAGTTTTTTTCTCACATCTAGTAAAAATGACAGCATCAAGACAGATCTTGATTTAAACTTCATTTGCAAAAATGTCATTTTGATTTATTTATTTGAATCACACAGATCCAAAACTCTGATTTAATAAATCACAGTGAATTAAACATTACATCACAGAAGTCTAATGTGATATTTTTATGTGTTAAATTAAGTACATAATATTAAGATATTTGATGAATATTGTTAAAGGGTAAAAAAAAAAATCTTTCTTTTTTTCTGCTTTTTTTATTAAACATTTACTGTATGCAATACTTATTTATTTTAGCGATTGCTCAGCCATAGTCAAAATTATGACAAACCTATAGTTAGTTTGTCTCAATATTTAAAATGTCCTCTTAATCAATATAATTTTCTCCCGTCTAATTCTTTCGTAAGGGTTGGCAGGTTTATATCCCTGTGGTTTTGGTTTGGTTGATTTGTGGGAAAGTGCCTGCTGGTTACAGGTTTGTATAGTCACTGGCTTCCTGACATCACACAAATTACCAGTCAGAGTGCAATAACATTCACAGAGAGCACCAGATAACCAAAACACATCTCTCAGAAGAAGAATGTGAGCGAAGCCGTAGTTGCGTGTGTGTGCATTGCGTGTCTGCTGACATTGATGGATTGTTACCACATGTTGCTGACGGACAAAAAGGTCTCTGTGTTCCAGAGAGATTCTGTATGCAGCTGGGCGCTCAGTTAACAGCCTCCCCAACACACACACACGTGCGCAGAGAGATCCTACACATCATACTGACTACTAGACATTTACAAAAAATGGCTTAAATTTAAACGCAACAAGTGAAAACTGATATTGTTTTGGATTTTGTAATTTTTTTAGCATTAAAAGAGAGAAAAATTGTTAGTGTCCCATTAGTTTCAGGCTGAAAGGATGAGCTTTGCAGATTAAGGAAAGTGTGGGTATGTGTTTTCTGACTGAGAGAATAATTATAGGGTTTACAGGGTGTGTGCACTGCACTTGTGCATCTCATATTTTGTATGTGGCGCAAAGTAGGTGAGCAGTTTATTGAAAGTATACTGCGTACGGATAGATACGTTTAAGCCAGGAGGTTCCTGCACAGATATCTCATGTGGGGGGATATAAATCCAAACCTTTTTCTTTTTCTGAAAGCTATATTATATTTTATGGCAATGCAAGGGCAGTAGAGTTGCTATGAGTCAGCTCTGAAAAGTGTTAACAACCACAAAGACACTCTGACAATCAAAACACATGCACAAGCACTCAATAAACACTTATTAAGGTCCTCTCCTGAGGGCCTTACCTAGAACAGGATTACGCAGTAAGGAAAAATTAAAATAAGAGAGGTATATGCATGGAAAGAAAGGAGAAAATGTACTGTATTTGGTGTAATTGGCATAAGTTTGTTTTTGGTGTCAGTGCCACAAGTTTGTTTAGAGCTGCCAAGCAAGCGGAGGAAGAAAATGAATTGGTTTTAATGACTTCATTCACAACATGCTGCTCCATTGAGGTTTTAGTCATACCCTTCCGCCTCTTTTCCCTCACACACACAAACATTATGTCATTAATCTCTAGAGAGACTTGGCACTGTAAACACCGGTATCCGTGGTATCGCTCATCATAGCTCAACACACACATCTCGTGAGTCTGGGATCAGGTTACTTAAGTTGAGAAATGTGCTCATCAACATGAACTAAGCTTTTGTGTCTGAGAGTTGTAAATAATAAGGTGCAGTATATATTAGAACGTATATGATAATTGAAATATTTAGCATGTATTGATGTCTGTATATCCCAGTGCATCCTTCTGCATTACTGAAGGGAAAAAGAGAATGTTTTAGAAATGTAACCTCTCTGTTCTGCCAAGGTTACCAGCTGTAAAACATTTCCTCTGCTAAGTTACTATAGTTACATGGCATATTGTGCTTTCTCAGCCTCTTGAGATCACATTGTACGTGTAATACACAATGACATCTATTTTCCACTTGTTTCCTATTCATTAGTGCTGAAAAGTACCTGCTCTTCAGATAACATAAATTAGGTTGGAGCATTATGTTGGTGCATTATGAGATAGATAGATAGATAGATAGATAGATAGATAAGAAAATGTACTTTTATCAAGTGATTATTTCCTGAATCATGTGATGGTATTATAAATCCGTTTTCTCTGCTCTCTGTCTGCTTTCTTTCTAGAACTCCATCCGGCATAACCTGTCCTTGCATAGCCGTTTTATCCGTGTACAGAATGAGGGGACTGGAAAGAGCTCGTGGTGGATGATCAATCCTGAAGGGGGGCGGGGAGGTAAAGCGCCAAGGCGACGTGCAGTCTCCATGGACAATGGTAACAAATACACCAAGACTGCACGTGGGCGTGCAGCCAAGAAAAAGGCAGCGCTGCAAGCAGCCCAGGAGGGTTCGCTGGAGAACGTATCTTCTGGTGGTCTGTCCAAGTGGCCAGGAAGTCCCACTTCCCGGAGCAGCGATGAACTGGAATCCTGTTGGACTGACTTCCGCTCACGAACTAATTCCAATGCTAGCACCCTGAGTGGACGCCTGTCACCTATCCTGGCCAATCCAGAGCTTGATGATGTTCCAGATGGCCCACCCCTGTCTCCAATGCTCTACTCCAGCCCCAGCAGTCTTTCTCCTCCCTCGTCATCCTCATCAAACTCCAAAACGTGCCCTACTGAACTTCCAGGGCTAGCTGACTTGACTGGCACAATGAATCTCAATGAGGCTGACAACCTAATGGTCGATCTGTTGGACAACATCGCCACACAAGTGCAGGTAGTTCAAGGGTCTTCTGTGTTCAGTTTTGGCTCCAAGAGCACCACATCACCCACAAGCTCCTCTTCATCCCAAACTGTGAGCAACAACACCGGAGGATTCAGTAACACCATTTTTGGGTCTTCAGCAGGAGGCCTACGTCAGACGCCCATGCAGACCATCCAGGAAAACAAGCAAACGTCATTCTCTAGCGTTTCTTGTTTTGGTAACTCACTTCAGGAGCTGCTGAATTCTGATTCTCTGGTCACGCATAGTCATAGTGACGTCATGATGACGCAGTCGGACCCACTCATATCACAGGCCAGCGCTGCTGTCACCTCTCAAAACTCCCGTCTTCGCAATGGCCTCATGCTGCGTAATGATCCCATGATGTCATCCTTCAGTTCTGTGCTCAATGGGCGAAGCAGCCAACTCCAGAACAAGCAACAGGGACCCAATGTCCAGGGTTCTTTGCGTTCCCTCTCCAACAACAGGGCGCAAAGTCTAGCTAACGATGCTAATAATTTAGTCTCCGCAAAACAGCACCTCCAGCCACAGCCCTCCATGTTGATGACCGAGACTTCACTTTACTCTGGCCTGAACGGAAGTAACGGGGTGGGAATCTGTCACCCCTCAGGAACTGATCGTTTTCCATCAGACTTGGACCTGGACATGTTTAACGGCAGTCTGGATTGCGATGTGGATTCCATAATTCGCTCAGAACTAATGGACTCTGATGGACTGGATTTTAACTTTGATGCGTTGGTGCAAAACGCCGTTAGTCTGAATCCTGTGGGAAACTTCACCGGGACGAAGCAATCCACTCAAAGTTGGGTGCCTGGCTGACGGCAGTCATTTAGGTAAGCCAAAATATGCAGTCATACAGTAACTGTCCATGTCATGGAGAAACAAAAAGGCAATTTGATTAAATACAAACAAATTTCAGTTTGATTAGGAAAGAAATATTTTAATAGGGGCCATTCAAACAGGACAAAGGCAGGATGCAGCACAGTGGAATGGAAACAAGGTCTAGAGACACAGTTTTTAAGCTTAAGTTTTTTGCAACGCTGTGTCATGCGTGAGATGCTGCAAAGACCTGAGACACAAACACACTGGTCAAAGCTGTCTGTGTACCACATGTTTTCTTAGTAAAACCAATGGAAAAGTACTGCAGTAGAATGCAAAACCACTTTTTGTTTGAATGTCCCCTTATACTATACAGGATGTGTTTTGTTTTTCTTATTACATTTCTTATTACAGAGTATTATTTACTTTTCTTTCTCTCTATCTAGGCTCAGAACTGCAGAGAAAACAACAAACAATAGAATAACAACTACAAAGAAATATCCTGCACAAAAAAAAGACATCCAACAGACTTGAAGTATACTTTGCCAAGTTTGCTGTCTGCGGCAAGCACTGGATGATATGCCTGTTTACAGGTCCATCTGACTACAACATCCTGATGACGTTTACCTTCAGTTCAGCAGACCGAGACTATAACAAAAGACTGCCCATTGGAGAAACAAACAAACAGCGAACTCACAGATCATTATGCAACATTATGCAATGTTTGAAATTATCCCTTTGTTAGAGGTGATGTTATCTAAAAAGAAATTTAAAGAGGCCTGTAGTAGCTTTTCTGTCATAAACATAGTTTCCTTGGCCGGGGTCTCTCTCTGCTTTCCCTAACATTTTTGTTAAATGATTGGTTACTTCTGTCATCCTCTAAGCACTAACTGTGTAGTCACTGATCGATATAGAGGTGAAGACTTAACCTGAAAAATTACATAGCTCAGGTGGAGTAATGTAGCTTGACATGGTGCACTTCAATCATTGCTTTCATTTTTAATTCACTGTTACCATACAGTAGTTAGCCTAGTTCCCAATCTGAAATATAGTTGCCTCATAATAATACTTAAGTAATACATTTTTGTGATTGAATATAACCATATAAGGAGTAATTGATTTGTGTGTACTGTCTGTAACTGTTCAAAAAAGTGGTAAAATTGAAAGCTTAGCAGGTGGAGGCGTCTTATTTAGCCAGCAAAGTTACGTTTGGACTTCTCGCATATAAATGTAGCCAAATGTAATGAATAAGTAAATATTACCCTGATACCACACGTACATCTTGGAGATGTCTATTTGACGTCTGCATTTACATCTGCAAGACGTATTTTTTAGGGTGTTCGCTCATCTGCAATACGTCTATAGGACGTTTCCTTTTAGATGTCAAATGGACGTCTATTAGATGTCTTTAAGATGTTTATGATTTAGAATGTATGTAAAACTGACATCTGAAAGACATCTGTCAGACGTTTGTAGACAGCAGATGCTTTCCAGATCAAGAGATCTTTAACAGACATCTTGCAGACGTACGTGTGCTATCTGGGTAACTTGCATTGTGGACATTTCCATGCCATACCAGGTGCTAAATAATCAGTGTTGAGCCCTGTCCTATTATTAAGGCCATCTGTGTTTCCCTGGCCACGAGGACATAGTATAATTGATTAGCATTAGCAATTAGCATCATGGCAGCATTCAATGATGGATGGGCCTTTCCTCTGGAAGCCATCTTTACTGAGCAAAAACAATAAGCTATCTTTTATATATTTGCCAAATTACTTGAAAATGTAGGAGATGCTGGCAGCCAAAATCACAAAACACACAGAGTGAAATTTGGGGACTTTTATGTCCCTGTATGCAAAATGCATCACTATTGCTCAGGGGAGAGTGGGGTCTCCATTACAACATCAGGGCCTCATCTTGAATTAACTGCAACCTGGCTGTACACAATTTCAGAAATGTTTTATGGATATTTGTACATGAACAACAGTCTTCTGAAGCGAGATGAAGCAACAGGAATCCATCCTGTGTTATTGTCAGTTTCTTGATGTCTTTATGGGGGGTTTGTCACTTTATTAAACTTTTTTTTTTGTTTGTTCAGTTGTGCTCAGCTATTATCACAAATCATGTACAAATCCTAATGTTCTGTGTTTCTGTCCCTCGGAGAGGGTTACCCTTCACTGCATACGTCCTTGTGTGCATGCATGTAAATGTACATATGCATCGTGTACAATGCATATATATGTATACATCCTGCTATACTTATGAAATTTAGTGTTAATACAGAAATAACTTTCAAAGTCCATGTGTTGAACACAATAATGTAATTGTTAATTGGGGAGTTGGACAGACTTGGCTTACAGCTGGTGTGTCAAATGAAAATTACTGTATGCATTTAACTCTTTATGCGCACTACATGCATTTCATAAATGAATAAAGCTGCTCTAATAACCAATAATATGTTAAAACAAAAGCAGAGCAGATTAAATTTAGTGTTTCACATATCTTTTGATTATATGCTTGCAAATTTGGTAATTAGGGAATATTAATCAAACATCATTGACAAGACAAGATAAGTTTAGATGCAAGAACATGCAACAATGTAAATTAAAGTGTTTATCTGTCCAACTGTAGGTAAAAAGTAAAATCTAGTACAAAATACTGATATAATAAATGAATGCATATTTTTAGCCATATGTTTGACACACCTGCTTTACTCCAAGATTCCACACCCTAAAGCATTTTGTCTTCATCATGTTCATTTGTCAAACTCAAATTGTAAGTAATGATATCCAGTACGCAATGAATTGGTAAATTGCCTCTACAAGACATCTGAACCTTGTAATTTTTTTTTCAAAAACTGCCTTGCATGCATTCTTACACCTCTTTCACCAGAAAAAAAAAAAAAAAAAAAACACGATAAAATTCTTCTTTTTCCAGATGACTGACACAGGTTCCTGTCTTCCCATTTACAACCAGTTGAGCATCCTCAAACAACACAGGTTTTATTTACACCCATCATGATAATCAGCAAATACCACTATTTCCACATTTTCCCACCTTGATCGTAGCCTTCCTCCCTCACTTCCTTCTGCTTATTACCTTTTCTCTTTTACTCTTATCTTATAGTCATATGGCTTCTCTACTAGATGTTTGTGAGTATTTTTCCTGTGTACTCCATTTTGAATTGTAATCTAGTTTGTATAAGAAATGTTGCGCATGTAAATAAAGCTTGGTTGAGCTATACAGTATGTCTCTGCTGTTGTTTTAAGGTCATTTAAAATTCAATCCATTTAAACTTTGAACAAGTCCCAACAAGATGGCTTTCCATCAACTATTTTGTGGCTTTCATTTAAAATTTACTTACCTTTTGCTTTTGGCTTATTTTCAGTGACCTCTTAAATCAGCAGTCACTTTGACGAAAGACTATAATCTTTGAAAATGGATACATTTGTCAAGTGTTACAATGAACCTTGGGACATTCCCTTGTGAAGTTATGGTGCACTGATATACAGTGGTGTGAAAAATTGTTGGCCCCCTTCCTGATTTTTTATTTTTTTGCATATATATATATATATATATACAGTAAAGCCTTATTTAAACCTGATTAATTGGACTTTGGTACACCTTAATGTACTCTCAAAGTGTCAGGTACAAGGTTTAATGTCAATAAATTTGTCAGCATCTCTTCTCTACATACTAATATAAGAGTTCACAAATAGGTTATATGTACAAGTGACCTAAATTGCTCAACAGCCAATAGACAGTGTTGACTGTCCCTCCGTGACAGGACCATAAGAAATGTCTGGTATTCCCCACCTCTCCTATTAAAACACAGATGCACTCACACCCAAAGTTCAAGGATTGTTATATAACTCTAAGGACAATTCTGTTTTGCCAATACTATGGATCAGAGGTCTGTGTGTGTGTATGTGTGTATTCAAGGTGTGATGTTTGCTGTGGGAACAATATGCTGAGTCAGAAAACAGATCTGACTTCAAAGTTAAAAGGTCTCAATTAAAATGAATAAATTTTATATAAATCTTGCTTTAAGACCAGTGTTGTTATTGTTAACTAAAGATAAAAAATAAAACTTTTCGGGAACTAAAATAAAACTGAAATAAAATAAAATAAAACTAGATTTTAAAAAAATGAGGAAATACTGCCTTGGCAAATAAGTGAAATAAATAATTTCAAGTACTAAAATTACAAAAGTTAAAAAAAAAAAAAAAAATTAAGCTAAATAGAAATATAAAAAAATCTAAATATATAAATACTATAATAATATAAATAGTTCTAAAATAACACCAGTAAGACCAAATAACAATGCATGCCATGGTGTCAGTGTGCTGTGAAGAGTAAAATTAGTCCACATCATTTAATGAAGTCAAAATGTGCCTTAATAGCACAGCATCATGCTTTAGAATATTTCTGTCTCACTCACGTGTGAGCACATCGATATATCTATGATGACAGCTAAGTAACAGTGTGAGCAATTAGGTGTGTACAGCATGAGGTATTTTTTAATAGTACATTTGTGTGCAACAAATAATGTGCTATAAATGGGCTTATGGACAACTATATTGTGTATGGGCATGCCATGAATGCCTTCACCTCTGACTCCTCAGGTGAGGCCAGATCTGCCAATGCTGTGGTCTGACCGGTCAAAAGCTGTGTGAGGAGAGATTGATGACATGGGGTTTGGAGAACTGGGCTGTGGTGTGGTGATGTCATTGCTGAAGGGATAGTGTGACATGGTAAATGAGCGACAGAGAAACAAAAAGAGAGAGAGAGCCTGTGTGAGGGCTCTCAGGTTCACTATCCATTAGACAGTAGAATACAATCTGCCTCAAAGCAGTGTGACGTACAGCATTCTGGGATCTGTAACTGAAAACACCATTAGGCCTTGTCACACACTACGCGTACAGTACACCAGCAGGACATAGGCATGTATACACTCAGCATTTAGAGTAGGGATGGGACAGGATAGTCAACTAGTCATCTAACAACTGAGTCAATTAGTGATTAGTAAAGATGACTTGTTTTTCTTCTTTAGTGCTTATTTTAGCACATCATGTGATTCAAAGCATTAAACACTTGGAAGAAAAGTGCTGAGCAAATTACTACAAGGCAGAAAGTGGTTTGTACAATGCAGTATTGCAGAAAGATAAAGATTACATCTCTGCATTAAGCCAATTTAAAGCAATGCCGCTGATTACTGTCAGGCTTGTACAATTTTCCCATTTTTTCTATTATTATCCATCATTTGTCTTGTGAGAATTATGATAGGGTTGTGAAATAAAGGGTACAGTTATTTAGGTTTTATTCACTGAATATCACTTACCCTATTAAAAGGGTTGCACTCCATATCCATTCAATATATCTGTAAGGAACTCTTGTAATTGGTGATCAGCCTAATTATAAAGGCCTTCATTGAGACCATGTGTTCGAAAAGCTGACTAGTTCATTTTGTTTAATCTGTCCTTAATCTGTTTAATCTTAACTTAATTTCTTTAAAATCAATATTTTTCCTAATTTAATTAATCCTATACTTTTTAGGGCTTCTGATCCCCTTTTTCCCTACGTAGAAAAGTATTATGAATGTAGAATCTTATTTTGAAACTTTGGAAAATATGTAATTAAATAATGTAGATAAATAAGTTGAATAATTGAATGAATAAAAATGAACAATTTTCCCCTAATTTCCTTCAAATTAATTTTCCCTAAAATTCTCAATTTAGAGGCATCAACAGTGTTCACTTTCATAGTGTGCTCTGCACTCCAGATAAAGATACAAGAAAATCTGTACGAGATGTTGTGCCCGCATGTATAGATTCCTCCAACATTTGCTGGGAATGTAGAACACCAAAAAGATAACAGTGTTTCCAGAATAAAACGTTCAGAGTTTAAATACCTGTTTGTGTAGATTAAATGAAAAGGAAAATAGGCAACTCTTTACAGGTCTGTACAAGAGAGATAAAGCGTGAGGAGAAGAAGGTGGAGGAGATGGAGAGACAGTCATTAGGCAGCAGATGAATGGACAGCGAAATGTGCAGTGCTGTGATCAGTGAGAACCTGAAATCAACGCAGACAGAGAAATCCTTAAGTGAAGGACACATCAATCTACTCAATCAGCTGCGCATTACCTCGCTCTTTTCAACCAACAAAGGCCTGATCTAACTGCACAGCACAAGATCCTGTGAATCTGTGGTAATTCTATCTTCAGTCACTGGTAGCCTCATTTAGCAACGGTATCTAATACACTTGAACCAGTCACAGGGACTTCATCCCTGTTTAGTATGTCTCCTCTTTTAGTGCTGCATCTCACACAGAAGTAAAGAATGTTTATTGTGATTTAGTTACAATTTGTAGCCTACATTAAATTCATAAAATCATAGTTGTGTTTGCCTTTCTGAAAAAATGTTGCAAAGGTGAAAAGGTCAAGTCTGTATTATGCCATGTAAAGCCATATAGAGTATATGTGTCTAAAACTGAGCCACCATGGAAATATTTTGGTATTGTTTCCTTGCACTTATATAAAGAATAGTGATCTAAGAAACTGCACCTGTCACGTGATTATTGTTTTGGTGGCTTAAAGGGTTTAAAAGTTTTTGGCTTAAAAGTTTTTAAGTCTTTGTTAAATAGGACAGGATTGGATAGGAGAGCAGGAAACAAGTCTGTGAAAGGACTCAGGTCATCTGAGGTACAAATTCACAATAGGACTCACACATGACTTAGACGAGAACACTGAGTACTATAAAATAAAATCTGAAACAACTTAGATAAACGTCTGACTGTAATGTGTCTTTGATTTTGATTTGAATCATGCAAGTCACTTGCATCAGCAAGAGTCAGACTGTCATTCTTACAATTTGTCTTGCCATTCCTAATTATTTACCATCCACGTTGCAAGCATTTAATTCTAGATCATCCATGTATATATAAAGCATTTCTCTCAAACACACAAATGCACACCTGTGTATGCATGTCAGGGACAGAGAGGAAAACATCTAGCACTTGATACTGTTCTAATGTCCAACAAAGATTCTCTACCATCTGATCCGTGATCCTTTTCTCCTATTCCTTTCATCTCTCAGTGACCATTCTCTCTCTTATGAACCATCCCTTTCTTTTATTACAATCTCTCTATGTCACTGAGACAGAATAAATGAGTCCCTATGCTTGCTGAGACAATAGAGCGATAATCTACTGTACACAATCTGTGTCCTTAGTGATTTCTGACATGATTACAAAAGGAAAATGGACCAAAGTCATGATTTATTAGCACCGTTATGCGCATCGCTCAGATAACATAGATATATTCACCCTGACCCTTCTCACACAGACACATACACCAACCATCCAACTGCACACTCATCTCTTTGTTTCCCAGGCCAGATGAGAGCTGTAGATTCTATTCATTACAGGGCATACAGACCCACGGACATAAGCATGGGAATAAAATCACAGAGTAATGTACTGTAGATGGGTGGGGGGGAAGAGAAAGAACGAGAGAGAAATAGATAGAGCACATTTATGACAGTCCTTAGGGAACCTTCTAATCAGCATTGAAGGGAGAAATAGGGCTGTACATAAATCTTGGGACAGGGGAGAGGGGGAAGGCAAACAGTAGTGTAGCACCCCACAAACACAAGAAACAAAGACAAAGAGTCCCATTGTGTTCACATCCAATGAAATCCTCAAATAAACCTCATAGAATCATATCTAAAGAAAAATAAGAATTAAAGAAAATGCATAATCCTCACATGTTTCTTTGCTCAAGCTATAGGACATTGTGTTGTGATGTTGATGATGCAATGTTTTGCAATGTCATTTAAAAATGTCAGTACGTTCAACCAATAGAAATTGGATTTCAGGTATGATATGTGGGTATAGTGGGTAGGGACGATGAGTAAAGACCAATCAGGGACTGTTGTACAGCAGGAGCATGCTCAGACTGACAGACATCGCATTTAACATTTGCCATAGAACAGGAGTGCACAACTAGAGGCTCAGCACTCATCCACCAGAATCTTACTACTTATTCTTTACATAAATGCATTGGGTGGACCAGCCAACAAGTTGGGCCTTGTCACCCTGGCCCTTATTTAGCCTCACCACTTCTTTGCATCGTATCTTGTGCAACAGCTGCTAAATTCATTACTATATTTGTCTAAAATATATAGCACCCCACTCAGAGCTCACAGAACAAAGTGAGAGAGTGTGGCTGGCTTTTCTGGACAGCACTGTGAGCAGATGAGTCAATCAGCAGTCTGTCGTCACTGTGTCATAATCAAAGCCACTGTGTTAGAGAAGAAAATGGCAGTGCCCAAAGCAGTCAGCTGCTTGTTCTCACTATTTTTCTTTCAGCAAATTAGTATGTTAGATGGAAAGGTCAACAAATGTGTTTCCAAAAGCAACACAAAACCCTCCTATATTTATGTTCATGTTAATTCCAAAACAAACCATTCAGGTTTTTGTCTCTCACCACCATACTATAAAGGTTATATTCAAACAACAATGCCATATATATATATATATATATATATATATATATATATGCATGCTTGTGTGTGTATATATATACATACACACACATATGTGTGTGTGATATATAATAAGGCATATAAAGCAAGCTGTGTCGCACCATATGTCAAAGCACTGGCCACAAGGTTATGGCTCAAACAACAATTCCATTTTTATCCTTACAATCCATTTTGGCTTAGTATACATGCTTGACCGCGTCTTTTTATTTATGCCGAGCAGGCTAAAGCATGTCTGGTACACCACAGGTATTTTTATTTATGTCAGACAAGGTAGAACAAGTGATTGAGTAGGTGCTGGGATGAGACAATGACAGCAATGTATTTTGGGATTTGGTTACTTGCACCACTGAGTCTTGACAATCTGAACAGTCCCCAGTTCGGTCAGTGACATTTCCGACACCGTTTGTTCCTCTAGCCTGCTTTCACGAATCAAACACAGATAAATATGCAAAGCAACATGTGAACTACAACAGCCAGACAGGCCTAAAAGTGGAGGACTTCAATTATCTCATCAAAGTAAGTCGGCATTAAGCTGATCATCTTTTCTTGTCTATTGTTTTTGATTAAAGATTACGAGAAGTTTAAAAACATGAATTTATTAAATTCATAATGTGCACGGATAAAAAAAAAAAAAAATCAAAACCAATAAAAAAATGTGTAAATAAGATAAGATAAAAAAATAAATAAAATAAGAATTGTCAATTTTGATTTCATGGTCACTTTAAACTCAATTAAATATAGCAGAGTTTCATAGTTTCTCTAAACAAACTCATTAATTAACCTCTTCGTCATACATTCCCGTTTTCCTTATGACCAGGTAAGGGACTGAATGTGTCCAAAGACTGCCCATAAGGAAGTGGTTGCCAAGGAGACAGCAGCAAGGAAACGATGGTCCTTCCTTGCAAAGCAAACCAATTTACCTCAGTGACGTAGAAGAAGCGCAACCACCGTCAGTGGTGTATGTGCCTATGTGTCAAAGTTCACAAGATAAATTTACATGTTCATGCAGCCCTCTAAATACAGATGTGTGCACCTCGTGCAAGTGTTATCTAAAATCTGACAAGCAGAGAAATGCAGTATGCATGACATACTGTTATCAAGATTGCCATCTTTGGCACCACACTCCCCTAGTGACAATGAAAGAGGGCAACCATAGCCATGCAGCTATTGGCCAATGAGCACTCTCGTACTAACTCCCTATTGGCTAGCTCCTTCAATCACATTACACCAATGAGACTTCTTGTATCCATGAGAATGAAGCTTGTAGAGCTATTTAAATCTAACCACTGAGCCAAAAGATGGCTCATATGTGCATTTTACTTTATGAGGAACAGAGAAACAGTAGGTTTTTATATTTAGTGTTGGACATCTCATGTCTGTCTTATTTACAAAGTAGTTTTGACTGCTGTATAAGAGTAAAAAAGGAGTAAACGTGTATTGGATTTGCATTATGAATATTATTATTGACAGTCTACATCAGCATCTCAATTAAAATCTTTGACGTCTCTAGTAAATAATTTAGTGGACAGTAAAACAATGTGGACAGTTTCTCAAAATGAGAACACAAGCTCTGTGGGAAGTTACTAAGCTATCAGCTTACCTCTCTGTGGGCTCTGAATTTTAGGATTTATCACTGAACACCAGGCAAACACTATGAGTTTTGGGGAGGAATATAAATGAAGGCCTTATTTTATTTAGACTAAATAAAAATAAATGTATTTTCTTAATCGAACAAGTCAAGTTTTTATGTAATTATGGATTATGATTCCTAATTAACTTGTTTTAAAAATAAGTCTTAAAAAATAAAATGGAAGAAAAGATGACAGAAAAAAAAATGCAAAAAAAGGCAGTAGGTTTCACACAACAAAAGCCTCCGTGTGTCACATGACCATGCGCGTGGCCGTGACTGACCCTGTGGCGCGCGTCCCTCTGGCTGCTGACACACAAGCTCGTCTTTCTGGATTTAAGATGATCTCTTTAAAACAGTGAAATCAAGGCCTGACTCGTTTGGAAATCAAGGTAAATGGGAATATCGTTTTTCTGTGCTGTTCACATTGTGTATTAACAGCATCAAGTTGTCTGATGAAATAGACTGCAGGCGACGCTTGATACTAATTGTGTCGTGGTTTATTGTTATTTTTTTGTCTGTTACCTGAATACAAGATAGCAGATCGAGAAAGAGTTTATTTATTTATTTTCTTCAAGGTTTTAGTTTCTTTTTGCTTTATATGCTGTGAATGTTTTGTTTTGCTGCACCAGAGCTAACTTACTGTAATAGCAGCGTTGTGCGTTTCCATGGTGACGGTGCGTGGACGCGCATGCTTGTCACACTCTGGAGTGCGTTTCACTAAAAGCAACTTGGTTGCAAGCTCCGTCGTTACCAAAAGAGTTCAGTGCAACATGCAACCATAGTTGGCTATCGATGCTTTTTGGGTAACGCAACCCTGGATGATATGACATCGGTTGTGTGTGGGATGCATTTTAAAAAGTAATAAAATTGAAAACGAGTCTTACAGGACAGCAAACCACTTGCTGTAATATGTAGACTGAAGTAGCAAAGATGAGAATGTCAGAAAAATATACAATTAAAAGTCTGCTACATATTCCTGGGACAGCTAAATCTTTATATTTCCAAGAAGCAGTTAATTTTGTTCAAAAGATACAATTTTCTCCTCTAACTATAGTTGTGCATCTTTTCCAGCCCATTTTGGTTATGGGATAATGGGCAAGGTTTCAGGCCCTTGATACTGGTACACATCCCTATGGATCAAACATGTTTTTAATGGAGCTTCAGGACAAAAGTGAGCGTGTCTACACGAGCACTGGCCTCAGGAGACAGACGAGTGCTGAGATAGTGTCAGAAGCTCGTCGCTCTCTCAGAACTCTTGCCACACAGCGGCCTTTCACCCCTCAGGAGAAGCATCGGCAGCTCTTTGGAGAATCATCTTCTCGTGCACATGATGGACGACCACCATCTGCATTCAGGTAAAACAACATTGAAGATGATAGATTTACAGTATCTCATAAAAGTGAGTACACCCCTCACATTTCGGCAATCATTTTAGTATATCTTTTCAAGGGACAATACTATAGAAATAAAACTTGGATATATTTTAGAGTAGTCAATGTGCAGCTTGTATAGCAGTAAAGATTTACTGTCCTCTGAAAATAACCCATACAGCCATTATTGTTAAAAAAGCTGGCAACAAAAGTGAGTACACCCTACCTGAAAACAGCTATACGTCGTTTAACCACGCAAAGCCATGTGTCTTATTCATCATGTTCATGTTTTTGTCTGCTTGACAGGACCATACAAATGTGTGTAACTTGTTTTAGAGCAGTTAAAATGTGGTGCTTTGAGTACAATTCTCTCATACTGACCACTGGATGTTCAATATGGCACCTCATGGGAAAGAACTCTCTGAGGATTTGAGAATTAGAATTGTTGCTCTCCACAAAGATGGCCTAGGCTATAAGAAGATCAGTAACACCCTGAAACTGAATTACAGTACAGTGGCCAGTGTCACACAGAGGTTTTCCAAGAAGGGTTCCACTCAGAACAGGCCTCGCAAGGGTCAATCAAAGAAGTTGAGTCCTTGTGCTGTGCGTCAGGTGCAGAAGCTGGCTTCAAAAAACATACGCATGAGTGCTGCCAGCATTGCTATAGAGGTTGCAGAAGTGGAAGGTCAGCTTGTCATTGCTCAGACCATACGCCACACACCGCAACAAGTCAGTGTGCATGGCCGTTGTCACAGAAGGAAGCCTCTTCTGAAGCTGGCTCACAAAAAAGCCTGCAAACAGTTTGCTGAAGACAACCTGTCCAAGAGCATGAATTACTGGACCCATGTCCTGTGGTCTGATGAGTCTAAGGTAAAATTGTTTGGCTCAGATGGTGTCCAGCATGTGTGGTGATGGCCTGGTGAGGAGTACCAAGAAAATTGAGTCTTGCCTACAGTCAAGCATGGTCGTGGTAGCATCATGGTCTGGGGCTGCATGAGTGCTGCTGGTACTGGGGAGCTGCAGTTCATTGAGGGAAACATGGATGCCAACATGTACTGTGACATTCTGAAGCAGAAGATGATACCCTCCCTTCAGAAACTGGGCCGAACGGCAGTTTTCCAACATAATAACGACCCCAAACACACCGCCAAGATGACAACTGCCTTGCTGATGAAGCTGAATGTGATGGAGTGGCCAAGTCCAGACCTGAACCCTATTGAGCACATGTGGGGCATCCTCAAGCGGAAGGTGGAGAAGCATTATGTGTCTAACATCCAGCAGCTCCGTGATGTCATTGTGGAGGAGTGCAAAAAGGATGCCAGCAACAATCTGTGCAGCTCTGGTGAATTCCAAGCCCAGGAGGATTAAAGCAGAGCTAGATAACAAGGGTGCCCCTACAAAATATTGACACTTTGGACACAGTCTTGACATGATGTTCACTTATGGTGCACTCATTTTTGTTGCCGGTTATTTGGACAATAATGGCTATATGTTGAGTTATATTTAGAGGACAGTAAATTTGTACTTCTATACAAGCTGCACATTGACTACTCTAAAATATATCCAAGTTTCATTTGTGTAGTATTGTCCCTTGAGAAGATATACTAAAATTTTTGCTGAAATGAGGTGTGTACTCACTTTTGTGAGATACTGTATGTATTTATCCCTTGTTCTGAATGTATCATGCTCATTATAATATTTAGAATGAATTTTGATTATAGAGTGCAACAGAACCCATCCACCTTTTAAGTGGCCTTGGTTCCGAAATACTATTCCCCCCTCCCCCCCATTTATTTATTTTTTTTTCCATAGGGATTTAAAAAAATCTCTTCGTTTAAGAGTTTTAAGCCATGATTCAATCATCCATCAACAACTTTGTAGCTCACAGTGGGTCTGTTTTTAAATTATTGTTAAAAATCAGTTCTGCTATTTAGAAAATGAATGGAATTTTTACTTCCAGAACCAGACTGTTGCACTCTTTGAAGTGCTTTGGATAAAAAAAAGTGTCGATTTGGATAAAAGCTTCTTTTAAATGACTAAATGTAATGTAAATGTTGAATTGTAACATTAGCTGTTTGATTATTCTTATAAAACTAGTATGCTGGTTTTAATTACTTTCACAAATTTCTTTTCTAGTCTACATGCCCGACATTTTGAAGCTCCTGACTCCAGGCCAGGCTCTGGAACTCGTCTCAGCCCACTAGAACATGTAAGGAGCCTTTCAAAATTTTATGTCTGACTGTTCAAATGAAAACAGGAATTCCAAGAGTTCTCTCAATCCCAGAAACCCAGGCTGTCTGTGTCCCTGGATGAGAATGGTGGTGTTGATGAAGCAACTCTCCCCAAACCCCCAGCTGAACGAGGGAATACAAGGATAGGATCAGGAGGATCTCGAGCCAGACTGCTTAGAGCAGCATCCACAAACAGGCTACCACCCGTGACACCAAACACAAAGAGTAAGAAAATAAATAAAGCAGTGTTTTATTAATCTGTTTATGTTTTCTGTTTTTTCTCCTTTCAATGAATATTCCCCCACCAAAAAAATAAAAAATAGTACATGCTCACTTGTCAGGCAGATTGATAACTCTCTTCATTGTGTCCTGTGTCAGTGCCTCTGAAGAGACAGTCAGGTAACTGATAAAGTATTTGACACTGAACCATAATAAATAGACACTTAAAAAAAAAAAATCTGATATAAATTAGTTTACATCCCCAGGATGTAACTCTGCTGTGTATGCCCTAAGTTTATTTGTATTGAGAAAACAAAATGTGTGTTTGTCCTGTCAATAGTTTGCTAGATTGAATTTTATCCTGTGTGTAAGTAATGAAATCATTCAAAAAGTTCATTGACACCAAAGGACAGTGCTAGACTGTAAAAAGTTGATATGAACGCAACTTTTCTGGCTGAGCTTCTGTTTATTCAAATTTAAAACAAATTATCTATGTATATAGTTTGTGGTCAGTAAGTTTTTTTTTTTTTTTTTTTTTTTTTTTTTTTTTTTTAAGAATTAAAAAAAAACAACAACATGTTTCTGTTTTCAAATATTCATTAAATAATCCTGAAAATGTATCATGGTTTCCACAAACATATAAAATATTAAGCAGCACAACTGTTTTCAACATTTGATAATATCAATAGATAATGTTGATAATATTTTGAAATGTTTTTTCATGTTTTTTCTAAAACATTTTGAGCACCAAATCAGCATATTAAAATTAGAAAGTGTTTAATATATTAAATTAGAACAATTATTTTAAATTGTAATAATATTTTAGAATATTACTGCCCTTGCTGTATTTTTTTTTTATTAAATAATAATGCTCCTTTGTGAGCATATGAAATCTCTCTCAAAAAACATATAAAACGTGTTATTTATTATTATATGCGTTTTTGTTTTTGATTGCTTAGCTAAGCTATGTTGTTGTGTCCCTATTCAGATATGTCTCTAGAGGCAAGGATTGGAGCAGACCAACCAGGTGATGGAGAAAAGCTACATTGTTCTGATGTAACAGAGCATACAACAAATTTGTCCTCTGAAACAGACCTGCACATACTTACTAAACACAGGTATGCTTTTGAGCACAAACATCTCTTTTGCTGCCTTCTATGTGCATTTGAAGGTTTATTGTTCTTGTAAAGTACTCTTACATGTGTAATTTTATTGAACACATGTTTAGAGGTTTGAAACCTCTGTAGATGGGTAGCTTTGAAGCAGCATGTTTATGACAGGGACTCATATCAGGGGTTTGTCCCTTTGAGCGTCATAACAAAAACCTCTACTGTCAATGCATCATCAAACTCCCTCAGTAAATTGATTTATGCTCTGTGCCAAAGAAGAGCAATAAACCATTTTTATGTGACTCTCAGGACACCCTGTTCAGAGACTGAACTTGTTTATTGTTAATCATTCTGGGGATCAGTAGATACCAGTGGTATCAATCCTTCCGTTGCCAGTTATCAGAGTTAAAAGGTATTCTCTTTTGTGTACATCTTTAATGAAATGCAACAGAATTGTGTAAACTATCACTAAGACCACATTAAAAGATTAGTTTATTCAAATCCAAGCGCTCCTGTTAATACGTTGCCCAGAATGCCCACTTATGAAAATCGCAATGCTTCCAATTTGGATGCATTTACGGAATTTAATAGTAAGTTAAAGTCAGGCAGCAAGCCATCTCTCTCCCTCTATATCTCTACCATATCCTTGTTATAGTTGCTAATGGAGCGATATTAGATTATGCAGGCCGTTTGTGGCTGGCTGGCTGACCGGTCTGTTGACCACCAGTACAGTCTCATTTGAGATTCACGCAATGAGATCACGTCTCGGCCGAGGCATCCCATCAACAATGAGGCATTATCGAGACAGTACAAAGCCCAAACATGATCAATGCCACAAATATGCTCAACCGTACCATCATTTCTTCTCAATCCTTATAAAATAACCATGTGACATACGATAAAGATGAATGATGGCATTATACTATACTATACAAATTGGGGATTGTAAGCAGTACAAGTACATTTGAGACATGATATGTCAGTTTAATCTGCTCTTAATGATAGCAAAGACTTAAATCATGTTAACGGATATCTTGATATTTGAGATAAAATTCACCATGACAGTGCATGACTAGCTCTGAGACAAGCACGTGAAGCTGTGGTTTCCTGTCTGTTGTAGTATCCCTTATATGCACGCATATTTTAATGAACATTTACACAAGCACATTTTGAAAGTTATCTATTTTCCACCGGTAACTGATTTTGAAACCACTGACAGTTAAAGAAAAGGATATAAAAAAAAAATGGGCAATGAAATGCTACATCAGAATGTCACAACAGTGACCTCTTGTGTCTGCAAGGAAAATTCTATGATAATACTGCCATTTATAAATAAATAAATATAGAAATGTTTTATATTTCTTTTGAACGTGTTTATGTTGATACATATTAAGCATTTTTGTCTTCAGACTTTGTAAAAAAAAATGTTTAGGTTAAATATAAATATACATTTAAAAAACAGTCTAGGTTTTTGTAATTCATTTATTTATGCTCTCAGTGTGCTCTGTATGAACATTTATTTGTGTTTGTGATTAATAGGATATTGCAAACTGATGTATCCAGTGCAAGAGGATCAAAACCAGGTATATTGCTATATCTATAATTTATATATCTGCACTTGAAACCTCTAACCGACACGTGATAAACAAGGCAAAGGTCTCACAATCTTGCCAGTAGCCGCAAACATCTGATCGGATTGGAAACCTAAACCACTTTTGCTGCAGCAGTTTCTTAAGGGTCTTTATCCAGATGCTAGTTGATAGCCGTTTGATCTGTTGTTTTCGCAACCCACTGCTTCCTGCAGCTCGTCCACAATGCAAATGCTCACAGAGACATTTGAACAGAACAGACACTAATGAAAAAGCGTGTGGGTGTGAAGCTCTGAACTTTTCATGCTATGCTGAACATCCTGTATTACATTCATATGCTTTAAGAACTGCTTGAGTGAACTTTCTGACTTTCCCTACCGGGATCAATCAAGTACATCTGTCTGTCTGTTTATATATTTGTCTGACTGTCTGTCTGTCTGTCTGACACCCACTCCATGTCATTCTGCTGTTGAAGTCAAGCTTGGGCATGGAGACACAGGAGATGACAACATGGATGAATCTGTGTTCTGGAACACTAAAGTTCTTCCTGTCCTTCAAGAATTTGAGTCTTTTGCACCAGGTGATGATTAAATTGCTCTTATTAATGTGCTTAATATGCTCCAGTAATGATCTGGTGACCTTAAAGAGTAAAGGGTCACATTGTGTTTTGCTGGACATCATCAGACCAACAATATGTTTGCATAAAACTGGTCAATTCAAAATGAACATATTTAAAAAAGAATGATTTTGCTTTTTGATTTAATACTAATGCTTTGTTTAGGGTCAAAACAACCATGAGCTCCAAAAACATATTAAACAGTTTATTTCTGGTTGATACCTGATGACTTGGGAACATAAGTTCAACATAACCATGAAAAATGTTACATTACTTCTTTTTGGGCTCTTGGAAATATGAATATAAATAAATGCAATGTTGCTAAGGTTTTCTGATTTTCTGCAGCACACTCTTATAGACTTTTTTATTATTTAAGGAATATTTTTAAATGATTTAAAGAGAAATAACACAGTATGCAAACATACAATAGTCACAGGGTGAATGGAAAATAAAACCCCCCCCCAAAAAAACAGAGGGTTTTATTTTCCATTCACCCTGTTACAGTTGCTTCACGGTCCAAAAACGTCGTTTCTTATTTTTTGCTATTACTAACCTTAGATTTACAAAGATAGCCCCAATTGTGGGGTTATTGGATTGTGCTTATTCAAGTTCATACTAAAGAGCTACACTTTAGCACTTGAATGTGTCCCAGAGTGAAAGCAAAACTGCAGGGAGAAAGAAAAACACAATATCTGAATGCAGAGGAATAAAAACAAAGCTTATGTTGAGCTTGGCACAGTATAGAGCTTTCAAAGTCAAAGCATGTGGGGAAAAAGAACGGTGAAATGCAATCTAATAGCAGTAAATATTTAAGCACTTTGAAAATTCAATCAAAATTCATTTAAAAGATAAATATCAAATATTTATTTTGCCAAGAGCCTCTCGGTTCATGCATAAAATACCATTCATATTCTCCATGGCATCATCAGAGAGTGCCGTTGGGGAGAATGCCAACCATCTTGGAAACAGATTTGAGAAACAACATTTGTTTTAGCAAAAATAGCTTTGGAAAATGCAGCCTGTGAATTGTCCCCTAAAGGCAAGTTAGATCCAGCAAGAATAAGGCATTGCCAGTGCACACAATGGTTAAAAAGCATGTAGAGATGGATAATTATTCCACAAGCAACAGCTAGTCTAAGATGCAAATATGAAAAAAGATTATTTATCAATTTTAATTGAGCCCAGGGGATTTTAGAGATATTGATACTCTATTGAAGTCTAATCTAACTTAAAACTTAGTGACATACCATGTTGTTGTGCTCAGAGCTGGTACATTTGGAAAGACAGTAAAGAGCTATTATATACAGTACGCACTAATGATGCATACCATACAGGGGGGGAATTTGCCCTGAAGGGCCATGTTAACTCTGTCAGTGGGTGTTGACGTGGCCCAAATGTCAGTGAAATGTCATTAAGCCTACTCTGTGTACACATCAGTTCAGCTGAATGAAAGAGGCTGTGTACCCCACAGACTACTCTTCTTTCACTGTCCTTCACAGGGACAGTTGAAGGATTACAATGCTGCAATTAATACTGTGTGAGACATTTGGTTTGAAATGCGACCTTGACACTGTTACCTATTTTCTGCACTGGAACATACAGTATACTGATCAGGTTTTATCTTTTTCAAAAACAACCCTTATAGGTGATGCTGTGTCAGATGAAACTGTGGGAGAGCTGTGTAATGCATGCAATGGTCTCCATGATGCGCTGGCAGAGAGAGGCATGCTGGGAAGGCAGTTTAAAAAGAGGTCCGCCATCCTTAGAACACTCTTCAGGCTTATAGATGTGGGATCGGATCGACTTAACCTAACATTAGCCAAACTTATTCTGGCAGTGAGTATATAGACACACACGCACACACACATACTTGAATTTGTGGTTTTCGGGGACTCTCCATAGGCGTAATGGTTTTTATACTGTACAGACTGTATGTGCTATTGCCCTACACCAACCCTACACCTAAATCTACCCCTTACAGGAAACTACTGGCAATTTTTGAATTTCATAAAACACTGTTTAGTATGTTTTTTTTTAAACCTTTTGTTTTATGGGGACACAGGAAGTGTCCTCATAAACCATGTTTACGTTGTAGTACCCATGTCATTATACACATTTGTGTCCTCGTAAACCATATATACCAGCACACACACACACACACACACATACAATATGTCTTGTATTAGGTTAAAAATCTGGGTACGATCATTATGATCTGGATCAAATTTATTCTAATCGATTCAATAAAATTCACCTATAAAAAAAATCTGGTAACCTTTAACCAATAATACTTCTCACACATTACTATATTTACCAACTATTTTTAAACTGAAATTATTGTTGCAGTATTTTAACAATTTTTTTTTTTTAGCATTTTAAAAAACATTTTAAGATTTTAAACAGAAGAAGTGTGGAAAAGCACTTGCTTTACTGACATAAAGTACATCAAAAAAGTTATTTGGGGGTCTGTGCAGTTGCATTTAACAATGAAATGTGTCAAACTTCACCGCAAACATCATAATTGCACATTTAGCAATATCAATTTTGTTTGCACATTCTACAACACTTGCTCATGCTGACACTTTGCAAGCATGTTCATGACCCTAAATGAGAAAAAGTCACGACATTTCAAGAAAAACTTCATAGTATATGTGAAAACCCAAAAATTGAAATGGGTCAAGCAACATGATCATTTACAAGATCTGATCTTAAACAGCCTCGACTTTGCAAGATAAGAGGAGCCTACTAAAGTTTGAAATCAAGCAGTAGCCTTATTGCTTTTGTCTGTATTACAAGCTCAATGTGAGTGGAAACAACTTGCTGAACATCTGCAAACTCGTCTTCAAAATCAGCCGGAACGCTAGTAACGACGCCCTGTTCCTCAACGGCTGCATCCTAGGTTAGACATGATTATTGCATAACTCACCCATTTACTAAACTCAAAGAGTTATTATCTCCAACATCAGCCCATTATGTGTATGTGTGTCCACACACAGACTCCCTTCTGTCTCTGCTCCACTGTGAGGATGTGTGGAGTAAAGGTGAAGCCGTGCTGTACTGTGTCGGCTCTCTGAAACTCCTGTCAGGGAACAGTGCCCTCTCCAGGCTGCTGTTGTCTAAAGGCTTCATCGGTGTACTGCTGCAGCTGTCAAAGAGACTGATGCATGGTCCATCTTCAACTTCAGCTAACATAACTTCTCACAGGTCAGAGGGAGAAGGTCAGCGTATCATAGTAGGACACATACTGGTACAGGTGGGTGATCGTTGATGGGCTGCTTAGATTAGGCAGGGGTCAAGGTCAAAGTTGCTTTATTGTTAGCTGTTTTCAGTATGGTAATCATATTCGCAAACACAGATACCTTAAAACAAAGGAAATCACAGACAAACTGAAGCATTTTGATGGATAAAAAGTGACATTTTGTGACATCTTAAAGGGACTGTTTACCTAAAAATTACCTGTTTGGCTTGCTTTCCTCTGTGGAACACAAAAACAGATATTTTAAAGAATGATTCTGGTTACCATTGACTTCCATTGCATGGACCAAGAAACATTTAAAGCGATAGTTCAGCCAAAAATGAAAATTCTGTCATTAATTACTCACCCTCATGTTTTGATGAATTCCGAGAGCTCTCTGACCCTCCCATAGACAGCAAGGGTGATCAAAGTCCAGAAACGTAGTAAGGCAGTCATCAGTGGTTCAACCATAATTTTACGAAGATACGAGAATACTTTTTGTGCGCAAAGAAAACAAAAATAACGACTTTATTCAACAATTTGTTTCCTCCGCGTAACCCTGGAGCAATTTTGGAGAGTATCACAATGCTTTGATCTGAACATAATCAACGTATGCGCGTGGTGCTGCTGACACAGAACAGCATACACTCACCGGCCACTTTATTAGGTACACCAGTTAAATTGCTTGGTAACACAAATTGCTAAACAGCCAGTCACATGGCAGCAACTCAATTCATTTAGGCATCTAGATGTGGTGAAGACGACTTGCTGAAGTTCAAACCGAGCATCAGAATGGGAAAGAAAGGGGATTTAAGTGACATTGAACGTGGAATGGTTGTTGGTGCCAGACGGGCTGGTCTGAGTATTTCAAAAACTGCTGATCTACTGGGATTTTCACGCACAATCATCTCTAGGGTTTACAGAGAATGGTCCGAAAAAGAGAAAATATCCAGTGAGCGGCAGTTGTGTGGACGAAAATGCCTTGTTGATGTCAGAGGTCAGAGGAGAATGGGCAGACTGGTTAGAGATGACAGAAAGGCAACATTAACTCAAATAACCACTCATTACAACAAGGTATGCAGAATACCATCTCTGAACGCACAACACGTCGAACCCTGAAGCAGATGGGCTACAGCAGCAGAAAACCACACTAGGTGCTGCTCCTGTCAGCTAAGAACAGGAAACGGAAGCTACAGTTCGCACAGGCTCACCAAAATTGGACAATAGAAGATTGGAAAAACGTTGCCTGGTCTGATGAGTCTCGATTTCTGCTGCGACATTCAGATGGTAGGGTCAGAATTTGGCGTAAAGAACATGAAAGCATGGATCCATCCTGCCTTGTCTCAACGGTTCAGGCTGGTGGTGGTGGTGTAATGGTGTGGGGGATATTTTCTTGGCACACTTTGGGCCCCTTAGTACCAATTGAGCATCATTTAAACGCCACAGCCTACCTGAAAATTGTTGCTGACCATGTCCATCCCTTTATGACTACAGTGTACCCATCTTCTGATGGCTACTTCCAGCAGGATAATGTCACAAAGCTCAAATCATCTCAGACTGGTTTCTTGAACATCACAATGAGTTCACTTTACTCAAATGGCCTCCACAGTCACCAGATCTCAATCCAATAGAGCACCTTTGGGATGTGGTGGAACGGGAGATTCGCATCACGGATGTGCAGCCGACAAATCTGCAGCAACTGCGTGATGCTATCATGTCAATACGGACCAAAATCTCTAAGGAATGTTTCCAACAACTGAATCTATGCCATGAAGAATTAAGGCAGTTCTGAAGGCAAAAGGGGGTCCAACCCGGTACTAGCAAGATGTAACTAATAAAGTGGCCAGTGAGTGTATATTGTTTACTTTCAGATTAAAGCACGTGCATACGTCGTGATACTCTCCAAAATGCTGCCAGGGTGATGCGGAGGAGACAAATTTTTGAATAAAGTCAATATTTTGGTTTTCTTCGTAGCTTCAAAAAATTACGGTTGAACCACTGATGTCACATGGATTATTTTAACAATGTCCTTACTACGTTTCTTCACCTTGATCGTGGTAGGATCCTTGCTGTCTTTGGAGGGTCAGAGAGCTCTTGGAATTCA